>CM051386.1:15853613-16391113 GCA_028015245.1 Cardamine occulta
CGACATCCTTGAGGTTAGGGTTTAACCGCCTCTGATGCTCGACAGAAGTCATAGATTCATCCTCTAGGTGTATCCTGTGCATGCATAAGTCAGGGGATATACCAGTGATATCATCTAGTGAATATCCTAGAGCCTTCCTATACTTCCTCAGTTCACACAAAAGCAAGGTAATCTCTACATTGTTCAAATTCGCATTCACTATAACTGGATAAGTGGAGTTTGGACCAAGAAAAACATACCTGAGCCCCGCTGGGAGGGTCTTCAACTCAAGCTTTGGAGCTTTCGGCTCACTCCAAGAGCCCTCCAAGGTTGGATTTTTCGAAGCAGGTGCTCCTTGTGCTCGCTGGGGTGCTCGCTGTACCTCGTTTTTTGTGCCCTCTCCTAGGCTCAGAAATTCATCTCCTTCTTCCACTCTGATGTTGGAATCAAGAAACTTAGCGAATCCATGGGTGTCTTCACTCAGAAAACCGTGTTCACCCTCGGGTTTAGTCAAAACGACTTCTAAAGGATCGCTTGCTAAGACCTCTTCAACCACATCTTCGGCTATCTCTGACTCATCATGGATCACAAATGTCTGCCCATCAATCATCGGTTTCTTGAGAAGCTTGCTCATCTCAAACCGAACTAACATATCTCCAAGACGGAGATTGATATAGGAACCCAAATGAATCGGATCCTAAATGATAGATTGATGGAGGAATTGCTGCTGGACTAAGGTCACTCTCAACAGTTCCGATTGAATGGATGGTGAAGTGGTTCGATGGTGAAGCTGTTGCTGGACTAAGGTCACTCTCAACAGATTCAAAGGGATGAACGGACGTGATAGTGGATTGAGAGACGCCACACAGATCTGTGAAAGGATCTATGATAAGTCTAATACACTCTAAGCTTCAAGGATTCACACACAAGAAGTTTAGAAGACAAAATATTTCCTTCCCAGAAATATCAAAGAGAAAACTCTCAAGTTTCTTTTCTAAAAATCAGACTGAATCTGAAAAATGGTCCAACACAAAATAATTAAAAGACAAGTGATAGTCTGCATGAAGGAGAGAGAAAGAGACAATATTAAAATCAGAGTTTGAAAATTCGAAACTGTCTCTTGAACTCCTTGGACGAAATGTGTTGTTGGGCTTGCGGAAAATCAACTAAATGGGCCGATGATAATGCGATCCATTTGCCTCGTTAAAAACCTTACCAACAAAACCCATTGGGACAAAAATTGGTGAAGGGAAAAAGAGCACAAATGGAGCACATACCCATTTAGTGATTTCTTTGGGCCTCTTGAATTTGCTTGGTGATAGTAAAAATAGCAAATTCCTTGTTTCCTTGAAGAACCGGCAAGAAAGGTGTCGTATGACTCTTGTGTAATTCTTGCACGTCTTCTTGCACTCCATTAATGATGAGGCTGTTCATGGACTTGATAAATTCCTCTCTCACACGCCTTGTTCCAGCTCTTGTTCTTGGTACTTGTTCCATGGTTGCTATGTGTACAGCTTCTTCCTTTGATCCAGCTGAGCTTGTACTGATGTCCTCATCATCTCCTCCCTCTTGAAAAGGTTATGACCTCAGAACAGGTAAATCTGCATGGAAAGGAGCTAAATCAGTAACATTGAAAGTATGAGAAATAGTGAACTCACCTGGTAGATCAAGCTTGTAAGCATTATCGTTGATCTTTTCTAGCACTTGAAATGGGCCATCGCCTCTTGGTGCGAGCTTGGATTTTCTTTTCTCCGGAAATCTCTCATGCCTCATATGCAACCAAACCCAATCTCCTGGTTCGAATGTGACCTCCTTTCGGTGCTTATCAGCATGTTGTTTGTATTTCTCGGTCTTCTCTTCCAGATTTTTTGTGACCTTTTGATGACGCTTCTTCACAAAATCTGCTCTGGCTTCTCCTTCATTAGAATAAACAGCTCGGGGCAGGGATATTAGATCAATCGGAGTTTCTGGATTAAATCCATAAACAATCTCAAAAGGAGAAAATTTAGTACCAGAATGCTTAGCATGATTATAAGCAAATTCAATGAAAGGTAAGCATGATAACCAATTTCGTAAATTCTTACCAACCGTTGCTCTCAAGCAAAGTAGATAGAGTACGATTTACTACCTCAGTTTGGCCATCTGTTTGGGGGTGACAAGTGGTTGAGAAAAGCAGCTTGGTTCCCAACTTTCCCCACAACGTTTTCCAGAAATGGCTTAGGAACTTAGTGTCATGATCGGATACAATGGTCCTCGGCACTCCATGTAAACGGACTACTTCTTTGAAAAAGAGATCAGCAGTTTGAGTAGCGTCATTTGTCTTGTTGCATGGAATAAAATGAGCCATTTTTGAGAACCTGTCTACAACTACAAAGATGGAATCCTTGTGGTTGATTTTTGGCAGACCTAAAACAAAATCCATAGAAATGTCTACCCAAGGCAGGTTAGGAATAGGCAAAGGCATATATAAACCATGAGGATGTGACCTGGATTTTGCCTTTAGGCAAGTGATGCACTTGGCGCAGAATCTCTCCACATCTCTTTTCATGTGCGGCCAATAGAAATGCTCCATTAAAACACTCAACGTCTTGTCTCGTCCAAAATGTCCCATGAGGCCTCCTCCGTGAGCTTCTCCAACCAACAGCTCTCTCATTGACCCTTGAGGAATGCACAGCCTTTTATCTTTGAATAAAAAACCCATTATGTTGATAAAATGATCTGCGAGCAGCCTTGCTTGTTTCTTGGAAAATTTCTTGAAAATCTGGATCAGTTTCGTATGAGCTCTTGATATGTTCAAATCCCATAATCTTAGCCTCCATTGTACTTATTAGGGCGTGTCTCCTTGATAGTGCATCAGCTACAATGTTCTCCTTCCCTTTCTTATACTTTATCACGTAAGGAAAAGTTTCTACAAACTCGAGCCACTTAGCATGTCTCTTCTTTAGTGTAGTTTGTCCTCTTAGATGTTTGAGCGTTTCGTGATCTGTATGAATAACAAACTCTTTGGACAATAAATAATGTTGCCAAGTTTCAAGAGATCTTACCAAAGCATAGAGCTCCTTATCGTAGACGGAATAATTAAGAGACGCTCCACTGAGTTTTTCACTGAAATATGCTACTGGTTTGCCTCCTTGAGTAAGAACAGCTCCTATGCCTGTACCAGAAGCATCACATTCAATCTTAAAAGTTTTGTCAAAGTTAGGAAGTACCAAAACAGGTGCATGTTTGAGGCTGTCTTTAAGCTTGGCGAATGCCTCATCTTGTGCTGGTCCCCATTTGAACTCCACATTCTTTTTGATCACCGAGGTTAGGGGTGCAGCAATGGTACTAAAATCTTTTACAAATCTCCGATAGAAACTAGCCAGACCATGGAAGCTCCTCACATGTCCGATAGTAGTTGGAGTCGGCCAGTCTTGTATTGCCTTGATCTTCTCTTCATCGACCTTTAAACCCTGCGAACTCACAACAAATCCTAAAAAGACAACTTGATCAGTGCAAAATGTGCATTTCTTTAGATTTGCATAGAGGTTTTCAGCCTTTAGTGTTTCAAGGACCTGTTCGTGATGATTCAAGTGATCTGCAAGGTTAGAGCTATAAATCAAAATGTCGTCGAAATAAACTACTACGAACTTACAGATGTATGCCCGTAAGACATGGTTCATGAGTCTCATGAATGTACTTGGAGCATTAGTGAGTCCAAATGGCATAACCAGCCACTCGTACAAACCTCTCTTGGTTTTAAACGCCGTTTTCCATTCATCTCCTTCCTTCATCCTCACTTGATGATATCCGCTTCTTAAATCGATTTTTGAGAAGATAGTTGCTCCATGAAGCTCATCTAGCATATCGTCGAGCCTCGGGATGGGATGTCGGTATTTGACGGTGATGTTGTTGATGGCTCTACAATCAACGCACATCCTCCAAGTTCCATCTTTTTTTGGCACTAGAAGCACAGGAACAGCACATGGACTTAGACTCTCTCGGATATAGCCTTTAGACATCAAGTCTTGAACTTGTTTTTCCAACTCCTTTGCTTCTGCCGGATTAACCCTCTAGGCCGCTCTGTTTGGCAATGGGGCTCCAGGGACTAGATCAATTTGATGTTCGATTCCTCTTGTTGGTGGCAGCCCTGGCGGAATTTCTTCAGGAAATACATTAGAAAATCTGTTAAGTAGCTCTAGAACAGCTGGTGGTAATTCTTGTTCTTCTTGACCTGAAAACAAACCTTCCTTGAAGATCATTAGGAGCACCTCTTCTTTTAATTCAAGAGATTTCAAAACAGTATTAGGTGTGATATAAAGATTGGTTTTACTTAGCTTTCTTCCTTTGGACATGGTTTGTTGCATTTCAAATGTTTCTTGAGGTGTCAATGGCGCCAGACTATGCTTCTTGTTGTTGTGCGAGAAGGTATAATGATTGGTCCGCCCATTGTGTAATGCTTCTTTATCAAATTGCCACGGATGTCCTAACAGCAAATGTCCAGCTTGCATAGGCACTACGTCACTTAAACTTGATCCAGATACTTACCAATACTGAATGGAATTGTAACTTGCTCGGAAATTTTAAGCTCGGTGTCATCATTTAGCCATTTGAGTCGATAAGGTCGAGGGTGCTTGGTCTTTGGAATTCCTAACTTATCAACTAAATATTTGCTGGCCACGTTAGTACAAGAACCTCCGTCAATAATTAAGCTACATACCTTGAGATTTAATTGTGCAGCGAGAATGAAAAATATTCTCTCTTTGAATAGTTTAGGGTTCAAAAAGAGCGCTGAGTACTCTTCTCGTAACTAACAACTCTCCGGTGTCAGCATAATCCACAATGTCTTCTTCAGACTCTTCTTGCTCAGATTCTGCCTCGTCTTGAGATTCATACTCTCCATTTGCTTTGAGAATCATAACTCTCTGATTTGGGCAGTCCCTTGCGTAATGTCCTTTTCCCTGACATTTGAAACAAGTTATATCTCTAGTTCGTTGAGTTTGAGTATTACCTTATTCCGGTTTATTGAATTTAGACGGTTCTGGTGCAGACTTTTTGAATCTAGAATCCGCTTCAACATTCTTTCCTTTGTCTAAAACTTTTTGCGGTTGCTGGTTCCAAACAGGTTTGCTACGGCTTGTTGACATCGTTTTCCTTTTAATGTGTTGCTCAACCTGAGTAGCTAAGTACAGCAGCTCGTTTAAATCATGGTAAGTCTGTCTCTCCACCTTTCTAGCAATACGATCATGAAGACCATCAATGAACTGTGCCATTAGAGTTTCATCAGAATCTTCACTCTCCAATCTGTTTCGAAGTGTTTCAAACTCGTCAAAATATTCTTCTACGGATCTGGATCCTTGAGTGAGCTTTCTGAATTTCTTTTGCAGCTCTCTATAGTAGTATGCAGGGACGTATCTCTCCCTCATAGCAAATCTCATATCTGCCCAAGTAGTAATTTGTCCATGTCTATGCCTTCTTCTCTCGGACACGTCTCTGTCCCACCATGCTAAGGCATTTTCACTAAGTTGAGCTGCAGCTAGAGACACCTTTCTTTGATCAGAATAATTGTAATGTTCAAAGATATACTCCATACGCCTTTCCCAGTCAAGATAAGCATCAGGATTAACTTTTCCAGCAAAAGTGGGTGCAGTGAGCTTGATGTCATTATTTCTGTGTCGTGCATCTACTTCGCCTTCTCTGTCACGGCACGGTTGCCTTCTCTGCCTTGGTTCAGGGTCTGGTGGTTCTTCTTCCGAGTCAAACTCATCAACATCTTCTAGATTTACTCGGTGTGGGTGGATATTTCTGATACGAGCTCTTCGTGCTGGTGGTGGCGGTTGCTCAATTCGAGTTATGCGCTCTCCTAGGGTCTGTAGCTGAGTTTGAATAGCAGCAAGAGCTTGAGCCAAATCATTAGCTCCCTGATCTCCCATGTCTCGAGTTTTTTCTGTCTCTCAACTCAAACAAAATAGATCAAATGCAAAGGGAAACTGAAAGACACAATAAACACAATCGCAACTTTGATGAAGAATCTGTTAATCCTAACAGCGACTGTACTCAGAAATTAATCTCGAAAAAATATCAAAACACATCCAAAAATTCCGAAACCAATTTTAACAAATATTATACTTGTTCTAAGTTCAGATGCAACTGGTCTCATGATTTTATCACACGCCAATTATTTATGAAAATTCAGACAATATTGCAGACGAAAACAGCTTAACATCCGAAATTAAGGAGATGAACAGACACACACAAAACAAATTAAACTGAAGTAAAAAGGAATAGATAAACCTGATTAGGAGCGTTTAAGCTCTGATACCAGATGATATAGGAACCCAAATGAATCGGATCCTAAATGATAGATTGATGGAGGAATTGCTGCTGGACTAAGGTCACTCTCAACAGTTCCGATTGAATGGATGGTGAAGTGGTTCGATGGTGAAGCTGTTGCTGGACTAAAGTCACTCTCAACAGATTCAAAGGGATGAACGGACGTGATAGTGGATTGAGAGACGCCACACAGATCTGTGAAAGGATCTATGATAAGTCTAATACACTCTAAGCTTCAAGGATTCACACACAAGAAGTTTAGAAGACAAAATATTTCCTTCCCAGAAATATCAAAGAGAAAACTCTCAAGTTTCTTTTCTAAAAATCAGACTGAATCTGAAAAATGGTCCAACACAAAATAATTAAAAGACAAGTGATAGTCTGCATGAAGGAGAGAGAAAGAGACAACATTAAAATCAGAGTTTGAAAATTCAAACTGTCTCTTGAACTCCTTGGCGAAATGTGTTGTTGGGCTTGTGGAAAATCAACTAAATGGGCCGATGATAATGCGATCCATTTGCCTCGTTAAAAACCTTACCAACAAAACCCATTGGGACAAAAATTGGTGAAGGGAAAAAGAGCACAAATGGAGCACATACCCATTTAGTGATTTCTTTGGGCCTCTTAAATTTGCTTGGTGATAGTAAAAATAGCAAATTCCTTGTTTCCTTGAAGAACCGGCAAGAAAGGTGTCGTATGACTCTTGTGTAATTCTTGCACGTCTTCTTGCACTCCATTAATGATGAGGCTGTTCATGGACTTTATAAATTCCTCTCTCACACGCCTTGTTCCAGCTCTTGTTCTTGGTGCTTGTTCCATGGTTGCTATGTGTACAGCTTCTTCCTTTGATCCAGCTGAGCTTGTACTGATGTCCTCATCAGAGATCAACTATGCCTTCTTCAACATCAATGATAGCACGAGCCGTGCATAAGAAAGCTCTACCCAATATCAGTGGGTCCTTGGGTTCTTCATCAAGTTCCAGAACCACAAAATCAGTTGGGATGAATGTATCCCCAATTCGGACATGCATATCTTCAATAATACCCACCGGAAGCTTTGTAGACCGATCCGCAAAAACCAATGAGATTTTCGTAGGCTTGAACTTGGTAAATCCCAGACGCTTAGCCACGGAGTATGGCATCAGATTGACGCTGGAACCTAAGTCACACAAAGAACACGCAAACGTACACGGTCCTATCTTCACCGAGATAACAAACCTCCTGGGGTCTTCTTTCTTTTTCAACACCTTACTCTGAAGTATGGCGCTGCACTACATAGAAACAATCATAACATTCTCTTCCTCAACAACCTTACCAGCAACCAGCTCCTTCATGTATCGCTTGAGAGAAGGCATCATTTGCACGGCATCAACCAAAGGAAGCTTCACCGTCAAATCCTTAAGCATCTCCTTGCACTTTGCATCTTCCAAATCCTTGCGAGATTTCCTTGGAGGTACTGGATAAGGGACCTTAGGTACGTAGACTCGTTCTGGTGGAGTGTCTAGAATTTTTGAAATTTTCGTGGGAGCACCCTGTGGGAGCAGGTGCTCCGAAACAGGATTGGAGTGCTCGACAAACTTTTCTTCAGAATCGTTTGGAATAGTTCCCAGAGGTGTTCCTGAGCTTGATCCAACCTCAACATTCCCATCTTTCTCAGCAAAATCACTTCCTTGAGCTTGGTGCTCGGAATTCTTCTCCTTAGCCTTTCTGTGGAAGCTTCTCATCGTAGGCGGTACCAGCAACTTTCCACTCCTCAACTCAACAGCATTCACGTGATATACATTACTGGGCAATTCACCTTTACCTGGAAGAGCTCCAGCTGGTCTCTTGATAGCCTCGGCGGTTTGCGCTACTTGTGTATCAAGCTTCTTCACATGCGCGGTAACAGCTTCATACTTGGCATTCAGATCAGTGTACATGTGATCTACCTTGGCATTAATCTCAGTAGATGCTTTCTGTTGGTTAACCATTAGCTGCTGCATAAGACTCTTCAGTTCATCTTGAGATGTAGGCGCGGAGGCAGCTTATGGTGGTGCCGTGAAATTGGTGTTTTGTTGTTGGTTTCCTCCTTGGAACCGATTCTGATTCTGATTAGGGATGTACTGCTTCCCCTGAGTGTTGCTGGAGTAAAACTTTTGAAAAGCCTGAGCTTGTGGCAACTGATTGATACCTCCTTGTTGCGGATAAACTTGATCTTATGGGTTCTCGACATTGGTGCTTCGGTAGGAGAGGTTGGGGTGGCTCCGATAATTTTGATTGAACCCTCGGTTCTGGACATATCCTTGACCACTCACATAATTCACCTCATGTACTCCAGTATCGTCATCTTCTTCGAACTCTTGAGAAATAGGCGCAGCCCCATTCTCTTCCACAAACTTGACCGGTCTTTGACTTTCGCGTAGGAGTAGATTTACTTTAGCCGTCAACTCATCTATCTTCTGAGTGTCCACACTGTTAACTTTCTTGAACCTATCATACTTAGGAGACTTGTTGCTAGAGCTTGAAGCAAGGTTCTCTATCAGCTCAAAAGCACCTTCTCTAGTCTTGGTCATAAAATCCCCGTTACTCGCAGCATTTAGGGCGTTCCGGTAGTCCCATTCAACTTCATCATAAAATATTCCCAGAATCTGTTCATCTTTAAAACCATGATGAGGACATTCCCCACGGTATTCCTTCAGTCTCTCCCAAGCTTCACAAAAAGCTTCACCAGAATGTTGTTGGAAAGACGAAATTTTGTTTCGTAGAGCGGCTGTCTTGGACTTAGTGTAGAAGTGTTCCAAAAAGGCAGCTCTAACTTCATCCCACGACCTCAAAGAACCAGCTGGCAATGACTTCAACCACCTCTGAGCCTTGTCAGCAAGAGAAAATGGGAACAGTTTGCATTTCAGAAATTCTGACAGTACCCCATTAGAACCGGTGGTGCTGCAGATTTCTTCAAAATTTTCGATGTGGTCCATCGGAATCTCAGCTGGCAGTCCGTGAAAAAGGTGCTGCTTCACCAATGTAATCATCTGAGGCTTGATCTCATAGTCTTGCCTCTGAATTGTTGGAAAAACAATAGCTGAGCGGTTTTGATAAAATGCATGGGGATTATCCGAATCCCCTATACCCGGCTGAACTCGTGCAGCTTGTGGCTGCTCCCTTCTCAACTGAGCAATCTGATCCCTTAGCAACTGTAACTGAGCGGCCATACCATTTTCTTGTTCAGCCATGATGACCGGAGCAGCTGTAAGTCTCTTTTGACGGTTTTGACGTTCGATGCGAGCTAACTCTTCGTTGGTGAGGATGGTTAGATCTTCGGTGCAATTTCTTCTCGTTCTTCTACTGGTCATGCACCTGACACATAGCAGAAACAAATAAAAATAAAGATCAGTAGTTTCTTAGACTGAAAACAAAATCAAAAATCAAAGGTAACGCAATTGGTCCCCGGCAACGGCGCCAAAAACTTGATGTACAATGTTTTAACCCAATTAAATACTGCAAGTGCACAGAACAATCGCAATAGTATAAAAGGAATCAAATCCACAGTGACCAAGGTTACGCTATGAAATTATGAGATTTTAATTCAAAGCTAAGACAATGAGATTTGTGTATTTTTCAGAACAGCAAAATAATAAAACAAAATAAGTGTAAACAATTAATTAAAAACACTAGGTCAAGGTATTTCGCTGGTGATTAGGAGACAAGGCTGAGCAGCTATTCAGGGCTAATTAACTACCGGTCTAGAACTCAAACACAAGTGAATGTCGCCCCACTCTCGTGATGTATCGACACCTTTATCTAACAACCTAGATACCGAAACTCTCGCCCGGATCTAATGAAGACGATAAGCATTAACAAACAGGTTCAATATGTTCACAATCAATCGCAGCAATCAACTCTCATTGGCTACGCACCAATTGCTCACCAATGATTTTTCTAGCAACCTAGAGCACTCTCATGAATAAGTTTAACCTAAAAATCATAGGCTAGGTGATCAAGCTAACCTAGGCATTACGAACCCCTATTGGCGAAGACATATAAATTCCATTCCTATTTGTGCTCAGCCATTAACACCCTAATTCACCATTGAAAACCCTAACCTAGCTATGGATCTACTCACACATAGCGAATCCAAACACAACAAAGCAAGGAGATGAGTTCATGATTTATTGAAAGAATAAGGTTCAGGAAAACTTCTCAAACAAGTTATGGATTGATCGACAGTAGAGGAACAGAGATCCAAAGCTGAATAATATAAATCCAAATCGCAAAAGGGACAAGTGGTGGAGTCTTGAAAACCAAAAATAAACTTAGAACGAAAACTGAGTCTGAGAATGAACGTGATGTAATGTGTTACAAGTCTGAGGCAGCTGGCCTCTATTTATTCTAAAAATAAAATAAATTAAATTAAAAACGCGTCCCTAGGTAAAATAGGTCGAGCAGGTGCTCGATCAGGCAGAAAATCGTCTTTTGGCTCGAATTTGCTCCTTTTGCTCCAATGTGCTCAAATATCTTCAATACATGCTCCAGAGCCTCAAAATACCTGAAAAGACACAAAAGAAACTAGAAAAGACTCGAAAACAAGATAAAAAGACTAGTTAAAATGGGACAAAATACTAATATATCATCTTGTTATGATATAGTATGGGAATGAGTCTAGAAGGTTTTTGGCATTGAGATCAGAGTTGAGACCCAGCGCTGAAGTGTTTATTAAAGGGATATGTTGTTAAGTTGTGGTGGGAATTGAGAAGACTGCGAATGACTACGGTGACCTACATGATGACTAGTTTCTGATTGGTTTTGTAGCATGTGGATTACATGGTTAATGGTACGATGTTCTAAAGAGAATGTGAGTTTCGCGTTTTCAAATTTCTTCCTTGTATTTAGTTTTCTGTTTGCTTGAGGGCAAACAAAAGCTTAGTCTGGGGGAGTTGATATATCATGGTTTTTATGGGTTTTAGCCATGATATAAGTATCATTTTTAGAGTCTTTTTGGTATTCTTTGAGCCTTATTAGGTACAAGTACGAGCTGGACATTGTTGATACGTTTTGGAGCTTTTGGAGCCTTGTAGCTGAGAAAATCAACTTGGAGACGAATCAAGGTGTTGGTGTTGATTCACACACCCCATTGGCGTCGATCGACACAGGTCACGACTATCAAACCCTTCGAGTTTTATCATGTTTGAAGAATTGCAAATTTTCCTAAGAGTTTTAATTATTTGTAATACATGTCCTTTTCATATTTTAGACTATATCTAGGTTTTTAGAAATCATGAGAGACTAAGTTTTGTTTTATCAAGTTCTTTGAGAGATTTTGTAGATAGAGAGCTTTTGGAGAGAAGAATCAGAACTCACCTTGTAGAGAAAAGATCTGAACTCCTTTTATACTTTTAATTTCTCTTTGCAATTTATTCAGACCATGATTTGTGTTTCATTGATTATGTCTCAGTAGTCCACTTGTTAGATTTAGGGTATTCAAAGGGTTTATGATGAATTGTTAACATATTAGGATAATCTAAATTGTTCTTCATCTAGATTCAAAATGAACACTAGTTTCTAGATTGATCACCTGGAATCTAGGATAATCGATATACATGAGAGTGTTATTGATATCTTGAACTACTCTTAGATGAGCAAAATAGCCTACTCGCAAAGAGATTTGGTTGGAATTTTGTGAACATATCATACCTGATATTAATGCATCCTTTATCATTAGGGTTCACAAAGAGATTTGGAATTATGTTATTTAAGTATAGTTATCATTGCAGCGAGAGTTGAATGATCATATCATTCTGTTATGAGTTACCAAAATTGATTTCCCTAACTCTAACGCCTTCTCATATTGAACTTACAATCCATCCTAATTTCGTTTAATCATTATTGCATTGTTTTTACTTTTAATTCTTTTGTTGTTTAGATTAATTCGAAATTGATACATCTATTATGTGAGCCCATAGTCCTTGTGGATTCGATCCCTAAGTACTACAGTGATCTCTTAATTTGAGAGAGTAGCTCTAAGGGTAAATTTTATCATATCATTAATGAATATTAAAGGAATAGATTGTTTTGAATGCTTGTAGAGGCTGAGAATGAGTGATAATGTTTGTTGTGATGAGTATGGCTTAAGTTTTTAAGTAGAACTCATAGGCATTGCATTTTGGAACTGTAAACTATGACATTGATGTTATAAGCTTGGTTAGTTTGCTATGGTTCTGAGTCCCCAATTTCAAACCTCTCCTTCAGCTTGTTTTTGCTCATTCGCTTGAGGGCAAGCAAAGACTAATTTTGGGGGAGTTGATATCACTGTATTTTACATGTTTTAAGCATATGTTTATAGTCATTTTAGCCTAGTTTCACCCATTGTTCATACCATAATCCATCATTTTACCTTACTTAAGGAGTCCTGCATTTGCATTGCATACATATTCCATATTGGGGTTGCTCTCAGGTATATTTGGAGATTTGAAGGCAGATGAAGGATACTGGGATTTTGACTCAACCAAGGCACCCGACCCATCCTCTCGACTGGACATGTTCTGGAAAACTCGGACTTGACTCGACCGACTTACTCGGCTTAGAAATCGAGTGACCACCTTCCTGAATTCTCGGAGCCTTTTGTGCACTTGGAGCGTTGGTGTAGCACCCCCGGACTGCTCTATGGCCGGAGGAGCCACGAAGCATTCCGGAAACGGCTACAATGGTGTGCAATAATACCAAATCCGAGGTCATGAACACATCAATACTCAGATTAAGGCATCCGTACCAGCATCCCGCTTTGGTACGTAAGTCAGGCTTTGGAACCCTTATATGCTTCCTAGGCATTGGGAGGACCCGGACCAGATCACTCACAGCCATGACTTCAGTTTTTAATTACTTTAAAATACTCATTTTATAAAATAAAGAAAATATGTCTTCAACATAATAAACGAGTACTGGCCCGAGCCTTAGGCCAAAATAACAACACATAACTAAAACATAATACATACTTTCTTTGCAAAGAAGCACCAAATCTACTTCCGGGGTCCTAACGTTCCGCACACACAACTACGGTTTCTCTAGGGTTTCCTGAACAAAAATAATAGAATCATAAGTAAATCCAGGTCTATTTAGTGGTATCGGGGGATAAATGCAATCAAACGTTAGTCACTCAACAATCAAACATGCAAGCAGAAGCTAAACAAACAATCTACATGCAAGAATCTTCCGAGCCATTCCTGGAAGACACAACAAACAATATATCCTAAACCTAAACCTAAGACTCTATCTAAACCTAAACCTAAACTAAGACTCTACTACTCTAAACTACTACACCACTTCATATGCCGAGATCACACAGAAAACGGCATACTACAAACTCCACCTCGTCGATCACCTTTTAATTATGGTTGAATTTGGTGGGATTTAATTTGGTTGAGCTGAGTTAATTAAATTAATATGGCCTTTTGTGAATTTTTTAATTTAAATGAAATTATGGGATTTTAATATTTATGGGGATATTATTATTTTTTAAAACAAAACAGGTGCGGTCGTTTTCCTTGTGTTCATGGAAACTTGATTTGCCGAGATACTTTACGATAAAATTTGGACTTTGGAATCAATTTAAGAAAAAGAAAAAAACATGTGTTTAGGTCTCAGAGAGGTATATGCTTGTACCAAGTAAAACTAGAAGAGGTTTAAATTGTTTCTGTATTGATTATTGAACATACAAAGGCAAAACTTACGTGTTTCATCTTTTTTTTTGTGTTTTAGGAAAGATGATGAATCCACTTGTGTTGGTAAGAGACGAGGCCGGAGTTTTACTCGATTTAGAGGGGCATGTGCGCAATGCACAGGGTCAGAAACTAGATGCCGATGGAATCGCGATAGTTGAAGTCGTCGTGGGTGTCGACCAACACCAAGGTGGTGGTGTTGCTCGACATGGAGGCAATGCTGGTGATCCGCAGGGAAACAATGGAGGAGGAGGAGAGAGAACACTTGCTGAATACAACATGCCTCATCAGTTCTATACTAGTAGCTCTGCTATCCGACCTCCTGTTTTTCAGAGACATGATTTCAAGTTAAAATCCGCATACTTTACTCTTGTGGGACAACACCTTTTTCATGGTCTTTCCAGTTAATATCTGATGGAACATCTGATGGATCACATTGAGAGGTTTGAAAACTTGGCTTCTAGCATTAAAGCCAATGAAGTGTCAAAGGACTACCTGTTCTGCAAGCTCTTCCCATACTCACTTGCTGGGGAAGCAGTTTCTTGGCTCAAACAGTTGAAACCGGGATTATTGACGACTTGGGAGGTGACTAAGGCTGCTTTCCTAAACAATTTTTATGATGATGCAAGGTCCGAGGATTTAAGGATGAAGATATCGACATTTACTCAAGGACCAACTGAAACTTTTAAGGCTGATTGGGTAAGATTCAGAGCTTATCTGAGAGATTGTCCACATCATTATTTCAGTGAGGTTCAGCTTTTGGGTATTTTTTTCAAAGGTGTTGATTGGAGGTATCGGATGGCTCTGGATGCTGCTAGCAATGGGAATTTCAATACCAGGATTCCCAAAGATGCTAATGTGCTGATTGAAAACATGGCATCTAGCAATAGTACCAAGAATGCAGATTTCTAAACGAAGAAACAAGCAGCTAACATGGATGATAATCAGATTGTTGAGGAAAATGCTAAGTTGGAGAGGGTACACAGTTTTCTTATGGGTAAAAAATCAGTTCAGTTTTCCTGCAGAGGTTGAGACATATGAACCAGTGAGAGGTTTTGACGAAAAGAATGTCAACTACGTCAATGGAATTGGATATCATGGATAGAGATATGGATACATGCCGAAGCCTGAATGCCATAAGACATATCCGAACAACAACTTCAGCCGGAGCTCTGGATCTTCTTTGTACCAAGCCCTTCCTCCAAAAACTGAAGAAAGAGATGAAGTTTATGTTGGAACAAATACTGGAGGGTAAGCAAAAGATCACAATTTATTTTAATGGGAAGATTGATGCTCTCTACACTGATCTGAATGGAATGCTCGAAGCTTTGAGTACTCATGTCAAGAAGTTGGATGTTAAGGTTGCACAAACTGTTGGATCTGTCAAAAGACAAGAGGGATTCCTTCCTGTAAGGCCAGAGAACAACCCAAAACATGTCTGCAATGCCATTTTGATGGGAAGTGGAGATGAATTCGTGGAGAGTGATGAAGATTTTAAGATTGCAGAGCCGGTGTCGATCGACACTAACAGTCTGTATCGCTTGACACTATCAGAAAATCCCGAGAAATTAAATCAAGACGGACAAAAATTGACCGAGCTTGATACCAACGATTTGACACCAGAGGTCAGTGTCGACCGACACCAATAGGGTGTCGCTCGACACCCGTCACGAGCAGCACCAATTCATCTTGAAACTCCACCACCTATTGAGGAGAAAGTCTATAAGCCTAAGTTACCTTTTCCTAAGCCTAGGAAATCTAAACAGGAGGTGGAAGAGGCCAGATGCAAAGCAATGATGGATAAGGTTATGATTAAACTCCCTCTAGATGATGTAGTCAAACTGTCACCTCCACTCAAGAGGTATGTTAAGAGAATGGTTACAAATGGTGTGAGTGCTGAGGAAGGAGCTCTGCTTTCCAGAGACATCAGTGCGATTCTCTTGAATGAGACCCCACAGAAGAAGAAAGAAAATCAGAAAGAAGTGATTGTCTCTAAACAAGTTAGTGCAATGATTGGTGTAAGGGGAAGCAGGATTGGTTTAAATTTGGGTGATCTGGTCATGAACTTTGACATGGACAAGCTGAGAAAAACACCCACCATTTATGTAGAAACCTCCACATACATTACTGTTGGGTATGTTAAGGAGTTGTATCCTAATGAGCAAGTGAATAAGCAAGCTTCTGAGCTTGAGGATTGGAGTGGTGATCATCTGTTCCAGACAAGGCTCCAAGACGAGGTTCTACTCACGGATAAGTTGATAGAGGGTGATGTTTTTGTGATGGAGACAAGGATCGCAGAACTAAACTATAGAAAGATGTAGATACCCGAGCTGCGGGTTGGTGTCGATCAACACCATCCACTTGTGTCGATCAACACCCTCTGCCAGCTGGTTCAGATTAGTCTAAAACAGCTGTTTTCGGGATGATCTCAATGCTGCAAGTCTAAGAACTGTTGTGAAACAGAAAGCTCCACATCCCACACTCCATTCACCACGGGAAACACAAAGGTACACACTTTCTAGACTTAAACCACCTGGTATCATCAATAAGACTTTTCAAAGTACAAAGACTGTTTTACAGTTAAACAAGCCACGAGATTATCGTAGAATGCTTATTTCTTCTGTTAATGATTTTGCAGGAAAAATAAGTTTTCCACCAAGACTAATGTCCCGCCCGGCTTATGTTCCTCACTCCCTTGGTTGTTCTCATGCATCGAAGGCTTATACTCCAACACAGCTTAAACAACAGATTCCAGAGAGACATTCATTGCCAGTCCCTCATCCACCAGATCCATGAGCTCCATGAGCTCCGCTGCCTAGTCAAGCGACATACTGAAAACAAGCGCTTAGTGGGAGGCAACCCACTGGTAAGCTTTTCTATTTATTTCAATTTTTCTTTTCTTTTCTTATCTATTTTATTTTTGTCAACCTTAGGCTTGGTAACACTGGGGACAGTGTTGTTTAAGTCTGGGGGAGGTAGTTACTAACTCTATTTATTCTTTTGAAAATCAGTCCTAATTTTTCAAATTTCCGTTTTATTGAGTCAAAATTAGTCTGAAACAATGATAGTACTGAGGAAACCACCATATTTTGCAGAAGTTTAAGTGACCATTGATTCAACCCTGACTTGAATCCTAGAGTAATGAAAAAATCAAAGGCTGCCCGGTTCACTAGAGACTCCCATACTTCCAACAGAAACCCGCATTACCTGAGCTACTTGTTTTATCTCATCGATGTGACAAATGTTCCAAAGGTTTGACTCCTCATTCATACCAGACATGATACAACTTTGTGGAATATATATGGTTCTCCTCTCCCTTGATCAAATTAATTAATATCTAAAGATGAAATGATTCTCTTTTGTGTAAAGGGGTAGGAAAATTTCACGTGACATCATTATTTTACAAGAATATAAGGGATGATCATGCAAAGGCCGTAGCGAGGTTAGGATTTTCCCTTGATACCATTATTCGCTTACCCCTTTGAATTATTAAAAAAAAAAGTTCATAAAAACAAAAGAGAATAAGAAAAGAATAAGTCTGGGGGACAGAAAGAGTACCAAGTGTTGTATAGTTGTCTTATTTTGGTATTGAATGACAATGAGTCTGGAAGGTTCTAGGTAATGAAATCAGAGATGAGACCCAACGATGAAGGGCTTACAGGGGATTATGTTGTGAAGTTGTGGGTATTATCAGGAAAACTGCGAGTGCTAGCAATGAACTATATGGTGGTCTGGATCTTGTCAGGTAAGAAATTTCTATTCGATTACTAAGGTGAATGTGAGTGTGGTGCTCTGATGACGTTGTGAGTTTCATGTTTTCAAAACTTCTTCATTGTGTTTGGTTTTCTATTTGCTTGAGGGCAAGCAAAGGCTATGTCTGGGGGAGTGGATATATCATGGTTTTTATGGGTTTTCAACCATGATATAAATCTTATTTATAAACTATTTAGAGTATTTTTGGTATTCTTTGAATCTTTTCGTGTCTTTGTAGGTTCATGTACGTTTTGGACTCATTTGGAGATTTTGGAGCACTTTGGAGCAAACCAAGAAGTTGTGCTGAAGAAACAAATTCGGACACCAACATTGGTACTGGTGTCGGTCGACACCACCCACTGGTGTTGGTCAACACAAGTCACAAGGAGAGAGCAATCTTGGTGTTGGTGTCGATCGACACACCCACTGGTGTCGGACTACACATGTCGCAGACACAGTTTCGGAATTTGCAAAACTGTCCCAGAGTTTTCCTTATTTTCAGTTTCGTCCGTTTCTCGTTTTTACATATAAATAGGATTTTTAGGTCATTTTTAGACCTACACTTCATTCTACATCACAACCACCTTTTTTAGAGATTTTTGGAGAAGATTTCTAAACTCTTATTTTTCGCTTGATTTATTTTATGCAATCTATTCATACTATTATTTATGTTTCATTGATCATGTCTGAGTAGTTTTCTTGTTAGGTTTAGGTTTTTCAAAGATAGAAGATGAATTGCTAGGTTGATGTTTATTTAGGATTGAATTAATAGAGTTCTTCATCTAGATTGTGTTTATTGCTGATTCTAGATTCATGACCTAGAATCTGATCTCAGGTTGATTAGTTGTAATTGATTGCTTGAACTATCTTAGATGAGCAAAATAACTATTCGCAAAGAGATTTGGTTTAGGAATTTCGTGAACAATCGAACTTGGAGATAATGCATCCTTTACATTAGGGTTTACAAAGAGATTTAGAATTCTATAATCTAAGTATAGATAATCTCTGCAGCGAGAGTTAATTGATTTTAGCATTTTGCTTTGAGTTCGAGAACGAATCAAAATAACAATCCTGATAAATTATTTAGCCTGCAATTCTGAATTACCTGGGAATTTCCCAAAGCTTAACTATTTTCTCAATTGTTTTACAACCCTATTTAATTGCTTTGTTGTTTTCTTTTAATTATAATTTCTCCTGTTTAGTTTAATTCAAAACTGAATAATCTATTGTGTGAACGTGAGTTTCTGTGGATTTGATCCCTAAGTACTACAGTGATCTCTTAATTTGAGAGAGTAGCTCTAAGGGTAAATTTGACAATATCAGCATCAATGAGGTAGAGTACACTACAAGAAAAATGGGTACTAATAGCACTTCATAATAGCGGTTTATGTGGTTATGCTATGATTGACTTATGTCTGATTCTTTTATAGCATTTCTAAAATAATAAACGTTGTAATATGTTGGGCGGCAAAAAATAATGTGCTTGCGCTTAATTTTGGTTCTCCAATTACTCTATAATAACACATACAAATTATAAAACGTTATTGTAGGTTACCCGCAAGAAAGAAAATTTCATTTAGCCCGCCTAAATAAATTAAAAAGTACTTTTTAGAATATATCCATTCTAAAAAATAATCCCCATTTCTCTTCTTCCACGCTCAATTTTGATTTCTCATTACTCTCATTATCGATCCCTGTCAATCTCATTGTCGATCCCTCTAAATAATTTATTGTCGATATGTGTCGATCCCTCTCAATTCAAGCATCGATGCCTTTCACTCTCACTCGTAGTTTCTCTAACTCTCAGTCTCGATTCCTCTCAATATCAGTCTCGATCCCTCTCCATTCCAGTCTCAATTCTGATGTTCTAATTATGAGTATTATTCTTCCAATATGTGTGAAATTCAGTCTTGATCCCTCTCCATTGCAGTTTTCGATTAGTTCTATGTTGCTGCTTCGGATTCTGTACATTTCATTCAGTGAAAGATGTTGTTTTATATTATATGCTTGACTGAATCTGGACGATAGTACTAATTTGAAAAGAATCAAATCCTTTCCTGACTAATCTCTTTTTTTTTTCTTGCTTAGCTCTCATAGTTGTAGTTCATGCTTTCCGCCAAGAAGAAGAATTCGATAATATTTACTCGTTGAATCGAAGGAAAGAAAGTTTGGATCAGGTTTATTTTCCTTACATATGTAAAGCCGTGTAAAATCGGATAACCAGAGTTTCTTTCTTTTGATCTTCAGCACAAGAGAAGTTTTGTTATTACCAACATCACAGAAACTCCAAAGAGTAGGAGAGGCTTTCAGTTTCCTTTCTCCGTTGGATATCAGATTGTCACAGAAGTCTGAGACAAGGAGAGAGTCACTAAATTTAGAGTATTGCTAATGATTCAGTTCCAATCTTGATTTGTCTACAATTTTACCGCCAAAGATAAGGTTATAGTTACTCCTTTTCAATTGGATTTTGACTCAATGATTATAGTTACTCCTTTTCTAAGTCTAATTGGAACATTTTTATGAATGTGGTTGAGCAGAACTTCAAAGTATTGCAAGAGTAAATGTAAATCTTGCTAGTAGTTTCGTTAGTATAATTGTTTTGCCCAATCCCAGAATCAGATCTTGCTAAGTCTAGATTCTACCATTTTTAAGCATTCATTTAGCATCAGTTCATCATTGTTTCATCCATTGTTTATACTATTTTCTATAGTTTTCATTCACTTTGCACACTTAGGATTTTTTTCATAAGCATTGCCAACATTGTGCATATTGGAGCTGATATTAGGTACTTATGGAGATTTGGATATCATTTTGCAATGCTTGAAGCCTACTCGACCAGTGCACTCGAGCAGACTCTCAGAGTCAATACCACTCGACCAGTGCACTCGACCAGACTGCTCGAGTGGATTTCCCTTCCTTTTCTCTAACTAGTTATTTTGTCTTTTTGTGTGTTTTAGGGCTTCCAAGCATTTTTATAAATACTCTTGACATTTTATTAGCAGGATATGCTACCTAAGCCCTAGTTTATGCCTCTCAATCTCTCTCTCTCTTGTTCTTCATTTAAAATTTTTGTAACTCATATCTCTCTTTATTTATTACAAATTTACATTTTGTTTCTTCTATAAACTTGTTTATATCTATCTGATTTAGCTAATATGTCAGTTCTAGAGATTTCTAGATTTGTGTTCTTGAGCATTTTTTAGATTTTGTAACTCAGATATCTCTTTATTTATTACGAATTTGCATCTCATTTCTTCTACAAACTTGTCCATCTCATCTTTATCTCTGTCATATGTCGATTTTAGCATTTTCTGGGTTTGAGCATTTTTCATGATTTTAGGATCTAAGTAGTGATTAGGAATCTTAAGGATGAGATAGATTTGTGTAGGATTCTTGGTCTCCTTAGATGTTTAAGCTTGAAATTACATAGATATCTTCTGAATTAGGTATTTTTAATGCTTAGTTAGCCAAGGGATTGGTAATTTTGATCTCACGCATTTCCCATCGGAAGGTGTTAATGAAATGCTTGGACCAACTAATACCAGAGATCTATAGCTTTAACCCATGGCTTAAGAGGTTTTAGCTAAATTTTGACATTAATGAATTGGTTCTTAATGCTTGTCTGTATTATGTTTCATTGATATCTGCTCTAAGTTTCTTTGTATCTTTGATTGGGTATTAAGATTAGGAAGTTGTATAGGCATGTTGGTGTTTATCACGGGAGTGGAGCCACCTTACTTTGACGTTCATTGTCTAGAGATAGCTTATGTGAAGTTTTGTTAGGCATCTAGGAGAGACCAAGGAGAATCACCGATCCATGAATCCCATCTTTAGGACCCTATTTCCAAACTGATTGTTATTCTGCTCTTGCTTGCTTTGTTTGTTTTGTTTTTTTCTGTTTTGTTCATTCTTGTTGTTACCACTCGATCTCTTTTGCTTTATCATATAGGTCGAGTTTTTCACTTCTTTTAGTTATTTTATGCTTAGCTTGATTGCATCCACTCGATCCTTCTGATCGAGTGTTTTTCTGTTTTGTTATTTTCCTGCACCACTCGATCTTTTTACTCGATCATCTAGATCAAGTGGTTTCCTTGCTCTGTTTTCCCTCGTAGCTCGATCACCCCACTCGAACTGAAAACTCGAGTGGGTCTTTTATTTACTTTTCTTGCATCTGCTTTTCTGCTCCATTTTGGTTGTTAGTTTAAAAAACCAATTTTCTATTTGGCTTGACTTAACCTTTTTCTTTTTAACTAAAGAAAACCAGAAAGGGAAAATAGAATTTGATCCAATGTTGATAAAACAGAATGATGACCTTTAGTTAAAAAGAAAAAGGTTAGAATTAGATCATTTTCTATGTTTAGGTTTAGGGAGAGTCAGTTGGGTGTCTATGGGTAAATGAAAGTCTATTCTTGTATGCATCTGTTGGCTTTTACGTTTAGCCTTCTCCTTTAGTTCAATCCATTCTAATGAGAGATCTCAGTTATCATGCGTTTAAACCAGAGGAATAAGAGGTCATTTTTACCTTTTAAAACGTGTCCCTCAAACCAAATGAGTTCATTTGTAAATGCATTGCCTGATTCACTGGTTACAGTTAATAAATGTTGAAGGGACTGTTTGCATTGAATGCTTGTGTAGGTTAAGACTGAGAGTCAGACTTTGTTGTGGTGAGAATGGCTACAGTTTTTAAGTAAGGCTTACTTGCATTGCATTCTAGAACTGTTAACAAGGACTCTGAGGTTACATGCTTTATCAATTGACTTTGTTCCTGAGTCCCCACTTTCAAACCTCTTCTCCAGGTTAAGTCTTGCTTGTTTGCTTGAGGACAAGCAAAGACTAAGTTTGGGGGAGTTGATAAGTCTAGATTTTACATGTTTTAAGCATTCATTTAGCATCAGTTTAGCATTTTTTAATCCATTGTTTATACCATTTTCTATAATTTTCATTCACTTTGCACACTTAGGAGTTTTGGCATAAGTTGCATATATTGTGCATATTGGAGCTGATATTAGGTACTTATGGAGATTTGGAGATCATTTTGCAATGCTTGAAACCTACTCGACCATGCACTTGATCCTGGAGCTCGAGTAGACGCCTGAAGAACCACTCCACCAGTGCACTCGAGCAGACTGCCAGAGTCCATACCACTCGACTAGGGCACTTGAGCACACTGCCAGAGTCAATACCACTCGACCAGTGCACTCGAGCAGACTGTCATATCAATACCACTCGACCAGTGCACTCGACCAGACTGTTCGAGTGGATTTCCGTTCCTTTTCCCTAATTAGTTATTTTGTCTTTTGTGTCTTTTAGGGCTTCCAAGCCTCTGTATAAATACTCTTGACATTTTATTAGCAGGGTATGCTAAATAAGCCCTAGTTTCTGCCTCTCAATCTCTCTCTCTCTCTCTTGTTCTTCATTTAAAATTTTTTTAACTCAGATCTCTCTTTATTTATTACAAATTTGCATTTTGTTTCTTCTACAAACTTGTTTATATCTATCTGATTTAGCTAATATGTCAGTTCTAGAGATTTCTGGATTTGTGTTCTTGAGCATTTTTTAGATTTTGTAACTCAAATATCTCTTTATTTATTACGAATTTGCATCTCATTTCTTCTACAAACTTGTCCATCTCATCTTTATCTCTGTCATATGTCGATTTTAGCATTTTCTGGGTTTGAGCATTTTTTCATGATTTTAGTTTCTAAGTAGTGATTAGGAATCTTAAGGATGAGATAGATCTGTGTAGGATTCTTGGTCTCCTTAGATGTTTAAGCTTGAAATTACATAGATATCTTCTGAATTAGGTATTTTTAATGCTTAGTTAGCCAAGGGATTGGTAATTTTGATCTCACGCATTTCCCATCGGAAGGTGTTAATGAAATGCTTGAACCAACTAATACTAGAGATCTATAGCTTTAACCCATGGCTTAAGAGGTTTTAGCTAAATTTTGACCTTAATGAATTGGTTCTTAATGCTTGTCTGTATTATGTTTCATTGATATCTGCTCTAAGTTTCTTTGTATCTTTGATTGGGTATTAAGATTAGGAAGTGGTATAGGCATGTTGGTGTTTATCACGGGAGTGGAGCCACCTTACTTTGACGTTCATTGTCTAGAGATAGCTTATGTGAAGTTTTGTTAGACATCTAGGAGAGACCAAGGAGAATCACCGATCCATGAATCCCATCTTTAGGAGTCTATTTCCAAACTGATTGTTATTTTTCTCTTGCTTGCTTTGTTTGTTTTGTTCTGTTCTGTTTTGTTCATTGTTGCTGTTACCACTCGATCTCTTTTGCTCTGTCATATAGGTTGAGTTTTTTTAACTTCTTTTAGTTATTTTATGCTTAGCTCGATAGCATCCACTCGATCCTTCTGATCGAGTGTTTTTCTTTTTTGTTGTTTTCCTGCACCACTCGATCTCTTTACTCGATCATCTAGATCAAGTGGTTTCCTTGCTCTGTTTTCCTTCGTAGCTCGATCACCCCACTCGAACTGACGACTCGAGTGGGTCTTTTATTTACTTTTCTTGTACTGCTTTTCTACTCCATTTAGGTTGTTAGTTTTAAAAACCAATTTTCTATTTGGCTTGACTTAGGAATATCCTGATTGCTAACATCACACCCATTTGGATTGACACCTCACATACTGCAATAACATGATAGTATTGAGGAATTGAAACTGAGAGAGCAAAAACTTCTTATCAGATCTTGAGGCCCAAATGAAGCCCAATACAGAGCCAAACCCTAGTCAACCCTCATTTTTCCCTCGGGTATATGAGTGGAGGGCACAAACTTTGAGGGTTGTCCTAGGAAGTCACAGCCACTGAGACCAGAGCACAGACACCACCGTCACCTCTCCGGTCACCACCAATTCAAGGTAAGCTCTAATGGCTTAGTGTTGGTCTTTAGGCTTGCCCTGTGATGCCATCTAACCGATAGATGCTCATAACTTTTAGCTCTATCCCGGACCACCAGAGCCATCTATTGACCCAGTTATAGCCGCTACGAGCACCACCCTCACCGGAACTGCAAGTGTGAGTCTCATCTCTCTCTAAGCTTTTGAATTGATGTTGTTGGGGGTTAGATCTAGGGATTGAAAGGTGAAGCCTTTATTTGGGTGTTACCAAATTCAATTAAATCAATGTCAATTATATGGATATGTGGTTCGTTTTGGGAATTAATTTATTCCAGGATTTATTAGTAAATAATTAGTTTGAGTTATATTTAATTATTAAACCAGAGCTAATTAATTAATTGGAGGAATACCGAGCCAACGGTAACACGTTAAATTGAGTGTCTGAGTTTTTATCGGAATTTTGCAGTGTGAGAAGTGTTGTTGACAAGTCAACCGCATTGCTAAGATGGGGGCTAACTGCACATTTCTTACTTCTCCTTAACCCTTCTATCGGTATTTTAGTGCATAAATGTGTATTGTCTCCTTGATCGAGTCTGTCTTGCATGTTAAACCGGATATAGGATAATTAGATGATTTCACCTATTGCTTGATTCACATGATGTGTGTAGTGTGGTGTTATACGTGGTTATATATATATATACATATATGAGGAGACTCGGTGGATGTACAGAGTCGGCGTTTATGCTGTACATCCGGGGTCTTTTGTGTGCTAGGTACAGCCAGTCAGTCGATCGCAGAGCCGGGACCCCGTGTGTATCGATAAAGCATATACGGGCGATGTGATTGGGCACTATCCCATAATGAAGCCTCTGCGGGGGGTGTGGGCGATCAATTAATTTGCATAGGATCATTGATTGCATTGTTTGGGTGCTTTAGGAGCCGTGGTTGCTACATGTTTAGGTCTAGACTCGCGTGGTTGTGGTGTAAGCCAGGTTCAACTTGCATGGCCTAGCATACCATACCTCACTGAGCAACTCCCCCGTTACTCACCCTTTTCTCTTCCCTTTTTCCTTTCAGCCTCTCGAGTAGCTGGATCTACGAGATATTATGGTGCTATTTTGAAGATCAACATCGTTTTATTAAATTTATTTTTGATAATGTTTTTATTTATTTATTTGGATTTTAGACTCGGTTTAATTCTATTTATTGGATTTATTGGTTATTTATGACAGAAACTTTAGTAATAAAGTTGAACTTGGGATATTGTTGTTACTTGAGTAAGAATTAAGTGTGAGTGGTGCGCCGTTCTCGAGAGAGGATGAGACGGGTGTCACAGTTTGGTATCATAGCCGGTTTGCCAGACCAGTCCTGACCCGGGAGGCAGTGTAGAAGGTAGAGTAGCTAAATCGATTTTTATCAGTTTTTCAAAGATTTTTGGGGATTGGGAAAAACTGTTTTGAAAATTAAAAGAGCATCATTCTGTTCAGCATTATTCAGTTGTCGTTAAAGTCTAAGTAACTTGTTTCATTTCTCAGATGGGACCAAAGAGACAAACAAGAGCTACTGTCAGAACAGCTTCTCGTGAGATGGAAGCTGAGCGTACTCATGTTGTGGATGGCCAGCCCGCCGCTCAGCAGGTTAACTTGGAGGCAGTTAGACAGATAGCCCAGGATGCAGCTAGACAAGCTGCTCAAGCTGCTGTTGATATTTGTATTTTTACTCAGTACTCAGCCTGTAGTCAAGGGAGACCTAGCAATAGGAACTTGTCCTATTGGATGCGAATCCCCTGTCCTTTTAAATGTGTTGTTTGGTGTGAAAGCAGTAAACTATGGATCTATCAATTCCTTAGTCTAATATGTCATTGTAGTACTAAGGTGTCAATCCAAATGAGTGTGATGCTAACAATCAGGATGAGATCAGACATACTTAATTCAAGCCAAGCAAGTTGAGGTTGGATTGTCTAACAACCTAAGTGAAACATGAAATATGCAAAATAAATGCTAAGTAAAAATACTAGGGAGGCAGATGCAGGTGCTAGAGAAGCAGTGCACAGATGCTGTAGAAGTAATGCAGCAAGTGAAAATGACGAAATAAATTGATGAGATAAAACTAAGTGTGGAAGCTAGCAAGCGAAAATGATAACTAAGATAAGGTAAAATCAACTAAGACATACAAGCTCTCAAGAATGGGGTAATTGGTCAGTCACTCCTCTGAAATCTATCTAAGGCGCTGACAAACTCAAACAGAGCTACTCCCTGGACAACGGGTTCACAAGCAATCAAATCCACTGTCGTGACAGATTACCTCAAGCTAGGGCAGTTCCAGACTCAGATGTCTCTGACGAAATCTACCCTAACAGGCACTAAGACTCAACCCGTTCTTGTCAATGAACACCCTAAACATCTAATCTCTTAGGCTAGGAATGCAAATCTCTGGCACTAGTTGTTCAAACGTTTCATCAACCACCTTTTTGAGTGTGGAAACACTTAAGATCTAGTTGCAATTGATCAGAGAGAAACTAGCATTAAGAACACTAATCCAGAAGGGATGCACAAATAACTAAACTCAAACGCCCTAGAAGATCAACGATTCGTCACTAACCTATCCCATTCTCAAGAACCCTAAAAAAACTACTCAAGTATAGTGAAGAACTCAAACCCAGAAAATCCAAACATCTTAGAATTCATTGAAATTAAATTAGAATGATAGATTATTGCAAGAATAACAAGACTGCAAAGAATTAAAGCAAACTAACAAGTGGATTAAAAGAAATCTGGATTCAAAGTCAAGAACTATGATGAACAAATGAAGAACACTCAAGAACAAGAGGGAGAAAACCTAAGAAATAAAAGAGCTTACACAAAAAAACGGAATACCCTTTGGACAAAACCCAAAAGGGGTATGAAAATGCGAAAAACCCTAAAACGAGTAAAAACAAAATAAACGGCTAAGTCTTCGGATGTCGACACAGCTTCACAGGCGTGTTGTGCAGTGGAGAAGGCCTGGTCGAGCACTCTGCTCGAGCACTCCTCAGCCTCTTGCTCGAGCACTTGTCTTGGCCTGCTTGAGCACAAGTTCTTTGGCTTGCTCGAGCACAAGTTCTTTGACTTGCTCGAGCACAAGTTCTTCGGTCTGCTCGATGGACTGCTGATTCTGCTCGAGTACTTTTCAAAAATTCTGCTCGAGCAACTACAGTAAATCTGCTCGATGGCTTTGCTCGAGCACACGTCAAAATTCTGCTCGATGGCTTTGCTCGAGCACACGTCAAAATTCTGCTCGATGGCTTTGCTCGAGCACACGTCAAAATTCTGCTCGATGGCTTTGCTTGAGCACACGTCAAAATACTGTTCGAGTACTTTGCTGCTGCATTGCGGCGTGAAACTCTCCGAACGTCCAGAACATCGACCAAGTACCTGAAATCAACTCCAAAATACATATGTATGCAAAGCTAATGCGAAATCCTAGTATTGATGCTAAGTGTGTGGAAAGACTATAAATGGGGTGAAACATATGATGAATCTAGTCCTAAATAATGATAGATGCATGCTAAAATATTGCATAAATGGAGACACATCAACTCCCCCAAACTTAGTCTTTGCTTGCCCTCAAGCAAACAATTCATAAGAAGGGAGAGAGGTTTAGAAAATGGGGATTCAGAACCTAAGCAATACAGTTTTTAAAGTTCCCAAACCTTATCAAATTTCCAAGAAGCTACCCTAAATGCAATGCTAACAAGTTCTACTTTTAAAGCCTTAGCCATGCTCGTCAGATCACTTACTTAACAATGATTTGGCCTACGCAAGCATTCATATTCTTCAAACCCTTTAACATTCATTAAGCAGAAACCATGAATCAAGTTTATGCAGTCATTGAACTCATTTGGCTAAGAGAATGGTCAAAGGACGAAGATGGTCCTTAATGTAACTGGGGACGCTCATTCTCACTCAAGGGACTCTCAAAGAAAAACTGAGCTTAAGAAGAAGGTTAAAGGTCAGGGCCAACCGATGCATACAAGGATAGACTCTCATCTACCCATACATATACATAATCAAAATCCAAACCCCTAAATCTAATCCCAAGAACAATCCTATCACTACCCTTTGGTACTTATCTGCAATGAATTCCTTTTTGATCAAACTTTTTCTTTTTCTTTGTATTCTAAGGAGGGGGTGTTCTCATACTTATAGAATCTAGTGCGTTGGGGTTCTTTGTTAGCTATGGCTCTCTAGATGCTTTAGACTTTTGCCCTTGGTTTTCTGCTTCTCTTTACTAGAGCCTATCAAATTTGTTTCTCTATACCCAAACTGCTTTACTAGACCAATCACATTTTGTTTTAAAGACCTTCCCCTTTTCTTATAACTCTTTCCCGTTTTCTTCTTTCATACTCTTTCCCAAATTTTTCTATCCAACACATAATATGGTGATCAAGTTCCCGCCCGTAGTCAAGCTCCTGCCTAGTTCTATCTGATCTAAAAATTGTAAATCAGAACTATATGAGAAACTATCCTTGTCGGCTCCAACCTAACACTTTCTACCAAGCTCAATTCATAAAAAGGCCTCACACACACAAAATATTATTGGCTTGAAAGAAAGGTAGGTTCAATGGTGAGGAAACTGTTCCAATGAGGGGAATCAGCTACTTAGATAACAAGGGTGGTAAAAAGATGAAAGATAATCCAAGTATGTATATAGGTATCCATGAGTTCAAGTTCAATGCGTAAACATGATAATTATAAGCCAGGTTATGGTCCAAATAGATTGGGAATAAATGCACTTCTCAACAAGCTTCAGCCAAAATCAAATGTCAAGCAATGAATTCAAAGGATGGTGCTGCCTTATGCTTCAAACTTAATCAACATGCACAACAGGACAACTAAGTGGTTCATTAACAATTAATGTTGCATGCTAGGCTAGGCAAGAATCATCATTATCCCATATGCAGAAATCCTAGATGAAATGCAAGTAGACTCCTTAAATGCTAATGCAACTACATGGACATTCTGTTTTTGTGAAATGATTTTCGAAAAAATTCAAATTTTTATTGTTTTCAGATGCACATAGATGATTGAAAATTTGAAATAAGAAAACAGAAAACAATGTCAAATACAACATGAACCCTCCCCCAAACTTAAATTACACAGTCCCGTGTGTAATAAAATATGGAAAAGAGTTCAGGAATGAAAGCGAAATTAAACACAAGTACAATGATATATACAATGAGTTTGGAGTTGATACTTCAGTAGTTGGAGAAGAAAGAGTCGGTGAACTCTTCTATGTCCTCACGGGAGTACGTTGGTGGAGGAGGTTGGTGCGGCTTGGTAGCTCTGCTTGGTCCTGCTGCTTTCCTTTTTCTCTGCCTTGGCTCAAAGGAAGAGTATCGAGGTGGCTCGTCATAGGTGCTGCGCCTAGAACTCATGTGTGTAGAACCACTTCTCCATAGGGTACTCGGCTGGGATGGTTCTTCATGTTGGTGAGCAGTGGTGGCTTGGTCTTGTTCGTCGGGTGCGTGACCGGGGCTCTTGCTTTTTCCTTGACTCTTGCTGAAATGCTCCTTCATCTCCTTCCATCCCTCCGTCAATTCCTTCACCGTGCTCTTTAGTGCTTTGATCGTTTTATCCTGAGCTTTGTTACACTTCTGGAGCAACCCTATTCATTTGTGAGCCTCCCATAGACCCTTGTGCTGTTTTTGTGCTGCATACTCTTCGAAGTGAAACGACTCGGGCTGGATATCTTCAGGTGCGCTCCGGAAGTGAGATCGAGCTGAGCGACCAGGAACATCCTTTTTCGCGCTTGTTGGAGGTCTTCCCGCACTGGTTGATAGAGCAATTCGATCGGTGGGCAGAAATAGAGGCTAGCACTTGCTAGATCGGCGCAGGGGAGTTATAGTTGAGCCGGTCCAGCTGTAGGGTGCATGAACTGAAATAGGCATTCTCCTAAACTTGGTGTCTTGTTTAGGAAAAATGCTTTCCTGAGGTAGTCCAGGTCTAGCCATCTTGGTTTGCAGGGCTCCGAAATCAAAGGTACTTTGCAGGCGACCAGTATGGGTGTGATGACACCTCCAATGCTGAGCTCTCCTTTCGAATATTTTCTGTGCAGCTTCACACCCTAGTCTCTATAGTTCAGGAACTGATTTAGCATAGTGAAGGTGAGACTTGTGTTGTTTCTGTCTCCTAGCAGTTCCGTCCCATCCTTAGCGAATTCGAGAAGCCCTTTCAAGGCTAAGTCTATCACTTGCAGCTGACCTTGGTTTACAGGGCCTGTTACTTGGCGTGCAAACATGGTATGGGCAATGGATTTGTGCAGGTATCTCACTGCAGGGTGGCGAATCTGAGTGCTCTTGGACCTAGAAGATGAATAGGGCGTATCCACTGCTATTGTACGCCAAAGGGATTGTAGCTCTTCTTTCGCAAAATCTTCTTCCGATCCTGTCCCACTGCTGAAACCATAGAGAGTGTCGAGCTCGGCGGTGGTGAGGGAGTAGAGCTTTCCTCTTACTTTGAATGTGATCCATCCCAGCCCTCCGTCCGAGACGTATTCAGGGTGATCTTCATAGAGGTGAACTTGAAGGATAGCGAGGAAATGACAAGTTTCAACTTGATAAGCTGGTGAGTTATTTCTCATGAATTTTGTCAGCCCCTAGTGCAAATAGGCATTCAACATCTTCATCTATACCCAATTTCTTCATGGTTGGTCGGTGAGGGTAGCGTGTCCCTGCGAAACCTCTAGAAAGGAAGACTGCTCTCATCTCTTTGGCCGTCAGCTCTGGCTCTGTCCTCTCGCTATTCTTTCCTTCCTTAGCCTCCACCTCTGCGCTTCCATCCCCAGATTTCTCACCACTACTCCTAACAGGGCGATTTCCACGAGCAATCTCTTCTCGGTCTCGCGAGAATGCCATGGGCTTTGCTCTACGCTGCGGACTCGAGTGCTGAGGGTGATATGTCTCATCGAGCTCCTCTGTGCCTGAGTAGTGGACTTGAGAGTCTCTGCTGCTCTTGACGGGCCTTTTTCCTCGAGTGATTTCTGCCTTGTCTCGTGAGAATGCCTTGGTCTTTGCAGCACGCTGCAGACTCGAGTGCTGAGGATGATATGTTTCATCGAGCTCCCCTGTGCTTTAGTAGTGGACTCGAGTGGTTTCTCTGCTTGAGCGCTCAAGCTGCTCGGGACTTGAGTGCTCGACTCGGGTAGAGTAACCAAGTCCGTGTCTTCTCTCAATTTTAGGCTCTGGTTCAGGTTCAGCAGGTCATCGACTCTCCGCTGCACGCTTGATCTTCGTGTAGCGCCGTGCTAGTGAGGTAGCTCTTGCACGCTTGCGCCAGTCTGGTGCAGGCCCATCAGCTGCACTGGGGTTGCTTGCTTGGGATGTGAAGCTTTGTTTCTCCGCATAGCGCCTAGCAATTGCTTCAGCCTCTGTACGTCCCCGGTTGGTTGTTATCTTAAGGTGTGGTCGGGTAGGTTAGGTTGACGTGGGTGCTGGGCGTAGTAGAGCTCGAGTAGGGTGATAGAAAATTCTTGGATTTAGAAACTTTACGAAAAACTCGAAGATCATGAAGAACACGAAGATCAGAGGTTTTGCGAGATTTTTGCTAAGTGATGAGTTGTGAAGTTGCAAGGATGGGAAGCGTTCCTTTTATAGGGAAAATGGGGGGATGAACCTGGACGTGCTAGAAGACAGACGACGCAAGTGGCGGTGGAACGAGACAGAGGCGCTGCACCATTTTTTTTTTTTTTGTTTTTTTTTTAGAACCCTTTTTTGCGTTATCGGTGGAGCGCCTCGTCGAGCAGTTTCATCGAGCTGTCATTGAGCGTTTTGCTCGGCTTCATCGAGCACTTTTGCTCAGCTTCATCGAGCACTTTCATCAGCATCTGATCGAGCACTTTCATCAGCATCTGATCGAGCACACATCCAGCACATTGCTCGAGGTGACATCGAGCATGTTGCTCGGGCTCTTCATCGAGCACTTCTGCTTGATTTATTTTCCTTCTTCCTCCACCCTTTGCGTGCACCTTAGACATTGAGTAAAAACAAATTAGGAAAAACTACGAAAATCACGAAATATAAGCAAATAATATTTACAAGGATAAACATGGGACTTCCTCCCAAGCGAGTTTGTTTAAAGTCTCTAAGCTTGACTTCCTGGTTTTTAGGCATTCATCGGCTCGTCTAGAGGAATTGTGATCCCCTCTGGAATGTACTCCGCCATGTATGGTTTGAGCCGCTGCTCATTCACTTTAAACTCGTTACCCTCCTTAGTAAACAAGGTGAAAGCTCCATATGGTAACACCTCCTTGATGCTAAATGGTCCAGACCACCTTGACTTCAGCTTTCCTGGGAAGAGTTTCAGTCTCGAGTTGAAGAGCAAGCCCTGATCTCCGGCTTTGAAATCTTTGTGCAGAATCTTTTTGTCGTGAAAGGCCTTAGTCTTTTCCTTATATACCTTCGAACTTTCATAGGCTTAAAGTCTGATTTCTTCCAGCTCGTGCAAGTTCACAGCTCTTTTTTGTTGAGCTGTTCTGATATCGAGATTCAGAAGCTTTGTTGCCCAGAGCGCCTTGTACTCAATCTCTACAGGTAGATGGCAAGCTTTTCCGTACAGCAGCTGAAATGGGGTCCTCCCGATTGGAGGCTTGTAAGCGGTTCTGTAAGCCCATAGAGCATCGTCGAGCTTAGTTGCCCAGTCTCTCCTTGATGTGCCTACAACTCTTGCCAGGATGGCCTTAATTTACCTATTAGAGACCTCAACTTGGCCACTGGTTTGAGGGTGGTAAGGTGTTGCCACCTTGTGCTTTACTCCATGTTTTCTTAAAAGATTCTCAAAGACCTTATTGATGAAATGAGAACCTCCGTCACTGATCACTACTTTGGGGACTCCAAACCTGGGGAAAATGATAGTTTTGAACATCTTCAATACCACCTTCACATCGTTAGTGGGACTGGCTATGGCTTCGACCCATTTTGATACATAGTCTACGGCAACCAGTATGTAGCTGCTTCCAAAAGAAGGTGGCTTGAAAGGTCCCATAAAATCGATGCCCCACACATCAAATATTTCAACCTCAAGGATGGGATTCGGAGGCATCTCATTTCTTCTGCCTATGTTCCCCATTCTTTGGCATGGATCACATTTGGTGATAAAATCTTGGGTGTCTTTGAACATTGTTGGCCACCATAGACGAGCTTGGAGTATCTTCTGCACAGTCTTGAAAGTAGTGAAATGGCCTCCATGTGTGGAACCATGACAATGTTCCAAGACGCCTCTTACTTCTTCTTCAGCTATGCATCTTCTAAACAAACCATCTGAACCTTTCTTGTAGAGATACGGCTCATCCTAGTAGTAATGGTTGACGTCTCTGAAAATTTTCTTCTTGTTGTATGCATCGAGACTGCTGGGAATTTCACCCCTCACTAAGTAGTTAGCTAAATCCGCAAACCATGGTGATTTCTCTTTCGCTAGTGCCTGGACTTTCTTTAGATCAGCCCTTTCGTAATGGGTATTTTCGAAGGTCTGGACTAACATCAGCTGTTCTTCTGGCATGGAGTCGTCGATTGGCAATGGGTCTTTAATCCTCATCCGGGATAGGTGATCAGCTACCCCATTTTCTATTCCTTTCTTATCAACTATCTCCATGTCAAATTCTTGTAGTAATAGAATCCATCTCAGCAACCTGGGTTTGGTGTCTTTCTTTGCGTAGATGTGTCTTAGTGCTGCATGATCTGTGTAGACTACCATCTTTGATCCCACTAGGTAGCTTCTGAACTTTTCAAACGCAAAGACTACTGCGAGCAATTCCTTCTCTGTGGTAGCATATCTCCCTTGAGCTTCATCTAAGGTTCTGCTCGCAAGTGAACAACGTGCAACTTTTTATCTATTTTTTGACCTAACACTGCTCCAACGGCATAGTCTGAGGCGTATAGTCCCAATTCGGAGCTTGGACTATTGGGGCTGAGATCAACGCTTCCTTTATCAACTGGAAGGCTTTCAAACACTCAGAGTCAAAGACAAACTCTTGGTCCTTGCAAAGTAACCTAGTGAGCGGTCTGGTTATTTTTGAGAAATCTTTTATGAACCTTCTGTAGAAACCAGCGTGACCAAGGAAACTCCTGATATCCTTGACATTCTTAGGTGGTTGCAACTGCATCATTACATCGATTTTGGCTTTATCTACCTCAATGCCTTTCTCAGAAATTTTGTGCCCCAAGACAATCCCTTCTCTGACCATAAAATGACATTTCTCCCAATTCAGGACCAGATTTGTTTCTTCGCACCAGGTAAGCACCCTGCACAAATTCAACAAACAGGAGGAGAAGGAGGAGCCATACACAAAAAAATCATCCATGGAGACTTCCACCATCTCCTCTATTAAATCTGAAAAGATAGAGGTCATACACCTCTGAAACGTTGCAGGTGCATTACATAAACCGAAAGGCATTCTTCTGTAAGCAAAGGTGCCATATGGGCAGGTGAAGGTGGTTTTTTCTTGGTCATTTGGATGTATTGGGATCTGAAAGAACCCACTATATCCATCTAAGAAACAGTAGTAAGGGTGGTTTGCAAGTCTTTCTAACATTTGATCAATAAATGGCAAAGGAAAATGATCTTTTCTAGATGCTGCATTTAACTTTCTATAGTTTATACACATCCTATGACCAGTTATTGTCCTAGTGGGTATAAGCTCATCTTTATCGTTCTTCACCACTGTTATACCACCTTTCTTAGGGACACAATGCATTGGGGATACCCAGGTACTACCAGAGATAGGGTAGATAACTCCAGCATCTAGCAATTTAAGAATTTCTTTCTTAACAACCTCTTTAAGGTTAGGGTTCAATCTTCTTTGAGGTTCAATGCTAGCATATGACTCATTTTCAAGATTAATTCTGTGAGTGCACAAACTAGGTGATATGCCCTTAATGTCATCAAGTGAATATCCAATTGCTTTCCTAAACTTTCTCAACTCGGTCAATAGCGATTTCAACTCATCATCACTAAGTTTATCATTTACTATGATAGGGTAAGTGGAGTTAGGTCCAAGAAACGCGTACCTTAGCCCTGTCGGGAGTGGTTTTAGCTCGACCTTAGGTGCCCTGAGTTGCAACCAGTCATCCGAGTGGGCGGACTCGAGCAGTGGGTGTTGGGCATGCTTAATATCAGCTTCTACTGATGCAACGACCTCTCCATCTGTTCCCATCAGTTTCTCAAACGCTTCTTCGCCTTTAATTTCCTTGTGAGAGTCTAGCATCGTCTCATAACTCGAGGTGTCTTTGTATAGGTAGCCATTTTCACCGTCCTTGGTTAAAGCTGTCTGAAGATGGTCTTTTTCATTTAGCTCCTCAAGTAACTCGTCTGCAAGGTGATCCATTTCTTCAATCCAAAAGAGCTGGCCTTCAATCGTAGGCTTCTTCATTGTATATCTGATGTCAAAGTGCATTTTGATATCTTTGCCCATATTAAGTTGAATTTTCCCTTTTTGGACGTCAATGAGAGCACCCGCAGTAGCAAGGAGGGGTCTTCCTAGAATCAAAGGATCTTCTGGCTCTTCATCCATCTCTAACACCACAAAGTCAGTGGGAACCACTATGGTTCCAATTCGTAGAGGCAAGTCTTCTAGCATGCCATGCGGAGTTCTCACAGATCTATCAGCCAAGACAAGAGAGATGTTGGTGGTTTTATACTTGTTAAAACCCAACTTCTTAGCTACTGAAAGTGGCATGAGGCTTATAGACGCTCCCAAGTCGCAGAGACAATTTTGAAAAGTTAATGGCCCAAGAGAACATGGCAATGTGAAACAACCTGGATCTGCTAGCTTGACGATCCTCTTTTGAATAATGGCGCTGCACTCATGACTCACTACTACCATTCCTTTCACTTCCTGGATTCTTTCTGTAATTGCATCTTTGATCCACTTGTGAGATTGAGATAAAAGTGCCAATGCATCAAGTATGGGCATCTTGACCTCAATTTCTTTAATGTGCTTGTCGAAGATAGCTCTGTATCTCTCCACTCTGTCCTTGTGAAATCTCCCTGGATAGGGTAGTTTAGGCTTGTAAGGAGGAGGGACGAATGGTGCTTTCTTGTCCTTGGAAGGTGCAATTTTGTCAACTGGGGATGGATGGACTCGACTTGCAGGTCGAGTTGATGTATTGAGCTGGTCAGTCGAGTTGGAGTTTTTCTGTTCATCTTGTTCCTCTTTCTGACATAAGTCCTCCCCAACTTGGAATTCACTGTCCACGGTGATAGGAGTGGTTCCTGCCCTTTCTGGTAGTTCTTTTCCGTTCCTCAAGGTAATGGCATTGATTTAAGCAAAGTCCTTAGGATTTTGGATTGCCTTTCCTAGGAGTTATCCAGGGTGCGTTGTGGAAGATGTGGATACAGACTTGTTCTCCAGGTATTTGATTTTTGAGTTTAGTGTCTCAAATTTGTTGTTGAGGGTATCGTAGGCGTAGTCCGAGTGATTCTTTAATTCAGCAAACCTCTTTGCAGTTTCATTGTACTGGCAGCTTGACCGTGGAGTAGCTGGTGCATCATACTTCACAGGTCTTGATCATGGGCAATAGGTGTTGGAGCTTGCTGTGGTGCAAAACCAGGTTGTTGACCTATGACGCCCTGTGGGTTGTACCTTCCTTGGAAATTTTGCTTAGGAACAAAACCTTGAGTTTAATTGTAGGGGACAAAAGGTTTGTTTTGTTGCGGTGGTGGCGGAGGGTAGACTTGATCTTGCGGGTTTTCCAAGTTGTTACTTCTGTAAGACAAGTTAGGGTTGTTTTTGTAGTTGATGAAACTTTTGTTATAGCCACCTTGATTCTGAACATAGCTAACTTCTTCGATTTTGTCAGCCTCCCCATCTTGAACATGAAAGGGTTCCTCTTCATTTGCAAAGTGAACGTGTCTCTGCTGGCTGAGGATGAATTTATCGAATTTTTCATTCAGAGACTTGATCTCTTTCCTAGTCCTCTCGTCAGAATCAACACTTCCCCTTATAATGCGGTCATAGTCCTTAGTGTAGTTCCCATCGGATTGAGCAAGATTTTCAACTAGTTCCCAGCCTTCATCAACATCCTTGTTTAGGAAATTGCCATTGCTTGCTGTATCAAGAAGCATTATGATCCTTGGAAGAACGCCTCTGTAGAGCGTGCTGAGCAGGGATTCATTGCTGAAACCATGGTGAGGACAACGGATAGTGTAGCCCTTGAATCTTTCCCAAGCTTCAGAGAAGGTTTCTCCATTCTTTTGGATAAAGTCGGATATCTCATTCCGGAGTCTAGCAGTGCGGGCGTTGGAGAAAAATTTTGCAAGGAAAGCTTTCTTGCAGTCATCCCAGGAGGTGATGGAGCTATGAGGTAGGTTCTTTTCCCATAGATGGGCTTTGTCACCAAGAGAGAATGGGAAGAGTCTGAGCTTGAAACCATCTTCACTGACTCCAATGTTCTTGGTGAGGCTGCAGAGCCTATCAAACTCATCCAGGTGATCTAGAGGATCTTCCATAGGTAATCCATGAAATTTGTTACTTTGGACCATAGCGACCAGACCACTCTTGATCTCAAAATTATTGTTTTGGATTGTTGATGGCACAATCCCTTGCCGCTGAGTGTGAGTGTTAGGAGCATCCCCTGCTCCAATCAATCTGGGCCTCCTCTGCTGAGGACCTTGTTCAGCTTGTCCTTGAGGATTTTCCATTCGTACTGGATGTTGTTGGTCTGCTCTGATGTTGTCCCTCTGTCCTCGCAACGCTGGTCGTAATCTGTGGATGTCGTCGAGAGGGCGAAAGAGGTTCTGGTTTCCTTGGGATTGTGTTTGCATACAGGTGAAACTTAGAACAGTGTAACTGGCCGAGTTGGTACCTTAAACATAGAAAACCAAGAAAGTTAAGAAGTGAAGTAAAAGTAAATAGAACTTGATCTCAAGAAATCTGAAATCCTAAATGTAGCAAACAAACACCCAATCGGCAACGGCGCCAAATTGATATTTGTATTTTTACTCAGTACTCAACCTGTAGTCAAGAGAGACCTAGCAATAGGAACTTGTCCTATTGGATGCGAATCCCCTGTCCTTTATGCTTTTCCTAAGTAAAAATACAAGTTTAAATGTGTTGTGTGGTGTGAAAGCAGTAAACTATGGATATATCAATTCCTTAGTTTAACATGTCATTGTAGTACTAAGGTGTAAATCCAAATGAGTGTGATGCTAACAATCAGGATGAGTGTTTGTTTTGTTTTGTTCTGTTTTGTTCATTGTTGTTGTTACCACTCGATCTCTTTTGCTTTATCATATAGTACTAAGGTGTCAATCTAAATGAGTGTGATGCTAAACTATGGATATATCAATTCCTTAGTCTAACTGATTATTATTCTGCTCTTGCTTGCTTTATTTGTTTTGTTCTGTTCTGTTTTGTTCATTGTTGTTGTTACCACTCGATCTCTTTTGCTTTATCATATAGGTCGAGTTTTTAACTTCTTTTAGTTATTTTATGCTTAGCTTGATTGCATCCACTCGATCCTTCTGATCGAGTGTTTTTCTGTTTTGTTATTTTCCTGCACCACTCGATCTTTTAACTCGATCATCTAGATCAAGTGGTTTCCTTGCTCTGTTTTCCCTCGTAGCTCGATCACCCCACTCGAACTGAAAACTCGAGTGGGTCTTTTATTTACTTTTCTTGCATCTGCTTTTCTGCTCCATTTTGGTTGTTAGTTTGAAAAACCAATTTTCTATTTGGCTTGACTTAGGAATATCCTGATTGCTAGCATCACACCTATTTGGATTGACACCTCACATACTGCAATGACATGATAGTATTGAGAAATTGAAACTGAGAGAGCCAAAACCTCTTATCAATTTGGCGCCGTTGCTGATTGGGTGTTTGTTTGTTACATTTAGGATTTTAGATCTTCTAAGATCAAAATTTTTTCACTAAAACTTTGATTGCTAACTTGTTGGTTCTTTCTTCGTCTGTTTGTCTCAAGTACCTATCATGGATACCTATATTCATTCTATGTTGAAGACCATTTTGGAAGAACAACAACGAGGGATAACTTGCATCTCCTCATGCTATCAAGGATTTTATGAACCGACAATCCAAAAAGAGTGTCAACCGGGTTGGAACTATGCTCATGGGTACCAGTGTGGATATGGTGAGAGGTTTCAATCTCCGAACATGGAGTATGGCTCTGAGCAACTATATGCTTCCCAAATCTCTGACAAAGAAGAGACTTACAACTCGTTGAAGTTAATATTGGAAGAGCAAGAGAAGTGCCAAGGGAAGTTTAATGAGAGCATGTGCATGTTTGATACCAAGGTAGAGGTCAGAACTCAAGGTTTCCAGGTTATTGCTACAACGTATGTGAAGTCATTCAACACCAAACATTCACAATGGACCGAGGATAAAGAAAAAGAATGCATTCCTCCTTAGGAAACCGTTATGGAAGAGGCACTTCCCAAAGATATTCATCTACCTTTCAAGAAGAGATATGCAGCATTCACTGAGAACAGTGATATTCAAGATGGGGAGAGCTGTGAATTGCAGGATCAAGCAATGAAACAGAAGTTGGAGGTCAAGCTCGACCACTCCACTCGACCTACTGCTCACATCAAAGCTGGAACCTTCCTAGAAGCTGAAGAGGTTTTACAACAGTTTGATTTGCTTTTTGAATGCACAGTTGATGAGAATCCTCTCCTGAGGTATGAAGCAAAGGTTAAACCCATGACAACATTGAGCTATTCAACCAAGAGAAATGGGGAAGGACTAGGCATGGTTGTACAAGCTTTAGAAGATTCTTGTGAAGGTGTTATTGTTGTTGAATGCATATTTGACGAGTATCCTGGTATAACCTCCACCATGAAGTGAGCATCACTGAACCAAGGAAGATACCCTTTGAGAAGATTAGGATGAATGATTTTAGGGGATGGTTCTACGATGAGTATGATTCGGGTGATACGTGGGTTCATCTATCTAAAGGAGCTCCAGGAAAGCCACCATAAGGGCTTGACTCGATGTCTAGACTCGAAGAGCCTGTTGAGCTAATCAACAAACTCGACCACCACGTCGAGCCAAGCCACATTGAGCCTGGAGACACCAGAGAGAGCTTGGAGGAATCCATCGCCTCCTTCTTCACACCACCACGAGGTAACAACTCCAAACTTTTCACTATATATACCATTGCATTTTTTTGTTTTGATTTTTTTTTATCTCTTGAACTCATCTTTGAATTTTTTATTACACAAGAGACTGTGTAATTTAAGTTTGGGAGAGGGTTTGAGATGTATTTGACATTGTTTTCTATTTTCTTATTTCAAATTTTGCATTCATTGAGTCTGAATCTAAGGCATAGAAAAACCATAAGAATTTGAAAAAATTTAGAAAATTATTTTCAAAAATAGAGTGTTCATGTAGTTTCATTTGTATTTTAGGATTGAGTCTAGTTTCATGTTGTACAGGATAGTTGCATTTTCATAGGGGATGATGATGACATTGACCTCACAAGTCTTTTGATTCATCATTTAGTTTCGGTCTCCTCGTTTCTAGCTGTTTAATGCATGCTTGTGAGCTTGAAAATGAAGACAGCACCATTTTTGGAATCTTAGTTTAGCTCTTAAGTTTGAACTGAAACTTGCTGCGATATTTTAAACAATCCCTATCAACTTAAACTTAATATTGACTCAAAATTATCATGTCTTGCATATGCATTTGAACTCATGGATACCTGAAAATACTTGGATATTATTTCTCCTTTTTACCATTCTTGCTTATCCAAGCAGCTGCTCTTTCCCTTGGAGTAGTTTCCCTCAAACACCAAGCTTACCCTCCTTTCAAACCAAAAACAGTTTCTGAGTGTTAGGGCCTTATTTCGGATTGAACTTAAGAGAAAATATTATGTTTAGGCCGACAAGAATAGTTTTCCATCTAGATTCATGTTCACACTTTTTGAATCAGACTAGGATTAGGAAAACTGAGTTTTGGGTGTTAGATTGAGACTAAAAAGAAAATAGGGTGTGAAAAAAAAAGAATAAGAGTGTTAAAAAAATTCTATGGAGAGGATAACTAAAACATATGTGTCTAGTAAAAGGATTAGGAAAGAAAGCAAAAGATAAAATAGGCTTTGCGCATTAAAATATATATATATATATATATATATATATATATCACTCCATGAGAGCACTCGTCTGAAGAGGTCGAGTGGCAGCCTAGTAGTTAAGAAAAAAATCTCCAATCCGCTACAAGTAATAAAAAGATAGAAAATCCCCTCCTTAGAAGAAAACCAGAAAGGGAAAATAGAATTTGATCCAATGTTGATAAAACAGAATGATGAGCTTCAGTTAAAACGAAAAATGTTAGAATTAGATCATTTTCTATGTTTAGGTTTAGGGAGAGTCAGTTGGGTGTCTATGGGTAAATGAAAGTCTATTCTTGTATGCATCTGATGGCTTTTACGTTTAGCCTTCTCCTTTAGTTCAATCCATTCTAATGAGAGATCTCAGTTATCATGCGTTTAAACCAGAGGAATAAGAGGTCATTTTTACCTTTTAAAACCTGTCCCTCAAACCAAATGAGTTCATTTGTAAATGCATTGCATGATTCACTGGTTACAGTTAATAAATGTTGAAGGGACTGTTTGCATTGAATGCTTGTGTAGGTTAAGACTGAGAGTCAGACTTTGTTGTGGTGAGAATGGCTACAGTTTTTAAGTAAGGCTTACTTGCATTGCATTCTAGAACTGTTAACAAGGACTCTGAGGTTACATGCTTTATCAATTGACTTTGTTCCTGAGTCCCCACTTTCAAACCTCTTCTCCAGGTTAAGTCTTGTTTGTTTGCTTGAGGACAAGCAAAGACTAAGTTTGGGGGAGTTGATAAGTCTAGATTTTACAAGTTTTAAGCATTCATTTAGCATCAGTTTAGCATTTTTTAATCCATTGTTTATACAACTTTCTATAATTTTCATTCACTTTGCACACTTAGGAGTTTTGGCATAAGTTGCATACATTGTGCATATTGGAGCTGATATTAGGTACTTATGGAGATTTGGAGATCATTTTGCAATGCTTGAAGCCTACTCGACCATGCACTTGATCCTGGAGCTCGAGTAGTCGCTTGAAGAACCACTCCACCAGTGCACTCGAGCAGACTGCCAGAGTCCATACCACTCGACTAGGGCACTCGAGCACACTGCCAGAGTCAATACCACTCGACCAGTGCACTCGAGCAGACTGTCATATCAATACCACTCGACCAGTGCACTCGACCAGACTGTTCGAGTGGATTTCCGTTCCTTTTCCCTAATTAGTTATTTTGTCTTTTGTGTGTTTTAGGGCTTCCAAGCCTTTGTATAAATACTCTTGACATTTTATTAGCAGGGTATGCTACATAAGCCCTAGTTTCTGCCTCTCTCTCTCTCTCTCTCTCTCTCTTGTTCTTCATTTAAAATTTTTGTAACTCAGATCTCTCTTTATTTATTACAAATTTGCATTTTGTTTCTTCTACAAACTTGTTTATATCTATCTGATTTAGCTAATATGTCAGTTCTAGAGATTTCTGGATTTGTGTTCTTGAGCATTTTTTAGATTTTGTAACTCAGATATCTCTTTATTTATTACGAATTTGCATCTCATTTCTTCTACAAACTTGTCCATCTCATCTTTATCTCTGTCATATGTCGATTTTAGCATTTTCTGGGTTTGAGCATTTTTTCATGATTTTAGGATCTAAGTAGTGATTAGGAATCTTAAGGATGAGATAGATCTGTGTAGGATTCTTGGTCTCCTTAGATGTTTAAGCTTGAAATTACATAGATCTCTTCTGAATTAGGTATTTTTAATGCTTAGTTAGCCAAGGGATTGGTAATTTTGATCTCACGCATTTCCCATCGGAAGGTGTTAATGAAATGCTTGAACCAACTAATACCAGAGATCTATAGCTTTAACCCATGGCTTAAGAGGTTTTAGCTAAATTTTGACATTAATGAATTGGTTCTTAATGTTTGTCTGTATTATGTTTCATTGATATCTGCTCTAAGTTTCTTTGTATCTTTGATTGGGTATTAAGATTAGGAAGTGGTATAGGCATGTTGGTGTTTATCACGGGAGTGGAGCCACCTTACTTTGACGTTCATTGTCTAGAGATAGCTTATGTGAAGTTTTGTTAGACATCTAGGAGAGACCAAGGCGAATCACCGATCCATGAATCCCATCTTTAGGAGTCTATTTCCAAACTGATTGTTATTTTGCTCTTGCTTGCTTTGTTTGTTTTGTTCTGTTCTGTTTTGTTCATTGTTGCTGTTACCACTCAATCTCTTTTGCTCTGTCATATAGGTTGAGTTTTTTTAACTTCTTTTAGTTATTTTATGCTTAGCTCGATTGCATCCACTCGATCCTTCTGATCGAGTGTTTTTCTTTTTTGTTGTTTTCCTGCACCACTCGATCTCTTTACTCGATCATCTAGATCAAGTGGTTTCCTTGCTCTGTTTTCCATCGTAGCTCGATCACCCCACTCGAACTGACGACTCGAGTGGGTCTTTTATTTACTTTTCTTGCATCTGCTTTTCTACTCCATTTAGGTTGTTAGTTTTTAAAACCAATTTTCTATTTAGCTTGACTTAGGAATATCCTGATTGCTAACATCACACCCATTTGGATTGACACCTCACATACTGCAATGACATGATAGTATTGAGGAATTGAAACTGAGAGAGCAAAAACTTCTTATCAGATCTTGAGGCCCAAATGAAGCCCAATACAGAGCCAAACCCTAGTCAACCCTCATTTTTCCCTCGGGTATATGAGTGGAGGGCACAAACTTTGAGGGTTGTCCTAGGAAGTCACAGCCACTGAGACCAGAGCACAGACACCACCGTCGCCTCTCCGGTCACCACCAATTCAAGGTAAGCTCTAATGGCTTGCCCTGTGATGCCATCTAACCGATGGATGCTCATAACTTGTAGCTCTATCCCGGATCACCGGAGCCATCTATTGACCCAGTTATAGCCGCCACGAGCACCACCCTCACCGGAACTGCAAGTGTGAGTCTCATCTCTCTCTAAGCTTTTGAATTGATGTTGTTGGGGGTTAGATCTAGGGATTGAAAGGTGAAGCCTTTATTTGGGTGTTACCAAATTCAATTAAATCAATGTCAATTATATGGATATGTGATTCGTTTTGGGAATTAATTTATTCCAGGATTTATTATTAAATAATTAGTTTGAGTTATATTTAATTATTAAACCAGAGCTAATTAATTAATTGGAGGAATACCGAGCCAACGGTAACACGTTAAATTGAGTTTCTGTGTTTTGATCGGAATTTTGCAGTGTGAGAAGTGTTGTTGACAAGTCAACCGCATTGCTAAGATGGGGGCTAACTGCACATTTCTTACTTCGCCTTAACCCTTCTATCGGTATTTTAGTGCATAAATGTGTATTGTCTCCTTGATCGAGTCTGTCTTGCATGTTAAACCGGATATAGGATAATTAGATGATTTCACCTATTGCTTGATTCACATGATGTGTGTAGTGTGGTGTTATACGTGGTTATATATATATACATATATGAGGAGACTCGGTGGATGTACAGAGTCGGCGTTTATGCTGTACATCCGGGGTCTTTTGTGTGCTGGGTACAGCCAGTCAGTCGATCGCAGAGCCGGGACCCCTTGTGTATCGATAAAGCATCTACGGGCGATGTGATTGGGCACTATCCCATAATGAAGCCTCTGCGGGGGGTGTGGGCGATCAATTAATTTGCATAGGATCATTGATTGCATTGTTTGGGTGCTTTAGGAGCCGTGGTTGCTACATGTTTAGGTCTAGACTCGCGTGGTTGTGGTGTAAGCCAGGTTCAACTTGCATGGCCTAGCATACCATACCTCACTGAGCAACTCCCCCGTTACTCACCCTTTTCTCTTCCCTTTTTCCTTTCAGCCTCTCGAGTAGCTGGATCTACTAGATATTATGGTGCTGTTTTGAAGATCAACATCGTTTTATTAAATTTATTTTCGATAATGTTTTTATTTATTTATTTGGATTTTAGACTCGGTTTAATTCTATTTATTGGATTTATTGGTTATTTATGACAGAAAGTTTAGTAATAAAGTTGAACTTGGGATATTGTTGTTACTTGAGTAAGAATTAAGTGTGAGTGACGCGCCGTTCTCGAGAGAGGATGAGACGGGTGTCACAGTTTGGTATCATAGCCGGTTTGCCAGACCAGTCCTGACCCGGGAGGCAGTGTAGAAGGTAGAGTAGCTAAATCGATTTTTATCGGTTTTTCAAAGATTTTTGGGGATTGGGAAAAACTGTTTTGAAAATTAAAAGAGCATCATTCTGTTCATCATTATTCAGTTGTGGTTAATGTTTATGGTTCAGAGTAAAGTCTAAGTAACTTGTTTCATTTCTCAGATGGGACCAAAGAGACAAACAAGAGCTACTGTCAGAGCAGCTTCTCGTGAGATGGAAGGGAGAACTGATGTACTCATGATGTGTATGGACCAGAAGCTAGCTTAGCAGGTTAGACAGGCAGTTAAGCTGCTCAGGTTGCAGCTAGAAAGCTGCTCAGGTGCTGTGCAGGCAGGTGGTGAATGCAAGAAGCTGCTAGAGTAGCAACGCAGGAGATAGCTCGTCAGGCTGCTCTTCAAGCCAAGCAAGCCACTGCTCAGCCAGCTACCGCTCCGCCAGTGCAAGTTGCGGGTAATGATTCACTAATGGAAGAGTTATTGAGATACCGAGAGAGGTTTGGAGACCAGTTGCACGGGGGTGTTGGTGTTTGAGCTGTACCACAAAGCGATTGCAACACGAAAATGCGCTATCTAAAGTATCGGACCTATCGCGGGCTAGTTAAGAAGAAATAGTGGAAGGTTCGCAAAGTCTTCGAACATTCCTTTCCCGCCATATGGTGTAAATTGTTGTTTGAAAAGCATATTGCAACAAAAAAAAAAGCTGGATCATATCTTGTGTTTCATCAAGAAGAAGAGCAATGATACTATCCCATTGTGTTGTATACTAAGTTGTGAGAAGATTTTTGGTAGTACGTTTCTATACCTCGGTCGAATATGGACATGTGAAGAAGAGATGGTTCCCATTTATAACTGAAATGATTCCCATTTGCGATCTAAAAACTAATGAAGCCCAATTTTGGTATAGTGCACTGGATTATTTATTGGCATCCGTTAGATATTGTTTAGCGATATATTAAGCTAAATAAGAAGCCATATAGAAAACAAATAAAAATCTAAAAGAAGAAATAACCAACATTCTGATATCTGGTAAAAAGAATCATATACTAACACTTGAAAATCGTTGCAGAGATTCTCTGTTCTCTTAATTTCCTCAACCTTAGACGGTTAATGGCTGTATAACCAAAGAAAAAAAAAGATTTCTCTCATCTCATTCTGAGGTTGTCTTTGTCGTTTTTGTTCCATCTTAAAAACATCTCTTCTTTCTTAAAGACAACATAATCAACTGTTAATAAAAGCAAGGTTATTGTCGGATTCCTAGTCATACGTACTTAATATTCTTCTTGTCGATGTGATCCTCCCAAGGAATCGACACTTTCGAGGGGTAAAACAAAAGAAAGGATAGATGGATAGAAAAATGGATCGAATGGTCGCACAGGAGATGCGGAATAGCTCCTGATATACCTCAATGTCTCCTAGGATATGACACACCTAGATAAGACAAGGTTTGATTACCCAGATATGACACACCGAGACGAATCGAGTTGATCGTTGGATATTACACACCAAACAATCGAAAAGTTCTAAAAGAACTAAAGAGAATCACTCTCAAGGTTTGAAAATAAAAAAGTTGGATTCTTTATTCATGAACTCGGCATTGTTTAAATAGCAAAAAGAAGTATAAAATATCTAAGCAATATTAATTGCTGAATTAACTAAAAGTATTAAAACCAAAAAATGAAAATTATCTCTTGAGTTTCTTGAACTTCAATCCTACGAAATGGACTCCTTTTTGGGCCAAGAAAACCTTCTTAAAGGCTTAGTAGATGTTCCAGGATGCCAAACATAATTTTTAAGCTCTTAAACGGACTGGGCTTGGAGTTCTTCAAGTACAGCACCAGGTTGACCCCTTTAGGCAAATGGGTAATACCTTTGTGGTCCGATGTCCATATCTTCTGTTCTTGGGCTTGTTGGAAACCTAAGAGATCCAGTAAGATTATCCAATTTGTTTTGCGTCGAGATCGTACCTGAGTTGGGCTGTGCATCATAATCTTTGGCTCAGTCACGCAATAGGGCCTGAAGCAGATCCATTGACTTGTAAAATTCATATCTCCCAAGTCTGAACCAACGTTGTGATGAATACAATTTTCCCAGATTCTATGATGAATCAAGATTTTAGAATAATTTGTTTCATAGCTTTATTCCTTCTGGTTTGGTTGGAAATAATTATTGAACGCACGTATGTCTGAATCGCGTAAGCTGGGAGTCACTTGACTTGGAAGTTGAATAACTTCTTCACCTGAACTCGGATTGGAGTGATTCAACTTCGAGGTGTGCTCTAGATGAGGTGAGAATGTACTACAGGTGGCTGATGGGATAGAAAAGTTGATCATATACTTCGTTTGTGCTGAACAAAACACACGGGTCTTCTCGGATGATTCCATGATCATATCACTTGTGAAACCCATAAACTTCTTACGAGAAACTTCTAAGGATTTTCATCTTAAATTAACAAGAGAGATATTGCAAAACTGAGTTTTAGGTTAGACTTTTGGATTCTGTAGAAATGAGTTGTTTCTTGGGGTCGTTGATGCACAAAAAAAGTAAAGAGAATGAAGGATCATCTATGGATGTTCCTTATGAACAACTATACCTAATTCCATGTAAGCTATCGTAATAAAAATCCAATGATATGGTTTAACACGATTTTTAGATTTCTTTACATATTTAAAAAAAAATGTTAACAGGGAATAATATTGAGGCAAAGAGTTTCACATTCCGCGAATTAGCTACCGTGACAAACAGCTAGTCGGGCGCTCGAGCTGGGCCTAGCGATTAATCGAAAAATCGGGGAGTAATTGGGGATTAGTTTTTTAATATTATTTTATTTAATTTATATAAAAACTAAATATATAATGCTAAATAAAATTATATTATCATGTTTTCATACAATTTAATTTTAGGGAAAATCTATAAAATTTAGGGAAAATCTATAAAATCTATAAATCTATAAATGCGGAATAGCTCCTTATATACCTCAATGTCTCCTAGGATATGACACACCTAGATAAGACAAGGTTTGATTACCCGGATATGACACACCAAGACGAATCGAGTTGATCGTTGGATATTACACACCAAACAATCGAAAAGTTCTAAAAGAACTAAAGAGAATCACTCTCAAGGTTTGAAAATAAAAAAATTGGATTCTTTATTCATGAACTCGGCATTGTTTAAATAGCAAAAAGAAGTATAAAATATCTAAGCAATATTAATTGCTGAATTAACTAAAAGTATTAAAACCAAAAAATGAAAATTATCTCTTGAGTTTCTTGAACTTCAATCCTACGAAATGGACTCCTTTTTGGGCCAAGAAAACCTTCTTAAAGGCTTAGTAGATGTTCCAGGATGCCAAACATAGTTTTTAAGCTCTTAAAAGGACTGGGCTTGGAGTTCTTCAAGTACAGCACCAGGTTGACCCCTTTAGGCAAATGGGTAATAACTTTGTGGTCCAATGTCCATTTCTTCTGTTCTTGGGCTTGTTGGAAACCTAAGAAACCCAGTAAGATTATCCAATTTGTTTTACGCCGAGATCATACCTGAGTTGGGCTGTGCATCATAATCTTTGGCTCAGTCACGCAATAGGGCCTGAAGCAGATCAATTGACTTGTAAAATTCATATCTCTCAAGTCTGAACCAGCGTTGTGGTGAATACAATTTTCCCAGATTCTATGATGAATCAAGATTCCAGAATAATTTGTTTCATAGTTTGATTCCTTCTGGTTTGGTTGGAAATAATTATTGAATGCACGTATGTCTGAATCGCGTAAGATGGGAGTCACTTGACTTGGAAGTTGAATAACTTCTTCACCTGAACTCGGATTGGAGTGATTCAACTTCGAGGTGTGCTCTAGATGAGGTGAGAATGTACTACAGGTGGCTGATGGGATAGAAAAGTTGATCATAGACTTCGTTTGTGCTGAACAAAGCACACGGGTCTTCTCGGATGATTCCATGATCATATCACTTGTGAAACCCATAAACTTCTTACGAGAAACTTCTAAGGAGTTTCATCTTAAATTAACAAGAGAGATATTGCAAAACTGAGTTTTAGGTTAGACTTTTGGATTCTGTAGAAATGAGTTGTTTCTTGGGGTCGTTGATGCACAAAAAAAGTAAAGAGAATGAAGGATCATCTATGGATGTTCCTTATGAACAACTATACCTAATTCCATGTAAGCTATCGTAATAAAAATCCAATGATATGGTTTAACACGATTTTTAGATTTCTTTACATATTTAAAAAAAAATGTTAACAGGGAATAATATTGAGGCAAAGAGTTTCACATTCCGCGAATTAGCTACCGTGACAAACAGCTAGTCGGGCGCTCGAGCTGGGCCTAGCGATTAATCAAAAAATCGGGGAGTAATCGGGGATTAGTTTTTTAATATTATTTTATTTAATTTATATAAAAACTAAATATATAATGCTAAATAAAATTATATTATCATGTTTTCATACAATTTAATTTTAGGGAAAATCAATAAAATTTAGGGAAAATCTATAAAGTTTTAAAATTTTCAGAATTTATCATGCATCAGATATTTTGTATGTATATCAGACAATATTTAGTCATTGATATCATCAAAAGATTAAAAACAGTTTGCTAGTATATATAAAAGTTTATTGAACCTAAATAAATTCAAATGTCTTTCGTCTTTCTTTTTTCTATTCTAGCATCATTCATATATATTATAACGGAAAAGGAAATCAAAACTTACAGTAACAAGCGAAACAAAAGAGACAGGGGAATTAAAGGGGATACATCATTCATTTGATAATAAACTAATCCTACGTGGCACAAAAGAGACTTGGTGGTTTGATTAATTAAAGTTGCCATGCAGTTTAGAAGAATGAAAAATCAGATATCACCTTATATAAAAACCATAGATATCCATGGCTATTCCAAAACTGTTTTTGTTGTTTCTTGGTCTAATTGCTTTCCAAAACTCTCGATATCCATGGTCCCGCTTCAAAATAAATCTAATAAAACATATGCATATGCAAAATGCAACTAAACAAGCCTAAATACTAGTGTAAATTCACAAGATCACAACACTCACTTTAACTTCTAGTTGTTTGGTTTTTGTACACCGATGATGTATACTGCTGTCTCTCTACACCGACTCTGTATACCTATTCTATACACTATCTTTTGTACAATATCTTGCATCCATTTGTGGTGTATGGAACATGACACACATATCTTGTACACCTCATCTTTCAAGATCTTGTACATCATCTTCCATTTAATTTTGATGTACTATGTCAGACACCAAGATCTTGTACACAATCTCGTACCCTATTGATGTGAGTCAGGTTTTAACCCAAACAATCAACACTGCAAGTGCACAGTAAACTACACGGTAGTATAGTGTTGGGATCGAATCCACAAGGAATAGAGTGCACTATAGATCCACAGATCTAAACAAAGCTAGAATGAGGAATACAAATGGTGTCACAGAAAATCCGAATAATAAAATAAGAATTTAAATCAATAAAGCAAAAGTTGTGATCGGGGAAATCTCAAGGATTTAACAGTTAAAAGGACATCTAACCGGATTAGCAGTTCAATGAAATAGATCTAGAACTCAGAACACAGTAAAACAAATAAACCACCTTTCGTATGCGAATATTATCTTAGTCATAAATCTGTTAGGACCCTATGCTAGCATTTATAAACAAGCCTGATAGAGTTCACTTGATAATCCAACCTCGACTATCGTCGGCTGACGATTCTCAAGCCTATAAACTATTGATTCAGGATAATCTAACCAATGATTAGTTGTCTTAGAAAACCTAGAGATCAGTTGCTAGATTCGTCAACCTAACAAAAGCATTAAAACCATAGAAATAGAGATCTAATAATCATAAACCTAATCTATAACAACATCCAATTTAACCATTCAAATCCCCTTGAATAAATCTCTTCTCCCAACAAAGAGATCTACTCAGCCATGGCAAAGGACTGAGAAATCATGATGGATGAAAATACTGATTGCATAGAAAGAGATGAAATAGAACAATAGATCCAATATTCAAAGGAGAAAATATAGATCTAAAAACTGAAAAGAAACAAGGGAAAAACTAAGAAAAATCGTCTCTGACTGCCTCATGACAGCTCAGGTCGAGCCTCCTTTTATAGTGCTCCATTAGGTTAAAAATCAGAGTAAATGCTTGATTTGGAGAATATTCGCAATTTGGATCGATCGATCCTCGTGGATCGGTTGATCTCCTTCTTCAAAATGCACTACTTTATTAATTTGTCAATCTGGTCGATCCTCTTCAGGATCGGTCGATCCCAGAGCATCTTCATGAATTCCTTGAAGTGTATAAACGTCCAAAGCTGCTCCATTTCATCTATTTTGCTCTAATGAAGTATAAACCTAAGAACACACTAAAAAGGACCAAAAAGACACGAATTCTAATCCTAGACTTAAAAAAAGACAAAGAGACTTGGTGTACTATACGATTTGGTGTACAAGCAGAATCGGTGTACAAGACGAGTAAGTGTACAAAATATTGAAAAGAGTGAGATTAAAATGTGAAGAGGTAACCTGGATCATTTGGAGTGTTAGTTGAGTCTCTTATCAGGTTCTAATGAATGGACAACCAAAAGGTCATATTGTCCCAAATGGGGGACTCAGGCAGGGTGATCCTTTATCGTCATATTTATTTATTTTATGTATGGAGGTGTTGATAGTGAATATTAAAAAGGCGGAAAAATATAAAAAAAAAATTACAGGAATTTCAGTAGCACGGGCGAGTTCAGCTATCTCGCATTACCTATTTGTGGATGATAGTCTTTTCTTTTATAAAGTAGAAGCGGAAGAATGTAAAATTGTTTTGGATGTGATTGGGAGATATGGGAAAGTTTCAGGACAAGAGATCAACTTTAACAAGTTATCGGTTATGTTTGGTAATAAAATACCCAATCAAACTAAAAACCATCTGAAAGGCTTGATTGGTATTACAAAAGAAGGAGGTATGGATAGCTATCTTGGAATACCAGAGGGCTTAGGTGGTTCGAAGTGTAAAATCTTTAACTATGTTAGAGAACTTCTTAATGACCGAGTAAATGGATGGTCAGCTAAATTTTTTTCGAAATGAGGCAAGAAAACAATGATTAAATCAGTGGTCTTAGTCCTACCATCATATGTTATGTCCTGTTTTAAACTTCCACAAGACTTAACTTTAAAGTTAACAAGCACGGTCTCAAAGTATTGGTGGAGTTTCAATAGAAAGGACCGAGGTCTTGGTTTACATGGGAGAAAATGTGTAAACCTAAACCTGAAGGGGGAGTGGATTTCCGTTTTTTGGAAAAAATATAATGATGCAATGTTGGCAAAACAATATTGGAGAATTATTTAATATCCAAACTCATTACTCGCTCAGGTATTAAAAGGAAGATATTATAGGAAGCTTCATCACTTATAGGCTAAAAAACATATTTCCCATCCTTTGGGTGGAAGAGTATATTTTCGACAAAAGAATTAGTTTAAAAAGGTGTCTGATGGTGTATAGGATCTGGGTGTGACATATCAGTCTGGAAAGATCTTTGGATTCCAGATGTGAATCCTAGACCGACAGATGGCCGAAGAAGTAAAGAATATCCAAATATGAAAGTAAATTAATTTAATTAATCCGGTATCGAAGGTCTGGTACTTACCAGTCTTACATAATTTTATGGATCCGGAAGATGTTATTTTGATTAGAGGCATGTCTATTAGTAAGTTCTTTAAAAAGGATAGGCTAATTTTGCACTATATTAAATCTGAGAAATATACGTTCAAGTCAGGATATGGGTTACCATGGGATATCTCAAAGGATGTAACTTGGGGGCCGAATTGTATAGTTCTCAAAGCTCAGGCATAGAAAGTTAAAGCTCTCTCAAAAATTAAACATTTACTTTGACAAATTACTTCAGGAGCACTTGACAAATTGTTACATCAAGATTAAATCAATGGGGGTTAGTTGTGACAATATCTGTCAGCGATGTGGTATGTATGATGAAACTTTTAATCATGTATTTTTTTAATGTCTATTTGCCTTACAAACCTGGATGTTTTCAAAGGTTTCATTATCACCAGGTAATTTCCCGACAAGGTCAGAATTTACAAATTTAGATTATCTGTTTGGAGAATACCAAATCATTTAAAGGAACAATGTTCATCCAAGTGTTTCTCTTGGATACTATGGTTTTGTGAAAAATTAGGAATAAAAAGTTATTTAAAGGAAAACAAACTGCTTTCCAAGATATTTTAAATCGGGCTACCACTGAATATTTGGCTTGGAAAGAGGTACAAGTATGCCCATCAGAAGATGTAATTAATGTAGAATTGTTGGAGCTAACTCCTACATTGCTTCGATGTCGATTTGATGGTTCTTCAAAATGATCTGACTCTACTACATGCCTAGTTTTGTTTGTATTCATTGAGCGGATAATGTAAGATTGTTGGATGCAAAGTGTAACCAGAAATACAATTCACCCCTGCAAACAGAGTTAGAAGCACTATTATGGGCATTGAAATCTATTCTTTCAGCAAGCCTTTTTTGTCATGTATTCTAAACTGATTATTCACGAATTCAAAATGAATTAATCCATATAATTTTAAACAAAAAAAATCAACATGCCTGACTCAGTGTATGTTCATCACACGTCACTGCTTACGAAATAAAAACAAATCTCAAAATCACTGTTGACTCGCCGACCATGTGAAGTATCTGAAGTGTCACCTTGTCTCTATAAATGTGATCCTCCTTATTTATTGTTTTGTATCCAAAGTAACAAAATTATTCGTCTCTCCCTCTAGCCGAGCGTGTAGCTATAGTAACTGGAGCCACCAGAGGCATGGGCCGTGAAATCGCGATTCACCTCCACAATCTTGGCGCAAGAGTCACACTTAATTATGTCTCAAGCTCATCAAAAGCTGAACTCTTGGCTTCGGAACTAAACGCCTCATCTCAAACAAAGTCAGCAATCGCAGTCAAAGCAGATGTGTCAGAACCAGACCAAGTCAACAACTTGTTTGATCAAACCGAACAAGAGTTCGGATCTAAAGTTCACATCCTCGTTAACTGTGCAGGTGTTTTAGATCCCATGTATCCATCTTTTTCCGAGACCACTGATATCTCGTATGTCTTGAATACACTATTACATGCATCTTTCATCTACTTAGGAATCCTAAGGTATTTTGCATAAGCATTGCATGCATAGTACATATTTGGGGTTGGATGCAGGTACTTATGAGAATTCTGAGAGCGTAAAGAGTTGATGGCACTGGGCTGGTGCTTTGGCTTCGTACAATGAGCTGATTGAAGAGGAAACAGAAGACTCGACCTCAGCTCGACCATACAACTCAACCACTATGGTAGAGTGGGTCTTTCCGGATTTTACTCAAACCTGTTTTGTCTTTATTTAAGCTTTGTCTTTTAGTATAAAAAGGTATGCATTAACCTTAATAAGGGATCCACGACTATTCTCTTTGCCTCCTAATCTATTCTTCCTTGTTCGTCATCTTATACCTTGTAATTTTGATATCTTTTATTATCAGGCCCGTCTTAGGCCCATGGCAACATGGGCATTTGCCATGGGCCCATGCAAAAAATAAAAAAAATTTTAAAGAAAAAAAGCCCAGATTTTTTTTTAAAAAAATTTATATTGTTGGCACATACCAAAAAAAATTGTACAAAGAAAAAGGCCACAAAACAAGAATTTTTTTTGTTAAAAGGCCCTAAAAATAAATTTGCCTAAGGCCCTAAAACACTTTAAGACGGGCCTGCTTATTATAATTAGTATTTGCATTTTATTTCTTCTACAAACGTTTTTATCTCTGTCTGATCTATCTTATATGTTAGTTTCAGAGTTTTCTGGGTTTGAACATTTGATGATGATTAAGATTAGTGAGTAGTTTTAATTAGGGTTATTAGGGATGAATTAGATTAGTGATGTTTTTTGTTTTTCTGGGTATTTAAGCTTTAGATTGATTGAAATCTCTTCTGAGTTAGAGTATTTAATGTTTGTTCCTCTTTGATCACTTGGAACTTGAACTTAGGCAATTTTCACATGAGAGTGTGCATGAAATCGCTTGATTCATCTATTTCCATATACTTATATACACTAGCATAAGAATTTAGATTTAAATGGAGTGTGTATTCCATCCTAGAGAATCATTTGTTAGGAATATTTGTTGGCTTTGATAAGTTGGTGTTCATTGCTTGTTTGAGTCTATGGCTCTGGCAGAATCAGGTAAGTCAGCACTCAAACTCGAGATCCCTTGCCACGACAGTGGATTGGATTGATTAAATTGTTTGTTTGATCGCTGCTTTTTAGTTTTTCACTCTTTTGCATTTGCACTCGATCACCCACTCGATCACTTAGGTCGAGCTGTTCTTGTTTATTTTGTTTCCTTGTTTTAAATTGTCTTGTTTGCTTTGTTTGCTTGAATTGACAACTCAAATATCCTTAGTGATTAGTTTGCTTACTTCATTGCTTTTCACTTCTCTTAGGGTGTTAGTTAAAACATCATCTTTGAATTGGCTTGACTTGGATAGCATTGATGCATCTTGATTGTTAGCACATCACCTGAATTGGATTGATACCTCATTTACTACAATTGCATTTGAGGAATTGAAACCCTTTGAACTCACACTTTGATCACATAAAATATCTGTTTCAATTTGGTGCTGTTGCCATTTGGGTGTTTCTCTGTTACATTTAATATTTCTTTGTTTTTAAGATCAAGTTCGGTTACAATTATCTTTGGTTACTAATTTGGATTACTTTCAAGTTCTATTTGCCTCAGATACCTGTTAACTCGAACACATAAATCGACCAACTAGGTCGAGTCCACACATCAAGCACACTAGATTAACGATCAACATCAGCAACAATGCCAAGAACCATAGGAGCAGCAAGCAATGGGAACTTTCTCACTAAGGACATTGAGGAAGGCTGGAACCTGGTTGAGAATCTAGCACAGTCTGATGGGAATTATGCTGTGGAGTATTATAGGAGTGTGAGAGGAAACCCAGACCCTGAGGAGAAGCATAAGAAAGAGATTCACGCTTTGAATGAGAAGATGGACAAACTCCTCATGGCACACCAGAAGCCTGTTCATTTTGATTATGGGAAAGAACAGTTTCAGGTACAAAATGGGAAGAGTATTCAATTGGATGAGATTAGTTATGTCCAGAGCCAAGGTGGATACAACAAAGGAAACTTCAGCAACAAAAGTAACCCTAACTTGTCCTATAGAAGCAACAATATGACAAACCCATAGGACCAGCTCTATCATCAGAATCAAGGCTTTATTCCTCAACCACAGCAGCAACAACATCAAAACAAGCCTTTTTTCCTTACCATCAGAATCAAGGCTTTATTTAGCAACAACAATTCCAAGAATGTTATCCGCATACCCCAGTCCTAACCTCACCGATTGGTTATGCACCTCCACAATCCCAGATAGCCAATGCCCCTGACCCGAAAATCAAGAACATGCTACAGAAAATTCGTCAAGGTCAGGCAAATGGTGTAATGGAAGCATCAAAGAAATTTGCAGAGGTCCATAACAAGATTGATTGCATGTTCATTTATCTCAACAACAAATTTAAGATGTTAAACTCCAGACTAAAGTATCTAGAAAATATGAGTGCATCTACGTCTTCCATTAAGCCCACAAGACAACTCTGAGGGAAAACAATCCAAAATCCTAAAGATTTTGCCACTGCCCATGCTATCTCATTGAAAAATGATCAGGAGTTACAATCTAGAGAAGACAATGCAACTGAGGATAGTGATGTTCAAGATGGGAGGGTATTACTCAACAAGAAGCTTTTGCTGAGAAAAATGCACAGGAAGTTCCACTCGAGCAGACCACTCGACCAACTGATCGACTCAAACCCATTTCTGCAAAAGAGAAAAGACTTGCTGAGCTGCATGTACTACTGACATGTCCTTTCCCAGAAAGATTTAAGAAAAAGATAGTGGCATGATATGAAGCTATTTTACAGGAAGAACTGCAAGAGGTATAGGCCAAGATGCCTTTGATAGAAGCCATTAAGCTACTAGACCCATCCAGAACTTTTTTGAGAGAAAGAGTGCTGAAGAGAATCAAAGATCAGGAAGAGTTAGCTGCAAAGAATCATGAGTGTAAAGCCATAACTGAGAAAGAGATTATAGTGCAAGAGAAGCTTGAAGATCCATGATCATTCACTCTACCATGCTCTCTAAACCAAACAGTTTTTAGAAACTCTCTATGTGATCTTGGAGCCTCTGTGAGCATCATGCCTTTTTCAGTAGCTAAGAAGTTGGGTTATGAAGACTACAAGCCCAGCAAACTCTCTTGAGTCTTGGCTGATAGAACCATCAAGCATCCTTATGGTCTATTGGAAAATCTCCCTATTAGAACTGGGCATATTGAGGTGCCTACTGACTGCATAATAATGAAAATGGATGAGGAGCCAAGAGATCCTCTAATTCTGGGAAGACCTTTCTTGGCATTTATTGGTGTTGTGTTTGATACAAAGAATGGGAAGATTGATCTCCATTTGATAAGTGATCTGGTGATGAAGTTTGATATTGATGGTATTACCAAAAGGCCAACCATTGATGGGCACCTTTTCTCTATTGAAGAGATGGATCATCTCTCTGATGAACCATTCAAGGAGCCTGCTAAGGAAGATCACATTCAGCTTGCTTTGACTAAAGATGAGGAAGGTGAAAATCCTAACAGTAAGATTATGAGCCATGAGAAGGATTTAGACCCAGATAAGGAAGGTCTTGGATCAGAAGTTACTGAGGATGTAGTTGGATCAAGACCAGAGGGTATGACAGTCAAAGAAGAAGGTTTAGTTCAGACTCGACCACCAAATCGAGTCCAACCTCCATTTGCCCAGAAAAGTCAAACTCGACGTCCAAGCTAGACGTCGTCATCGAGTCAGTGAAAGCTGCAGCAGATGATTGTTCAAGTATGACCATCAAGGCATTAAAAGAGGCTGTGATTGAGCTTACACACCAAGTAGAAGAGATGAAGGTTTAGATACTAGAGCTCAAGACTGTTGGTAGTGGTTTCTCTTCTAAGAAGATCACCAATGAGTTAAGTGGACCAGGGATGAGTAGAGCCTTCACCATTATAACAAGAGCATCCTCCTTCTATTGCCTATCTCAGATCATTCAAGAGGGGACCTCAGTGCCTCTCTATGACCCACCACCTGCCTGAAAAGAGTATAAAGAGTCAAGCTATGTGACATAAAACAAACTCACCTGGGATGAAGTCTCATGTTTATTCATGTCCATATTGCTTTTGGTTTTTGGTATTTTTGATGTGTTTTCTAGTGTTTGGAGTCTTAATAATTAAACAAGGAGCATTTGGAGTCAGAAGTGCCAGACTCGACCTCAGCTCGACCAGAGGGGTCGAGTGTCTCGTTCGAGCTCATCAACAGAAATGAGCAGATCACAGAAGATCCAACTCGACTAGAGGACTCAAGTGTCGCGATGGAGCCCACCTACACCAAGGAAAATATGGCAGCAGTGACTGATGCTTTCTTCACAGCTCCGCCACAATGAGGTACCAACCCAAACCCAACCATTATATATACCATTGCATTTTTTTCATTATATCTTGCTTAGTTTTCTTTTTAATCTCTCAAAACCCTTCTTTGAATTTTTATTACACAAGATACTGTGTAATTTAAGTTTGGGGGAGGGTCTGAGAGATACATTTAACTTATCTTTTGTTCAAATTTAGCATACATCTAAGTGCATATAAAAACCATAAAAATTGAAATTTTTTGAAAATTCATTTCACAAAACAGAATGTTCATGTAGTTTCATTTTCATTTTAGGATTGAGTCTAGTAGCATTCACTTAGGATTGTTGCATTTGCATAGGGGATGATGATGATTCAAACCTAATAAGCTTAATGATCAACCATATAACCTCATTGCCATAGTTTATAATTGTTTGCTGCATGCATTTGGGTTCGAAATATAAAGACCGTACCATGCTTGGAATCAAACTTAGCACTCTTGTCTTAGCTAAAACTTGTTGTGATCTGATTAAATCTATCCCTATCAACTTGAACCTAAACTAAATCAAAATTCTCTTGCATGTGCATTAACTATGAACTCATGGATACCATATACATACTTGGATCCTCTTTTCCCTTTTTACCACTCTTGCTAATCCAAGTAGCTGCTCCTATCTTTGGAGGAGTTCCACTATCACCAAACCAAACTTCTTTCAAACCACTAAATCACTCTTTGTGTGTGAGGTCTTTTATCTTTTGATTGAGCTTGGTAGAAAGTGTTAGGTTTGTGCCGACAAAGATAGTGTCCCATGTAGATTCTAGCTCATGATTTTTGAGTTAGCTTAGTACTAAGGAATCAATATTCTGGATGGTGTGAGTTTTGAGCTTAAAAGAAAAGAGTGAAAAGAAAAGGGAGGTTTAAAAAGTTCTAAAGAAAGAGTAATAAAAGTATATATGTATTTGGTCTAGTAAAGGATCTGGAAAGAGTTTAATAGAAAATGAGAAAGCTCTGTATAATAAAAAGAAAAAAAAAAGAAAACTGAGATTCGTATCCCACTCGACGAGTTAGCTCGATCAAAGTGATCGAGTCATAGTCTTAAGCTGAAAATAAAAGAAGAAAATTCCAGATCCGCTAGATACCATCCTTTGTAAAGAAAAATCCTCTCTTTAGGACCAAAAAGAGAAAAGAAAAGAAAAGAATTGAGTAGTTTTGAGAGTTTAATGTGAGGCTTAGGTTTGAGAGTCATTTGTTGCTTTGGGTAGATGAGATTATGTCCTAGTATGCATCAGTTGGCTAGCTTATCTTTAGCATTTTTCTAAAGCTCAATCGCTTCCTTGAGAGAACCCTATTACTAATCGTTTAAACCCAGAGGAAGAAGAGATCGTTTTTATCTCTTAAACTTGTCCCTTAGCCAAATGAGTTCATATTTAATGCATGTCATGATCCACTGTTCCTGCTTAATGAATGTTAAAGGGATATATTGCTTTGAATGCTTGTTGAGGCTGAGGCTGAGTGATAAAGGTTGATGTGATGAGTATGGCTAAAGTTTTTAAGTAGAACTCATAGGCATTGCACCTTAGAACTGTAAACTATGACACTGATGTTATAAGCTTGGTTAGTCTATTGTGGTTCTGAATCCCCACTTTCAAACCTCTTCTCCAATTTATCCTTGTTCATTTGCTTGAAGGCAAGCAAAGGATAAGTTTGGGGGACTTGATATCTCTGTATTTTACATGTTTTTAGCATACATTTATCATCATTTTATTGAGCATTCATGCCTTGTATACACCATTACATACATATTTTATCCACTTAGGAGTCCTAGCGTATTTTGCATAAGCATTGCATGCATAGTGCATATTTGGGGTTGGATGCAGGTACTTATGGGAGTTCTGGAAGCATAAGGAGTTGATGGCACTTGGCTGGAGCTTTGGATTTGCACAATGAGCTGATTGAAGAGGAAACACAAGACTCAACCTCAGCTCGACCATACCACTCGACCACTATGGTAGAGTGGGTCTTTCTGGATTTTACTCAAACTTGTTTTGTCTTTATTTAAGTTTTGTCTTTTAGTATAAAAGAGTATGCATTAACCCTAATAAAGGATTCACGAATTTATCAACTTAAAAACCTATTCTCTCTGCCTCTTAATCTGTTCTTCCTTGTTTTTCATCTTAGACCTTGTAATTTTGATATCTTTTATTATAATCAGTATTTGCATTTTATTTCTTCTACAAGCCTTCTTATTTCTGTCTGATCTATTTCATATGCCAGTTTCAGAGTTTTCGAAGTTTGAACATTTGTTGATGATTAAGATTAGTAGGTAGTTTTAATCAGGGTTATTAGAGATAGATTAGATTAGTGATGTTCTTTGTTTATCTGGGTATTTAAGCTTTAGATTGATTGAAATTCCTTCTGGGTTAGAGTATTTAATGCTTGTTCCTCTTTGATCAATTGGAACTTGAACTTAGGCGATTTCCACATGAGAATGTGCATGAAATTGCTTGATTCATCTATTTCCATAGACTTATATACACTAGCATGAGGATTTAGATTTAAATAGAGTGTATATTCCATCCTAGAGAATCATTTGTTAGGAATTTTTTTTGCTTTGACAAGTTGGTGTTCATTGCTTGTTTGAGTGTATGGCTCTGGCAGAATCAGGTAAGTCAGCACTCAAACTCGAGATTCCTTGCCACGACAGTGGATTGGATTGATTTAGAGATTTGTTGTCAAGAGATTAGCCCTAATTGGGTGAGTTTGTTAAGTACCCAGGTCGATTTAGTTCATTCACTAGTCCATTGATCCATCTGTATGATCCTTATTGTCTCTCCATAGTTTAAATCGTTTTTTGATCTCTGCTTTTTAGTTTTTCACTCTTTTGCATTTGCACTCGATCATCCACTCAATCACTTAGGTCGAGCTGTTCTTGTTTATTTTGTTTCCTTGTTTTAAATTGTTTTGTTTGCTTTGTTTGCTTGAATTGACAACTTAAGTATGCTTAGTGATTAGTTTACTTACTTCATTGCTTTTTATTTCTCTTAGGGTGTTAGTTAAAACATTATCTTTGAATTGGCTTGACTTAGATAGCATTGATGCATCTTGATTGTTAGCATATCACCTGAATTGGATTGATACCTCATTTACTACAATTGCATTTAAGGAATTGAAACCCTCTGAACTCACACTTTGATCACGGAAAATATCTGTTTCAACCACATTAGAAGATTTCGAGAAAACATTCAGAACAAATATAAGAGGAGCTTTCTTGTGTTGCAAGGAAGCTGCTAAAAGGGTTACGAGAGAAGGTGGTGGAACAATCATTATGATGTCTACATCACAAGTTGGTGCTCTCTCACCAGGTTATGGAGTTTACACAGCATCGAAGGCCGCGGTGGAGACAATAGTGAAAGTGTTGGCTAAAGAGCTCAAAAGAAGTCAGATAACGGCGAATTGTGTGGTGCCAGGGCCGGTTGAGACAGAGATGTTCTTTGCCGGAAAGAGTGATGAAATGGTGAAGATGCTTGCAGGGGCGTGTCCTATGGGGAGGATTGGTTTGCCAAAGGATGTTTCGGAGATTGTAGGGTTTTTGGCCGGTGATGGTGGAGAATGGATCAATGGTCAGGTTATTAGAGTTAATGGAGGTTTTGTTGTCTAAAAATAGAGAATTAACAATGAATTAATGAGATGTTGTTTTATATTCGTGCGTCGAACTACTTTTTAAGTCAATGATGATGAGTGGGGTTAATAAAGTTAATAAATTTTGCTTTGTTGTCTTTACATTTGGTACAAGATTCCACTGTTTCCTTACCAAATGTAAATTTTGCTTTATCATTATCAATTCGAACATTTCATTCTTCCTTTTGAATCATCATAAATCTTTGATGTTAATGGGCTTTCGTGGGTCAAATTTGTATATGAAATTTAACATCAACAACCGGTCTCAACAGTTCTACCCCAGTTAGTTCTTAATGTCATAGAAGACATTAAGTAATTAATCAATGCAATGGTTAGATCTGAATCAAAAAATTGAATAGTTTAGATTGATTTGGGTTTTTCTGATAAGATTATAATGATAGAAGATCAATGTAAAAGTTAGATCTTGTTATAAAAATTGGCATAGATTAATCAGATTTTTTTCTGGTCAAATGATAATGATAAAATATATAATTGACTAATCAATGCAACAATTAGATCTTGGTTAAAAAATAGCTTAGATTGATTCGATTTTTCTAATAAAATGATAATGATATAAAAATGAAGTGACTAATCAATGCAATAATTAGATATTGTTAAAAACAATAAACGGTTTAGACTGATTCGGGTTTTTTCTGATAAGATAATAATAGATAGAATATATGAAGTGATTAGTCAATGCAAACAGTTAAATCTTGGTTCAAAAAAAATAAACGGTTTACATTGGTTCGGGTTTGGATCGGATTCGAATTCGGATTTTTGGATCTTGAAGTTTAGGATCCATTCGGATATTTTAAAATTTTGAGTTCAGGTTCGGATCTGGTTTGGTTTCGGTTCGGTTTTTGGATTTTGGATTTTTGGCCCAAGCCTAGTGCCATCCATTGATTCAATGTTCTCTGGATGATCCATCTCCATCAACTTTTTTATGCCAAACGTAAACCCCTCTGGGGCTTCTTAATGGGCCTTTTCTGGGCTTGAAATCCATTTTAAAAACTAAACAAATCATAGACTTGTATTGTGCCACAAATCATAGACATGTATTTCACTTTTTGGAGTTGTAAAATTGAATTTTTGTTTTTGTAGTCACAATATGATTCCACACAAGACTAAGCGTGGTGCTTCCTCGCTTGAAGGTTTATGAGAGAGAGTTCCGCCACCATATAACAAAGTTTAGAGAATGGTTATATACTTGATGCTCTTAAGTAAGTCCTTTTTGTTTATGTTTTCTGTCATGATTTGGTAATGTCCAAGATGTGTTAATGATCATGATCAGCTTATATGGTAATTACAGTAGTTAGACTTCAGAGTGGTCATAAGTTGGTTGGAACAACTAGATACCATTAAAGTGAGTCTTATCTATCTCTAACTGAATTCTCTTGTTTCATTTTGTTACCATTAAATTTATTATTTTTTATACATTAAGTAGTATACCAAATCTGTTTACTTGATGATCATGGAATTGTTACACTGGAACTGATCTTTGGAGTTTTTGATTCTAACAGGAAGAAGAAGAGAAAGGAAAAGGTCACAAGTGATGTATGAGCATAAGAAGCAACTCAACAAGCGTAGGATCAAGGCAGAGAAGGTTGCAGAAGAGAAACTCGGATCACAAATCAATGTGTTTGCCCCGGTTAAGTACTGAAGAAAACCGACATCTATCACATCCGAGTTTTAAACCCGTTTCGCGCAATAGCTAGTCTTGATTGTTCTGCTATATAACAATTTTTATGTTATCTGATGTGCAACACCATTAAATAGTTAAAACTTCTACATTGATATTCACAAGTTACACACATACACACCGACCAAAACAGAGTCAACAACAACAAACTTATGAGACATGTATAGAAGATGAAGTAGGTGATGATGAAGATGAATCATGATCCTTAACTTGCTTGACTATATCTTCCATTTCCGTCATCTCTTTGTGTTCCACCACATCATCATCATCATCATCGCTCACCTTAGCATTACTATTATCCTCAATAACATGAACATCATACACAATCGGTTCTCTATCCTCAACATTGCCTTCTCTATTATCATCTTCTATCTCTTGATCATCATGATCAATGTGCTTGTAAGTTTGAAGTTCCTTCTCAAGAAAATGCTTCTCTCTCTCCCTTTTAAAAAGAATCTCCTTGAGAATATTCATCTCTTCTTCATCATAAGCAAATTTCTCCTCAATCATTCTCTCATATTGCTTCCCTTCCATTTCAAGTGAAGCTTTATCTGCTTGTAGTCTTAGAATCATAGCCATAGCTTCATCAGCTGCTGATGCTGAAGCTGCTCTTTCTTCTTCCAATTCCACATTTAAAGCAGCTTTAGCAACTCTCTCTTCCTCAATAGCTTCTTCCAATAATCCCACCTTATCCATCAAATCAAAGTACTTCTTCTTGTTCTTGGTATCAAACTCTTCTTGTTCTTGTTCTTGATGACAAATTATCGTTCTAGTGGTAGCTAGCTTTTGGATTCTGAGTATGATTCTGATTGGCCAATCAAAGAGAAGTTTTTGGATGTTTTGGTATCCAAAAACTACAGAACAAGGACAAGGTAAATATGCTAAGAACTTTGATGTAATAAAGACAAAAGCTGATACACATAGAAGACAATAAGCAAATGCTAATTCCATAAAAGCAACTAAAATTCCACAAAATGTTAATCTATAACATTCTTGGTAGTCCATTTTTTTTTTTTTTGCTTTTCAATCAATAGCTAGATCTTGGCTGAATCTGAGTATCTTGGAATCTCATAGCATGTGAATAAGAACAAAAGTCTTGTGATCTGTAAAGATAAACCTAATACATACACACACAAAAAAAAAGGAGGATTAGCTTTTATAAACAAGAATAGAGATTTCAAGAACTGCATAAAAAAAAAATCGATATCTTGTGTTAGAATTTTAATAGGTTAAGGAAAATATAAGAACTCATCATATACAATATTTATTCACCTATAAGAAATTCATAATTTTCAGACAAGATTTACATAAGAAATCATTAATCTTGCATCAGAAAACAGAAAAATAAAAATAGATGTTGTCAAAGAAAGCAAAAACTTTTATCAAGAAAACAAAAACGAATATTGTAAAAAGATATAAAACAACAAAAAAAAATCAAGAACATAAAGAAAAAAAATGGTAGAAAATAAAAGAAAGAAGAGAAGAAAGGATAGAGATGAAGCTGAGGTCAGAGCAGAGCACCTGAAAGTGTAAAAGTCAAAGAAGGAGAAAGAAAGAGGAAGAAGCTCCGTCTTGTATCACCGGAAAGAGAATTCTCGTTGTTTTTTTTTTTAATTTATTTTAATTAAAGAAAATGAAATAAAGAGTCGGCATAAAAAGAGGTAATTAAAAAAATCTTGTCGCTTTGGTTTTACTTGTTGTCCAGATAATCAAAAATGATGGATACACGTGACCAAAACAAATAGCTGTGTGTGGCAGATGGAGTATTTTTTTTTTGGATAACGGTACTTGTTTCAAAGGCAACTAGGCAAGAGAGCTTTTTTTAGTGATATTGAAGATATAACCGTGGTCGCAAATTCAAAAATTGGTAAAAATATTTAACATGCTACCAAAAAAGTTTAACATGCTACTAAATCTCAAAAATTATATACATTAAATTAAGTGATAAACTCGGCAGAAGTTCTTGTTATTAAGATCAACTTTTGTATCATGAATATGAGATCGGATTAAGTATTTAAGATCCGGTTTACGTTTCATGAGCTAAGCTTGGAGTAAACAATTGCAAAGTAGATTGTGTTTAATTATGTCACGAGCTAAGTTTGGATTAAGTGTTTGTGAGGTAAATTCAGTTCTTATTATCCAAACTGAATGTTTAGTTGTGAAATACGAAATAGAAACGACCTAATAATCTCATCTAAAAGCTTAAATTGAAGTTGTATAAGATTGTTTTGGCTTACACTTTAGAAATTGATATGCGAGACGAACTCGGCTTATACATCCAAGCTAGCTAGAAGCTTGGATTAAATGATGTGACAGCATGATGTGGCTTATATTATTTGAACACAATGTTTGGATTTAATATGCAAGGTTTACTCAGCTTAATCATCAGACTTACATGTTACCAAAAAAAACATAATAAATCTCAAAAATTATATACATTAAAATCTGTGGTAAATTCGGCAGAAGTCCTTGTTATTAAGATAAACTTTTGCGTCATGAATATGAGATCGGATTAAGTATTTAAGATCCGGTTTGCGTTTCATGAGCTAAACTCGGACTAAACAATTGCAAAATAGATTTGGTTTAATTATGTCACGAGTTAAGTTTGGATTAAGTGTTTGCGAGGTAAATTCTGTTCTTATTATCTAAACTGAATGTTTAGTTGTGAAATACGAAATAGAAGCGACCTAATAATCTCATCTAAAAGCTTAAATTGAAGTTGTATAAGATTGTCTTGGCTTACACGTTAGAAATTGATATGCGAGACGAACTCGGATTATACATCCAAGCTAGCTAGAAGCTTGGATTAAATGATATGACAGCATGATGTGGCTTATACTATTTGAACATGATGTTTGGATTTAATATGCAAGGTTTACTTGGCTTAATCATCAGAGTTCAAAGCTTGAGTTAAATGGTGTGAGGTTATGAATCAGCTTAAGCAATTAAAACATAACTTTTGGATTTAACATATAAAGCAAACTTAGCGTAATCATTTGAACTAAAAGCTTGGATTAAATTGTGCAAACTTGATACTCGGCTTAATCATTTGAACTAAAAGCTTGGATTAAATTGTGCAAAATTGATACTCGGCTTATACTGGATTTGTTGCAAACTAGACTTTGCTTGGATAAGTTTTTTAGTTCAATTTGGATAAACAAATCGAGATGATATAGAATCAAGTAAAAATAGGATAATATCATCATTTATCGTGGAAAATGACTCCAAGAAATGCATGTACTTTGACTTAGCAACAAGGCCAAAGCAATGGCGATTATAGATCAATGTTTCTCTTTGTATGCTACAGTGAAAAAACCTTGTTGTCCTGAAATCCTTTTCCGGTGACTCATTTAAAGGCTCTCCGATCACTTGCTGCATCCCATTACCCAACCTCAAAAACTTCAAAACTGTCTCGACATGTGTACAAAGTGGGCATAGCCCCTTAATCCTCTTAATAGGATTAACCTCTAAATATAGTGAATACAAGAAGAGTTTTATCCAAATAAAATATTATTTATAAAGTTGAATAAATTTGTGGTTGTAAAATAAAATTCCCTTCTCGTTGGAGATATTGCTGCAATTGGTCTTCAAGTTCTGACCCAACGAACAATAGGAGTGCAAAACATGACTAATCATGGATGGCAAAAACCACCTCGAGGTTGGGTTAAATGTAATTATGATGTTTCACACCATGAAGGTGAGAGAGACTCAGGCTTGGGATGGATAATAAGAAACAATGAAGGTATTGTCCTATACTGCGGAATGGGACGATTCAAAGGATGACATTCAATAGAAGAAGTGGAATTGTCAGCATTATTATGGGCTATACAAGCTGCATGGTCTTCTAGCTATAGAAAGGTGGAGCTCGAAAGAGATAATTTCAATATTAATCGTTTAATTAACAAAGACATAGAAAATTATCGCCTAAAGAACTATATTGATACCATCAAACTATGGTGAACAATGTTTGATGCAATCACCTTTAATTATAAGCCAAGACAACAAAATTTATGCGCAGATCTTTTAGCTAGAACCTCTATAATTTCCTATTATGTATGGTCGCTATATTGTTCTTGTCCTGACTTTATGCTTTCTGCTGTAACTCTTGATATTGACAAAGTCGATTAATAAAGTTTTTAGATGGAAAAAAATTAATAAAATAATATGATTAAGATTCTATCTTTTTTACGGTAATATGTTATTTTCTTTTATCAATTCATGTATGTTATTTCTTTTCACTTTGTATAACAATGGAAAAATGATTCTCAGCTACGCCAAGTATACGCCACACTATGGTCATACATGTTGACTAAATTAATGTTCTGATACCTATACCAAGTATTAGTATTGCATGGTGACATTCACCAGCAATCATAAGTACTGTGCAAAACACCATAACCATCATTTTCACTATTTCAGTGTATCGTCTGACGGAATCCAACTACGTCCATTAAGATCCGCGTTAACCCCAAAATATCAGACTTGATTAGAATCTAACATCTAATCAATTGAATTCGCCCTAACCCGACTCAATTAAATACCATACCAGCCCAAGTTAGAACCAAACTGCCAGTACAGATGCTTAATCTATGATTAATTTGAGTTTTCTGATAAATACGTCCTTGAATCTCTTTGGAGCTTTCCAGGGAACGGTGATCCCGTCGGGCCAAAAAAGAAAATACCAGAAATTGAGGTGAACCAGAAGAATCTAGTGATGTTGAATCTGAAGGTCTGTAGATGAATTAGAAGATGGATGATGTCTCAAAAACTGTTTCTCTAACTCTGAAGGTGTTGAAGATGGAGAATCGGTGATGCACAAAAATTGGAATGAGGAATCTAGTGATGCTGAATTTGAAGGTCTGTAGATTCGATTGAAGATGGAAGATGTCTTGAAAACTGTTTCTCTAATTCTGAAGTTGTTGAAGATGGAGAATTGGTGATGCACAAATATGGGAATAAGGACAATATTGATTTGAATGAGAATCAGATCCTAATGAATCTCAATGTGTGTTCTGTCGTCTTGGCTCTTGGTGATGCACAAATATTAAAAAATTGCTTCTTTGGATAAAGAATGAGAAATTTGCTTTCTCAAGGAAGAAGAATGAATGGAGAATCAGAGTGAGAAAAAGCTTTCTTCTTTGAACGAAGAAGAAGATTGAATGAAACTGAACGAAGAAGATTAAATCTGTGAAAAATTCTACCGAACAAAGAAGATTAAATGAGAGAAAATTCACAATGATCGAAGAATAAGAGGATGAGAGGTATGGATCGGGTAAGGGTGGATCCAATTGATCACAAGTTAGATTCTAATTGGATCGTAAATTTTTGGATCAACGCAAAACTTGTTGCATGATGTCGGATTCTGTTGGATGGTACACCATAATAGTGCGTCAAATTCGTCATGTAGTACACCAAAACAGTGAAAAATGTATGGTTATAGTGTTGCATACATGACTTATGATTATTAGTGAATGTCACTCTGTAATACCAAAATTTTGTATCAGTATCATAACATTAATTTAGTCTACATGTGTGACCATCTTGTGATCTATACTTAGCATTACTAGCAATCCTTTTCCAATAACATAAGCTTTTGATCGTGTGAATCTAGTCGTGCTATATTGAGGAGCGGCTCAAAAATAGCAAAACTAATTTTGGGCCATGTGCAATATTTAAAATATGAATTTAATTTCATGTTAAACAATTTTGGATCTTTAAATACACAAATTCTTTTTGTTAATTTAGAGTGGGGTATGTCCAAATGCTCCTATAACATATGCTTATATCCGCCCATGCTATATTTTACATCCACGATAGTCTAGTGATAAATAAAAATTTTTGAAACATATTGTAAACTCGTTCTTTGAAGTTTGAGTCTCAATGCAACTTTTTTACTTTTATTTAACGAGTTGAAATGTTGTTATGTTTTAATTCTATTAGAAATCTGGTTATCAAATTACTCGATGGTTATACTCTAAAAGCATCTCCATCCACGGTATCTCAGAAGGATTCTCACCAATTAAAAAATAGAAAATAATAATAAAGTAGGAGAGAAGCTGAGATACTGTTCTCAATTAAGAAACTATGAAAAATCGTTCTCAACACATGTCATATTATAATTTCCTAAATTTTTTTTTTATGATTTACTCTTCAAATAAATAATAATATTATACTAAAATTATTAAAATAATATATATTGAGAAACAGAGAGCGTATCTATGAATGTTCATGCTCTAATGGCATCTTTAGTGGGGGTTCTAAGAGGGGTTCTCACTAATTAAAAAAAAAAAAATATTAAAAAGTTGGAAAGAGAAGTGCGAAGCGATTCTCATTTGAGAACCTTTGAGAGACTATGCAGATACTCATGTGACACATGTATTAATGTGATTGGTTTTATTTTATTTTTCTAGTTTAAAAATTAATTAAATAATCAAACTATCTAAAATGATTAAAATAATATATATGAGAGATTTCAAGGGGTGCTATACAATGAGGTTGCTCTAAGAAGATTATTCAATCGGTCAACTCACTATATATATATATATATATGTGTATATTTCATATAATATAATCAAATAACGTAATAATCAAATATCAGTACATTTGTAGATTTACATTAACATTTCAGTCATTACAATATTAGAAGTGAATAAAATTTTCTACTTATTTTATGTTAAAGTTAATTTTATGTACATCCTAAATATTTAATTGTCTCCACGGATACTATCGGTAATCATCGAGTATCCTAATAGATTACTAAAGAAATCCATTCAGACTAAAACAAAAATTTGAATGTTTTTACTATATATTCAATCAAATAAAATGTTAATGAAAATAAACTTGGTAATGTTATATGATAGATTTTGTTTTTGTAAAAATTGAGATGATCAATAACCAAAACGTTTTTATGAAAACGAACCATAAACTAGATTTTCAACCAAATATATCTTAAGAACATATAAATTACCTTTGAAAGCTCTTTAACAAAACAAAATATATATATATATAAATTACCTAATAATATATTTTCCAATTGATTTTTTTCCTCCATCTCTTTCAAAAATCAAATACGTCCTAGCGTTTTCTAATCTCAGCCACCTTCTTACTTCCTTTTGTACTAACTTAGGGTGTATTGAAATGATTATTTAGAGAGATTATGTGTTATTGATACATGAATTTTAAAATATCTTTTAAAATTAAGTAGTATTGGATTAATGATTTTAAATTATATATTTAAATCCACTGTTATTGGAAACATCATTATAATTTGATTTAAAAGTTTAAAGTAAGATTTGAGGGGATTTCTTAGTTAAAAATACAAAGAAAAAAATCACAAGATTTTAGATGAGATTTTAGAAAATTTAATAACAAAATTTTTAATTCACCAAAATTTCACCAAATCATTCAAAGGTCATTAAAACTCAAATTTCTCCAAATATTCACTCCAATACACCCCTCTCACCCCCTTTTACAGTATCTGGAATTGGTCATACTATGAGAAGAGCAGTGTCGTCGTCTCTATTTCCGATGGCTTTTACTTATGATTTTTTTTTTTCTTTTTTTTGGCATCAATTAGAATCTTAAGAAGTTTTCTGAGAGGCATAATTCACAACTTTACGTATAAATATTTTATCCGCGAGGTAACTCCTAGTTAATGATAAACAACCTAATTTGTTAAGTTTTTGGTCCCTCTGCATGTAGCCCGAGTCACAGGCTGCCCAAAGAAATAATTAAAACTCTTGACCTCGTCTAGTACTGAAAGGAGATTTGGCGACGAAATTAATGATAAGTACGAATATTTGGTCAATCCCCCAACTCTATAGTATAGTTGACTTTCACTAAGCACACTCACAAACTAATCGACAGCACTTATACTTCATTATTTGAATTGCACTTATCACGAACTTGTTGATTTTAACTTGGTTAGCATAAACTAGATAACTAAGTTTGAATTTCGGTACATAATGTAATCGATAATAAATATCAGAACCGTTCCTAAAGTTAGAAAGATCATAGACGGTATTTAAAAAAGGTCATAATTCATATAATTTTTTTTCCGTAAACAACTATCATTAACCAAGCAAAAGTAGAAAAAAAGTTATAAACACACAATTTTTGGATATCCGGATTCAGAGTCAGATCATATGTACAATTTTATATAAACAAAAACATAGCTTGTATAATCCCTGACTAGGTTTATTCATTATTTGTATAAAAGTAGTATTATACGACTCTAATATAAGACGATGTTCAAGCATGCAGGCATATATACTTGTATAGAATCTTTTAGAAAACGAGAAAGAGTGGAATACATATATTTTTGTCGAACTAGATTTTAAATCTTTGGTTACTCTCTAACATCTATTAAAAGAAGAAAAAATTCAACAATGTAAACAAAAGGGTTATATATATGGTTGGAATATATTTAAACAAGTAAACCAATAAATTGTCAAATATATGTTCTGTAGCCTAACTATAGAGACTTGGCACTTTGGCAGCCAAGGTAACTTCCACTGATCCCATCCCTAAGCCCATTTAAACAAGCTGCAAAATCAGCAGATAACTTAATCCAGCACACAATTTGCGATAGAACTGAATGTTATACATCTGTCTCTAGTTTTGGAAAAAGAATTTGACCATTAGAAAATATAGCTTCAGTGGCATTTGAGTTGGAAAGGAACAATGCGAGGATTGTGTTACTATGCATCGAATTTGAAGGATGTTTTTTTCTCTAATGAGGAAATATTAGAAAGAGATTAAATAATCCAAAAGAAGTCGGTTCATGGGAATGGGTGGTTTGGTCTAGTCGAAATCATCGATTGCAAATACGTATGAGTAAAAGTTAAGAACATGGGCTGTGTTGTACCGAACCTTGAATATAAAATCGTATAACAATAATTTTGTGATATAGTAATGTAAATGGAATAATAAGAAATGCATATTCACACAAACAGTCATCTTCATCTAACGATGTGAATGCCTAGCACCTATGGTTTAACGAGAAGAAGAGAGGTTTGGCAATAAAACAAGTGGCATAATGCAAGACCTGTTGACGTTCCAAAAGCCTTCTATAAATACCAACAGCCTCACTGCACTTCAATCCACAAGTTTTCCGTACAATTTCCCTTTTGTGAGGACAAAGGTTGCTTAAAAATAAATGGCTTCACAGTATTCAACCCAAACCTTAGTTCGCGTCCTTGCACTGATCAGCATCCTCTTCTTGAGCCAAACTGAGGCCCAGATGCTGCCCTCTGTCCCCAGAGTATGTCCACCGTGTGTTTGTCCAGGACTATCGCCTCCACCACCCACACCACCGCCAAATACGGGGATTGCACCCGTGCGTCCTCCAACCACACCACCACCAAATACGGGGATTGCACCCGTGCGTCCTCTACCCACACCACCCCAGGCTCCTCCAATCGTACCACCACAAAATCCACCAAACAATTCACAGCCACCACGTCCACCACAAACTCCACCAACTTCACAACCACCCCGTTCACCACAAGTTCCACCACCGTCTCCACCAAATAACTCACAACCGCCGCGTTCACCACAGATTAGTCCAACGTCGCGGCCACCACAAACTCCACCAACATCTCCACCAAACAACTCCCCACCGCCCCGTTCACCACAAGCTCCACCAACGTCTCCACCAAATAACTTCCAACCGCCGCGTCCACTACAAACTCCACCAACATCTCCACCAAACAACTCACCACCGCCCCGTTCACCACAGGTTCCACCAACGTCTCCACCAAATAACTCACAACCGCCGCATTCACCAACGTCTCCACCAATTAACGCACAACCACCACTTACACCACAGTCCCCACCAACGTCAGAACCAAACAACTCACCACCACCTCGCTCACAACAGACACCACCAAGCAACTCACCACCACAAACTCCACCAGCGTCTCCACCAAACAACTTATCACCGCCACCTCCACCACAGTCTCCACCAACTCCTCCACCAAACACCTCATCACCACAAACTCCACCAGCGTCTCCCCCAAACAACTCATCACCGCCACCTCCACCACAGTCTCCACCAACGCCTCCACCAAACAACTCACCACCACAAACTCCACCAGCGTCTCCACCAAATAACTTATCACCGCCGCCTCCACCACAGTCTCCACCAACTCCTCCACCAAACACCTCATCACCACAAACTCCACCAGCGTCTCCACCAAACAACTCTTCACCGCCACCTCGACCACAGTCTCCACCAACGCCTCCACCACAGTCTCCACCAACGCCTCCACCAAATAACTCACCACCATCACCCCCTCCCCGAACTCCACCACCACCTCCCCCGCGTGTCACATGTCCTAGGAATGCCGCGCAACTAAGACCATGTTCCAATATCCTAAGAATGTTCGGAAACTACCTAGACTTTGGAATGGCACGACCATGTTGTTCCCTCATCCGCGATCTATCTGATGCTGAAGCAACTGCTTGTCTATGCGATTTGGTGAGAGGACGACGTTACACTCCTTCTCTCAGTATCATTTTCCTTTGTAGGGCTTGCGGTCGCAATATCCCCCGAAGCTTCACCTGCCCATAACCGTTCCCTTATCCCCTTTTTATTACCTCAGTATACTTACCATTAAGCCAAAAGTAAAGCATAGCTTGAGTTTATATATATATATATATATATATATATATATATGTTTTCTACCAATAATAATAAGACATCAATAAAGCTTGTGTTAACTTTTACATTGTGTTGTTATCTTTTTTTTTTTTTTAACATCTGCTTTATTAGAATAACCTTGAGTTACGTTAATCAGAGAGTAATACTTGTGAGATTACAAACGGAATATAATTATGAAACAATAAGATCGATCTTCGGGTATGCTCTGTTTTGCAAGTAGAAACATTGTGTTGTTATTATTGTTTCCCTTTTTGCACTAAACATTAGGTCATTAAATCTAACAAACTAATTTAAACCCAAACAAAAATATCTAACAAATAAATAATTGAAAGTAAATAGGATGGATATTTCTCTAGATAGCATCAAAAATGAGAAATATGGGTAGAAACGGAAGTGAATTTGGACTGACGGTTAGAAAGTAATGAAGATTTGAAGTTTCAGCATGTTAAGATGTAGTTCCCAGCGGCCAGATGGCCAAATCTGACCGTCAGGCGTGTCCTCGACATGTCTTCTTGCTTGGATCCGATCGGGTTTGTCCCGAGTCGATCCATAACGCATCTACTTTACTATGTATAGCTTTTTAGATTTAATTTTAAAGAGAATTGATATTTTTATCATTTCTCTTTGCCTCTTTTGGATTGGAGAAAAAATTGTATTGGATCTAAATCTTTTAGATTTCTTAAATACTATCCTCTAATTATGATTATGCAAAGATCAAACTCATTGTTTTGTTTATTCATGGATATTAGTGAGTAGTTATTTTAGAACTCTTGGATATGGTAGATTTATAATAATTATGAATTAGTGGAGTTTACGCTTGAAACATGTTATAATATGTATTATTAAAGCTAAATTATCATTGATCTTGTTGATTTGGGTCTTAGGCAATATCATGCCCGGGAGGTGTTCCATGAAATGCTTGAATCAAATTACTAAGAGCTTTAAATACCTAGCCACTGGGAATTGATGATTAGAGTGTTTAGTGGCTATTTAGACTTAATATTAATGCTCATTGATCATTTGATTACGAACGAAAGTTAATGATGATTATATGATTAGTGAAGGGATTAGTCTAGATTTGTGATCTTAGGCCTAAGGATTTAGCTTTGTTAAGTATCATTGAACTCCTTTAATTAGCAAGTAGTCATCCTAGTCAATTACCTCATCCCGAGAATTCGTCTTTCTATATTCGATTTCAAACTGCTCTTCTTATTTCCCGCTTTATTTACATTTGAATTTTATTACAAATATAAAACGGGTATTTGGCATAGATTGACTAATTGCATGTATCCCTAGTGAGTTGAGTTTTGTTTCCTTGTGGTTCGATCCTAAAGTGGTACATTGCACAATAGGTTAATTGATAAATCATATTATCAAATATTTAGACTAATATTGGGTAAATTTATTGATTCAATGACTAAAATTTATAACATAAATAACTTTACAATAAACATAAAATAAAATTGAAATTTTTTGGTGTTTTATCTTATATTTGATAGAAATTAATAGGAAAATAATTTTTATCTCATCTCATATCTCACTCTTCGTTTTTAACATTCATTTTGATAAATACCACTACAAAATAAAAGTACAATAAAATACTTAATATGTAAATATACAAGAGAGGAAAATCTTGATTATCAAATTAGAATTTTAAATCAAGGTCACTTATAGAGAAGAGAATGTGTGATTACATAAAAATTTAAATTATTTTTACATTTTTTTTTGATAAAATGTTAAATTTATTTGAATAAAATTGAAATATTTACATGAAGTGGAAGGAAACGAAAACTATGACAAGAAAGAGCTGATACAAGAGCATAAAACTATGACAAGAAAGAGCTGATAAATAGCATAAACCTATGACAAGAAAGAGCTCATACAAGAGCATAAAACTACTACCAATACTCCTTCTAGCTTTGAAAATGCACCCTCTGATCCATTAATTTCATGAACATAGAGTCTGGTGGGAGTCGTAGAGACAAAATCCGAGATCGTATTGATTCTTAAATGGCGTGAGAGAGAGCTGATGGGTCGTATGATGGGGCCTAAGATGCTTACAACCATTTGTCTCTCTCCAAATGGGGTAGAGAGTGGTTTGGAAGATGAGCCGAAGCAAAGCAAGGTCTATGATGTTATGTCTTCCCGAGATCAAGCATCGGACAGTGTGGTCCCAATCCGGTGTAATGAAATTACGAAGAAGTTTTCCACATTGATTCATCCAAATAGTAAAAGAGAAAAGGGCAAGCAAAAAAGAGATGGTCGCCTGTCTCATATGGCTCCCCACACAACAAACATGGTTGAGCAAAGCCCCAAATACGCATGTGTGATCCCGTGGACAGTCTGTTTCGAAATACAAGCCATGTGATAAATGAAAACCTAGGAGTAGCTTCTGGGAACCACACCAAACAGAACCAGTTTACCCCATGCCTTTTACTACGAATCTCTTCCCAAGTTTTCTTTGTTGAGAAAACCGACTTGTATTTTGATGCCTTGTGACGCCTAAGTGAAATATTGGGTCCAACTATGATGAAGGTTGTAGAATATCTTGTAACTGACAGATGAGAGTCTGCAGAATTGAGCCTCTCCTGCAGCGTAAAGACCATCTCGTGTTGGAATAAGCCTCACAAACTGTGGCATATCTAGGAATACCAAAATTATGAGGACCACCCCATCACCTACAATATCAATAAGACGACCAAGAGAGTTCCAATTGCCAAACCAGAACAATGCTGAGGACCCGTTACCAATCTCATATTTAATGAAAGTGGCTGCAAGAACCCGATGTTTCAGTATTAGTTTTACATTTATCAGAAAATGCGTATCTATAAAATATAACTATTTATGCTAAAGATATATAATAGTGAATTTCAGCTATGATGAACTTAAGTTGTTACCTTGCTATTCTAAGTTAGTAAACTAATTTTATGTATGTGCTATAGATAATAAAGGCTCTTACAGATGTCAAAGTTTGTTTTCTAATGATAACTATTAATTGATCTATATGTAACTCATATGTAGATACTAGATAGTATATAGTGATCACATTAACGATAATGGCACACAATTCTTATGTAGCCAATTCAAGGAATTATGTGAAGGGCATGGAATGGACTCAAGCTCAACTTTGCAAAGCCATACCACCTCAATCTAATGGTCAAGCAAAATAAACAAACAAGAAAAATTTCAAGACCGTGAAAAATTGGCAGGGGAAAACAAATGGAGACAATCGATACTTCCATCAAGCGGCAAAGGTTCCGGAAGCAAGAAATTCTGTACGAGAAGTTGTTAGACCTGATGGTGTGACAGTGAGTTTCAAAAGATGAAATCAAAGAAGAAGCTGTGAGATTTTTCAAGGATTTCCTAGGCTATAATGTTATTGATTATGTTGGGAAATCTGTCGACGATATGAAGAATTTGTTGAACTTTGAATGTAGTGATCATGACTTTGCTGGTCTGATAAGAGTAGTAACAGAGAACGGAATCAAAGATGTGCTCTTTGCGATCCCCGGAAACAAAGCCCCAGGTTCAGATAGATATACAGTGGAATTCTTCAAAGAAGCTTGGTTGGTGCTGAAAAAGGATTTTTTGGTGGCTATTCAATCATTTTTTGAAAAAGGTTTTCTCCCCAAAGGTATTAATTCTACTATCTTGGCTTTGATTCCGAAGAAAACAGAGGTGCGGGAAATAAAGGACTACATGCCTATCTCGTATTGTAATGTTATTTACAAAATGATATCAAAGATTTTGGCGAATCAGTTAAAAGGGTTATTACCAAAATTCATAGCGACTAACCAGTCAGCTTTCAATAAGGGTCGTTTACTCATGGAAAATGTTCTTCTTGCGTCGGAACTGGTGAAGAATTATCACAAAGATTCAATATCCCCTAATTGTGTGGTGAAGATAGATATCTCAAACGCTTTTGATTCAGTTCAATGACAATTTCTTCCCACAACGTTAACTGCCATTAACCTTCCTCATAAATTTATTCATTGGATACAACTCTTCATTACCTCGGCTTCTTTTTCAGTTCAAATGAATGAGAATTGGCAGGCTACTTTCAGAATAAAAGGGGCCTAAGACAAGGATGCTCTCTTTCCCCATATCTGTTTGTCATAAGCATGAACGTCCTTTCAAAGATGATTGACAATGCAGCAACTGATTGGCTGGTGGGTTACCATCCATATTGTCAAAATCTTAAGCTTACACATTTGTGCTTTGCAGATGATCTTTTAGTGTTCACATGATGAGGTCATCAAACCAGTACTTAAGAAAACTAAACCAAAGAAGATGTTCAAGACTGCCAGTCCAATCCAATTGGTGCCATCTATGGAAAGTTTGATATTTACTTGGACCGATAAGTTTATCATCATATATCCCACAACTTTGGAGTCTTCTCAGCCATTAAAAGCCCTTGATCCATCCAGGAATTTTGATTCAACACAAAGATATCGATCAAACGCAAGTTGCCTTAAATGGAATAAAATGTATCAAGGCGCGTCTCATAAAGAACGTCCACCTCCTAAGCCTCTTTTTCCAGCCAGAAAATTTGAGTTCTCAAGAGTATAAAGGCATGGTCAAACCTACATTATTTGGTATTAATTCTTCCATACATAGCCAACGAATCAAGGAGAAAGAAATCAAAGCAATGAAGAACATTTTTTTCCGGGAACTGTCTATTTTCCATCAAAGCAAGAGATCAGGTTCTCATCAACTAATCTCGACCTTACACTCATTAAAGATCATCTCAGACATCTAAAACGCATCTCCAGTAGTTATTATTATGATCATCTCCTCAGATTTCACCCCTTTGATCAAGCCACAAAATCTGCTCTTCATCATGCCACCAAACAAGCTTTTATGATTCTGTCAATAATTCTCTACGATTGTGCATAATTTTCTCTTTGATTTTATTGATTTGGAATGTCCCCTTTCATGTTTAGGAGCCTATAAAAGCTCCAGCAAGTTGTACTTTCAATTCACCCAATTTTGTGAAAGAAAAACCTCCCCTTTGTTTAAACAAAATTTTTTCTGAATTTTTAAGAGTTGTGTATGATTCCTTCTCTTTGAATTCTTAGACTTATCAAAAATCAGTCATAAGCTTTGTGGCATCTCTCAATTCATCCTATTTTAGTTCATCATCTCATCTCTACGCTTATTCAGAGAGAGTGTTACCAGCAACTGAATTTGCTCCACCTCGATCAACTTCAATTCCATCACCTTGTCAAGCAAAGAGTGTCCGTACGGCCAGTTGCTCGACTCCATCTCTATCTTTATCCTATCTACGGTTATGTGTCTATATCATCTGGTATCAAAGCTAAAATGTCATATTCCCAAGAATTTTATTTTATTTATTTTGTTTCTATTTTTTTATTTCATTAAAAAAACACCAAAAGAAAGTATCTCTTTCAAGTGATCAAGTTCCTACAAAATGATGAAGCTAAAGCAATGTGTGCTGAAATTGAGGAATAACCTTCAGATGCACATTTGGATTACAAGTCAAGTACCTTGGTTTTGGAGACAAAAACTTTTCAAGAGGAGAGGTATGATGAGGCCATCAAAACAGTGGTGAACCAAAGAGATCCACCCAAGAACCGTTCCGAGCTGATTCTTGTCCACGATCCCTTCAAATGGACATATTCGAATCCATTTATGGAAAGTTTTTATTCCGCTTGTTCTGCTTCGTGTCCAAGCTATATATGGAAATCTGAAGATATTATCCTTCATCTAGAGGCTCCACATGATGTCCCTAGCTACACCAAACATCACATGATCAAGCGAATCCATTCAAGACTAGACTTTCCTTATTTGAACACAATCATATTAAAACGCCAACAACTATTTTTAAACTAATTAAGCAAGATTTGGAGACCTTCTACATGATAAAGAGACTTCCAAGAATTCATCATTACATGCCCAAGCTGTCCAGATATAAGGAACCTCATGTTTTCCTTATTTGGCCTAAATCAAGCTTTAAAGGTCATATCAATCAAATTGTTGATTGATTTATAATTTATACTAATTTATTTGTATTTATGTTAATTTATTTTCTTATTTATTATCTTAGATTAGCTATGCATGAGCCTATAAAATCTTGGCTCTTGATTAATTGTAAATCACCCTTGAATTTTGAAAGAAATAGAAAAACCGAGAATTTTCTCACTTTTGAAGGTTCGGCTTTGTTTGCTTGTCTTTTCAATTGTGTGTGATTCCCTTAAAATGCAAGTGGGATATCTGTCTTTGTGTTCGATTCACATAGGCATTGATTTGTGTTCTTATCACAAAGTCATTCTGCAACTTTGTGTGGCGAACTTTGATCCATCTCTTGTTTTTTTATCCATCTCATCTATTCGTTTAAGTAGAGAGTGTCATATGGCCAGCTGCTTAGAATCCATCTCCTATTATCACGCTTTTGGTTCCTATATAATCACGGATGGGAAAAAAGAGATCAACAGAGGGTATTCTTGATGTTTTCTCATATTTTGCAAAATTCTCGGGACTCAACATAAGTTTGGAGAAATCCACTTTGTTCATGGCTAATGTTGGGGATACAGTTAAGGAGACAATTCTTGATCAATTCCTTTTTTACTACGGAGTTTTACCAGTGAGAGACTTGGGCTTACCTCTATTGATAAAGAGAATGGGAGTGGAGGATTACAGTCCCATTATAGAAAAGATCCAATGAAAAATAAGATGTTGGGCAACACAGTATTTTTCTTTTGCTGGAAGGTTCCAAATCATTGGTTTGGTGATCCATAGTTTGACCAGGTTTTTTACCTCAGCCTTTAGATTACCAAAGGCATGTCTCAATGAGATTTATAAGGTTTTCTCAGCATTTCTTTGGTTAGGACCTGATTTGAATTCTAAAAAAACAAAGGTGGCATGGATTGATGTGTGTAAACCCAAAGAGGAAGGAGGCTTGGGATTAATACCATTGGGTGAAGTGAACAAAGTATCTTGTTTGCAACTGATCTGGTGGATACTCTCAGCCCATTATTCTCTTTGGGTAAACTGGATACATATTTACTTAATCCGATAGGCTCCTTTTGGACTGAGTGAGAATCCACATCAATGGGATCATGGATGTGGAGGAAGCCGCTCAAATACAGAGAATTAGCCAAATCTTTTGTCAAACTGGAAGTGGGTAATGGTGCAAAAACATCATTTTGGTATGATCATTGGTCTGATATGGGAAGGATTATTGAGGTGACAGGAGACAACTGGTTCATTGATTTGGGTATTCAGAGGTTTTCTACAGTGGAACATGTCATCTTAACATATCGCAGAAAACACCACAGGTCTGAAACTTTCAACAAAATTGAAGATCTTATCAACACACAAAGAGGAAAGCAAAGTTTGGTACGTGAAGACATAGTTTTTTGGAAAAAAACAAGGGTGATAAATTTTCTTCGACATTTGTCTCCAAGAAAACTTGGAACCTAGTGCGAGAAGTTAAACCTATAAAAGATTGGTGGAAAGCAATATGGTTCGCTTACTCCACCCCAAAGTATGTGTTCCATTCGTGGCTAGTGATAGTAATGTTTTGGTCAGTACTTAGCTTGTAGGAAAGGGAAGCCTAGCAATAGGAACTTGTCCCACTGGATGTAAATCTTCTGCCACTTATGTCTTTCCTAAGTAAAATATCACAAAAGCTGAATATGGGAAGCAGTAAGCTATGAATCCATCAACTCCTACACAACTAACATGTCATTGTAGTATGTAGGTGTCAATCCAAATGAGTGAGATGCTAGCAAATAGAATGCAATCAAAATCACTTAAGTCAAGCCAAGCAAATCGATTTTGGGTGTCTAACAAACTAAGTAACACAGGAAATATGCAAAATAAAAACTAAGTAAAACTGCTAGAGCAGCAGATAAAACCGCTAGTGCAGCAAGTGAACTTGGTAAAATAAAACTAAGTAAAATTGCTATGGAAGCAAGTGCAGCAAGTAAACAGTCAAGACAAGCAAGCTCTCAAGGATGGGGTAATTGACCAGTGACTCCTCTACGATCTACCTAAGGTGCTGACAAAACTCGAGCAGAGCTAATCCCTAGACAACAGGTTCACAAGCAACCAAATCCACTCTCGTGATAGATGACCTCAAGCAAGGGCAGTTCCAGACTCAGATGTCTCTGACGAAATCTACCCTAGCAGGCATTAACATCCAACCTGTTTTTGTCAATGAACACCCTAATCATCTAATCTCTTAGGCTAGGAATGCAAATCTCTGGTATTAGTTGTTCAAGCATTTCATCAAACACTTTTTGGGTGTGGAAATACTTGTGATCTAATTTCAATTGATCAGAGAGAAATCAGCATTAAGAACACTAATCCAGAAGGGATTTAAACATAAATAAGCTCAAACACCTTAGAAAATCAGAGATTCATCACTAATCTATCACATCCTCAAGAACCCTAAAAACTACTCACACATAATGATGAACATAAACCCAGAAAAATCAAACATTTCAGAATTCATTGAAAATAATTTAGAAAGATAGATTAAGATGAGAATAGTAAGACTGCAAAGAATTAAAGCAAACTAAGTACTAGATTAAGAGAGATCTGAATTACAAAATGACGAACACCAAGAACAAGGTCTGAGGCAGAGAAAAACCCTAAAAATAAAAGACATCCCCCTGGATAAGACCCCACAGTGGTATTTATAGTAAAATACGGAAAATCCTAAAACGGAAAAAGACAAAATGTATGCATAAATCATGTAAAATACTAACATATCAACTTCCCCAAACTTAATCCTTGCTTACCCTCAAGCAATAAAACAAGCATAAGCTGGAGGAGAAGTGTGAAGTTGGGGATTCAGAACCTAAGCAATTCATAGTAAAACACATAGCCTCAATCCCAAAGTTAACAGTTTTAAAATGCATTGCAAGTGAAATCTACTTAAAAACTTTAGCCAATCTCATCACAGCAAGCATTAGCCCTCAGTCTTAACTGAAACAAGCATTCAAAGCAATCATTCCCTTTAACATTGATTAAGTGTAACCAGTGGATCATGCTGTAAACTACATATGAACTCATTTGGTTGAGGGACAGGTTTTAAGAGACAAAAATGGCCTTTTCTTCCTCTGGTTTAAGCTCAATGATACAGGGATCTCTCAGTGAATGGATTGAACTTTAAGAAAATGCTAAAGGTAAAAGCCAAGTGATGCATACAAGAATAGATTCCCATCTACCCAAGAACACACACTGACTTTCCCTAATCTAAGCCCAGATAACATGATCCTAATTCTAAACCTTTTCTCTCAAGGTAATCACTCTTTTCTCACCAAGGAATCATACTGTATCTTTTCTTTTCTTCTAAGGAGAGGATTTTTCATCCTTTGTTCACTTCTAGCGGGTCTGGGGATATTTTCTTAATTGCAGGGGCCTTGACTCGACCCCTTGGTCGAGTCTACTGATCGAGTCAGTGTATTTATATTTTCTTTCTTTTCTTTTCACATACCCCTTTCTTTATACTTTCATCCCAAACCCTACACTAGGCATAAAACATACTTTTTCTTTCCTTTTACCCTCTCCAAAGGTTTTTAGCACTTTTCTTTTCTTATCTTTTGCCACTCTTTCTTTTCTTTTCTCACACATAAACCATCACTCATATCAAACTCCCTAGTCCTAATCTGGTTCAAAAATCATGAACCAGAAACTACATGGGAAGCTACACTTGTCGGCTTAAACCTAACACTTTCTCCTAAGTTCAATCCCAAGGTAGGCCTTCCGCTCAGAATTATAGTTTGGTTTGAAAGAATGATAGGTTTGGTGTTTTAAATGAGACTGCTCCAAAGATAGAAGCAGCTACTTAGATTAACAAGAGTGGTAAAATGATAAAAGAGAATCCAAGTATTTTAGTGGTATCCATGAGTTCAAATGCATTTTATAGCCATGATAATTAACAATTCAGATTAAGTTAAAATAGATAGGGAATGATATACTAATCACAGCAAGATCAGCCAAGATAAGAAAGCTAATTCAAGATTCTAAGATTGGTTCAGTCTTAATTTTCAAATTCACAAACAAGCATTAGACAACTAGAAAATAAGAGACTGAACCTATATGATGAACTTAGCAAGCTTACAAGGTGAATGTCATCATTATCCCCTATGCAGAAATCTTAGATGAAATGCAACTAGACTCAATCCTCAAATACTAATGTAACTACATGGACACTCTGTTTTTGTGAAATAGTTTTCGAAAAAATTTCAAATTTTTATGGTTTTCAGATGCACATAGATGATGCAAATTTTGAATTAAGAAAACAGAAAACAATGTCAAATACATCATGAACCCTCCCCCAAACTTAAATTACACAGTCCCTTGTGTAATAAAAATTTGGAAAAGACTCCAGGATAGAAAATAGGAGTAAACTAAATGTAATGGTATATACAATGATGGGTTTGGAACTGGTACCTCAGTAGTTGGAAAAGTAGGACTCGATTGACTCCTCCATGCTCGCGCGTGAGTATTCCTAGTGGGGGGTCGTGTCGCATGTTCGAGCCCGCTCTGCTCGACCCCGCCGCATGTCTCTTGCGTTGCCGTGGTTCGAAGGAGGAAGCTCTGGGGGGCTCGAGTGGTGTGTTACGCTTAGATCTTGTGTTCATAGAACCACTTTTCTGCAAATCGCTTGGTTGACATGGTTCATCATTTCTTTGAGAGCGGTGCCTACCCTTGCCTTGAATCTTGTTTAGCTGTTCCTTCATCTCCTTCCACCCATCTGACATATCTCTCACGGTACCTTTCAATGCCTTGACTGTTTTGTCTTGAACTTTGTTCCACTTCTGAAGGAGCCCAATCCGCTTGTGAGCCTCCCATAGAATCTTGTTGCGTTTAGGTGCGGCAAACTCTTCAAAGTGAAATATCTCAGGCGCAGCATATTCTGGAGGGCTCGAGTGACTGACTCGATCAGCATGATCGAGTCCATGCCCTTCCTGCGGTAGTTGGAGCAGTTCAAGTGGTTGTGAAAAGTCAATATTGGAGTCTAGAGAATTTTGTATGGCTGCGCAAGGAAGTCGTAGCCGAGCTGTTCATGCGGTAGGGTGAATGAACTGGTATAAGTAGTCCTCCATGTCTGTGGTTCTGTCGAGGAACTGTGCACTCCTAAGATGTTCAACGTCCAGCCACCTTGGTGCGGTTGGTTCTGAAATTATAAACACATTGTAAGCAATGAGTATTGGCGTAACCACTCCCTCAATGCGGAGGTCTCCTTTTATATTTCTCCAATGCATCTTCACAGCCCACTCTCTATAGTTCTGGAACTGAGCTAGTAAGACAAAGGTGAGACTTGTATTAGCCTTATCCCCTAACAGTTTTCTTCTATCTTTAGCAAATTCCAGAATCCCTTTTAATCCTAAATCCATTATTTGCATATCTCCTTCATTGACAGTGCCAGTTGCAGGACGCGCAAACATGGTGCTGGCGATCGCCTTATGCAGGTATCTCACCGCGGGGTGTCGAATCTGTGAACCCTTTGATCTGGATAATGAGTACGGCATGCCTGTGCCTATTGTCAGCCATAAGGATTACAGCTCCCCTTTGTCAAAGTTTTTTTGTACTCCTGTTCCGCTTGCAAAACTGTACAGGTTGTCGAGCTCGTTGGTGGTGATAGAGTACTTCTTGCCCGTGACTTTAAAAGTGATCCACCCTACTCCCCCATCTGACTCACAGTTACGGTTCTCTACGTAGAAGTGCACCTCCAGTGATGCCAAGAAGTGGCAAGTCTCGACTTGATAGGCTGCCATGTTGCATTTCATGAAGTTGGTTAGGCCGCATAGTGCAAAAAGACAGCTTACATCCTCGCTTATGCCAAGTTTTTCCATGGTGGGGAATTGGGGATAATGCGTTCCTGTAAAACCCATAGCAAGGAAAACTCCATGCATTTCTGTCGTAGTTAGCTCTGGCTCCGACTTCCGTGAATACCTTTTTTGAACTTAGCTCCCATCTCCATATCCTCACCGTAATCGACCACCTTTCCGCGAGCTACGTCATCCCCGACAACGGCACCAAATTAATAGTAGTATTTTGGTCAGTACTTAGCTTGTAGGAAAGGGAAGTCTAGCAATAGAAACTTGTCCCACTTGATGTAAATCCCCTGCCACTTATGCCTTTCCTAAGTAAAATATCACAAAAGCTGAATATGGGAAGCAGTAAACTATGAGTCTATCAATTCCTACACAGCTAACATGTCATTGTAGTATATAGGTGTCAATCCAAATGAGTGAGATGCTAGCAAATAGAATGCAATCAAAATCACTTCAGTCAAGCCAAGCAAATCGATTTTGGGTGTCTAACAAACTAAGTAACGCATGAAATATGCAAAATAAAAACTAAGTAAAACTGCTAGAGCAGCAGATAAAACCGCTAGTGCAGCAAGTGAACTTGGTAAAATAAAACTAAGTAAAATTGCTATGGAAACAAGTGCAGCAAGTAAACAGTCAAGACAAGCAAGCTCTCAAGGATGGGATAATCGACCGGTGACTCCTCTACGATCTACCTAAGGTGCTGACAAAACTCAAACAGAGCTAATCCCTAGACAACAGGTTCATAAGCAACCAAATCCACTCTCGTGATAGATGACCTCAAGCAAGGGCAGTTCCAGACTCAGATGTCTCTGACAAAATATACCCTAGCAGGCATTAACATCCAACCTGTTTTTATGAATAAACACCCTAATCATCTAATCTCTTAGGCTAGGAATGCAAATCTCTGGTATTAGTTGTTCAAGCATTTCTTCAAACACTTTTTGGGTGTGAAAATGCTTGTGATCTAATTCCAATTGATTAGAGAGAAACCAGCATTAAAAACACTAATCCAGAAGGGATTTAAACATAAATAAGCTCAAACACCTAGGAAAATCAGAGATTAATCACTAATCTATCCCATCCTCAAGAACCCTAAAAAATACTCACACATAATGATGAACATAAACCCAGAAAAATCAAACATTTCAGAATTCATTGAAAATACTTTAGAAAGATAGATTAAGATGAGAATAGTAAGACTGCAAAGAATTAAGGCAAACTAAGTACTAGATTAAGAGAGATCTGAATTACAAAATGAAGAACACCAAGAACAAGGTTTGGAGGCAGCGAAAAACCCTAAAAATAAAAGACATCCCTTTCGGGCGTGAACTCTTGGACTGCATACCATTTGGGTGGACTTGAGTGTTCGACTAAATCAGCGTGGTCGAGTCCGTCACCTTCCTGATCGAGCCCATACCCTTGCTGGTTAGATCCATACCCTTGCTCGGCTTCTAGTTCGATTTCTGCTTCAATAGGTTTTCCCTTTCTAGCCTTACGGCTTATTCTTGCATAACGCCTAGCTAATATTGCAGCCCTTGGGTGGTTGTGTCAGTCGGGTGTGGCTTCCTCAGCTTCCATGGGATCCCTTACAGGGGACACATGTCTTCTCTTTTTAGTGTAGTGCCTTGCTATGGCTTCAGCTTCTGCACGCCCGCGGAGGTTAGACATAGCTTCGAAACTTAGAGAAGATGTGAGAGCGTAAGGCGTGCACAGGCTCGAGGCAGACTCGAGTGGAGGCGGCGAGCATGGGCTTGAGGCGGACTCGAGTAGAGGTGGTGAGCATGGTCGTCGGTCGAATCAAAGATGAGTGATTGAACGAAAATGGGAGAGAGGGTAAGGAGTGAGATTAGGCGGTGGAGAGGCGGTGAGAGAGGCGAATTGAGAGAGAAGGTGAGTGAAGTGATGAGTGGTGGGATGTGTGGCTCGGATAGAGTGAGATCTCGGATGGCTCGGATCGAGTGAGAGCTTGGATAGCTCGGATCGGATTGAGTGAGAGCTTGAGTGGCTAAGTGAGGAGCTGAGACTTGAGTGGCGAGGAGCTGGGGCTCGAGTGGCGAGCACGGGCTCGAGGTGGACTCGGATCGAATGGCAAGGAGCTGGACTCGACTGGCGAAAATGGAAGTGAGAGAGAGAGTGGTGAAGGGGGGGGGTGGTGATATTGAAAGGGAGGAAGTTTGCTAAAAACCAAAAGCACAAGGCTCCCTTTGATTCCTCTTGTCGAGTCCAAAAGTACTAGGCCCCCACTTAATTTCGTATGTCGAGTTAGTTGCCAAAATTTCGAAATTCAAACTCAAATTCAAACTCGGTACACACGAGAAAAGGGGGAATTTTTAAACTCGATGACCGACTCGATCAACCGACTCGACCTGACTGCTCGAGTTGGTGTGTTGATCGCTTGTTGAGGCATGACTCTGTCAGTTTGACCCAGCTAAGTCAACCGAGTTCGTACCTGGACCTTAAGCAGTGCTTAACTCGAGTCACGTTTAGCTCTTCCAACACCTACTTCTGACCTTCCTTAGCACGAATCTGATAACCAAAAATAACTAGAAAAACAGATCAAAGATCACTGAAAAATAAAAGAAAAATTAAAGCAATATGTACAAGGATAAACATGGGATTTCCTCCCAAGTGAGCTTGTTTAAAGTCACTGAGCTTGACTTTTCATCCCTTTATTAGGCTCTAGCAATGAATCCATGTATCACCTGTATCATATTCGTCATAAAACCATCACCTAAACTCTTTCATTCTGATCATCTCAAAGAGTATCGTTCTTTGTTCAGCAATGCTCACTTCATCGGTGGATGTTATACCCAGATGCTCCTCAGATATGCATTCAACAACAATGACACCTTCACAAGGATGTTCTAATGTCTTTCCAACCATGTCTGCTACTTCCCCACTGCTCTTGATTGAATAACTCAATTCTTCATACTTCAGCAAAGGTTTCTCATCAACTGTGTATTTAGAAAGCAAATCAAGCTCTTGTGTAACCTCTTCAGCTTCTTGGGGATTCTTCCATAGCAGTGGTACAGTCTTCTCCAAATCTTCACCAATATCATTGGAGAGTGCGGTTGGGGTATTTGAGAAAAGTGGATTTAGGTTGAAAATCTCTGGTGGTTGCACAACAAAGGGCTTGACTCGATCAATAGGTCGAGTGGAGTGGTTGAGCTTGACCTCCAACTTCTGTGTTTCTGCTTCAACATGTAATTCACAGCCCTCCCCATCTTGAATATCACTGTCCTTAGTGAATACTGTGAACATGGGAATACTCTCACTGTGAGGTTTCTCTTCCATAACGGTTTCCTGAGGGGGAATGTATTCGTCTTCAGTGTCCTCGGTCCATTGTGAAAGGTCAGTGTTGATGGGCTCCACACTCGTTGTCTCAACAATACTTGAACTCCTATCAGTTAACTGGGTGTCAAACATGTGAATACTTGAACTCCTATCCGCTAGTCCTTCTGAAAGACAAGCTTCCCCTAGTTTTTGTTTTTCCAAAATCAACTACATGAGGTTGTGAGTCTCGTCTTCTTCAGATAGTTAGGAGGAATATTGTCGTTCATAGCCATACTGCATGTTTGATGATTGAAATGTCTCACCATATCCACACTGGTTGCCTGGAGCATAGTTTTGATCTGGCTGATCGACTTTTAAGATGAACGGTTCATTAGTGTGAAAGCCTGTGGAAAATCAAGCACGATATCGTTCTTGTTCTTCCCTCATGAACTGCAACATAGATTCCATGTAAGACATCGTCTTTCTCCCATGCAGGACTCGATGAGTCTGACCGAGCTGAGGTTGAAGGAAGAAAAATGTATGCATAAATCATGTAAAATACTGACATATCAGCTAGTAATAAATAACCGATTATCAAATGAAGATAGAATGTTACAATGGAGTGTTGGTGTGTGATGTGTCAAAATGTCTTGGAAACCCAAAATCACCTATATTTTTCATGTAGCTTCTTGGAATAGATTTGGATCACTCTTGATGGAGGAACGGGTACCGATCTGGATCACACACGACCGAACGAGGACGATGAGGTTGGACAAGGAGACTCCCACACGGCGCCAACCTTACCACCACACGAGATCAGCAAGAAGACGGGTAGAGCTTACCACCGCAGCCTTAATGCATTTGTGATGAGGATCGTGGAGCAAGACGTACCGCACTCGAGCATCCACCCGGAGACCACAAGAGACACACGACCGATCAGTCTCAGTGTCTTCACCATCTCTCGGTGAGGATGCTCCTAAGTCGTTGGCGTAGGTATACTCTTTTTCCATATTCGGATTTATACCATAGGATTTGCCGGATATGATTTTTTAACGAGGTATCAAAACCTACGCATCACGGTCTAACCAATAGATACTCGACTCGGAGACATTGCATGATGAGTTAGGATATCTATAGCCAGTGATCCTATTCCAAAGGAGCCTACATCACATGTTTCTTCTTTTTAACTTAGCATATTACCGAGCGATGATTACCCCTTTACCGCATGTTACCGATGGCGCATACCGACTTACCAGATGTTACTGAGGGAAGCTTACCGCGTTACTATTTGTTACCGAGGGATGCTTACCATTTACCAAAGGACACTTACCGAGTTACTGAGGGATATTTACCATGTTACCGTGGGATGCTGACCGAGTTACCGAGGGACGCTTACCGCGTGTTACCGAGAGTTGTTACCGACTTACCCGAGGAGCGTGTTTGTGTGACTGGGGTATTAGAGTCTTTTATATCTCTTTAGGTTGCCCTTAAAACTCTGCTATATAAAGGGAAACCCTTGCATTATATTAGGTACGTTTTTATTGAATCAAACACTTAGAGAATTTCTCTTCTTTCTTTCTTGGGTCGTAGCTCTTGAAACTGTCCGGATAAGTTCTCCTCGAGTCGTAGCCCGGAGACTTACCGGGTCTCGCTGTATCAAGAGTCATTCATAGCTCTTGTGTTGCTATCGATCCATTTTTCACGTCTACTACGAATCTCCGGTTGAATCCATCCCCGAGTTCATACCACCTTTGCTCCGTCGTTCATCCCACTCGAGAAACTCCGGTTGAAAGCTATCTCCAAGTTTCTCTCCATCATCCATCATCCATCATCTATCGTTCCATCATCTGTTTGCTCCGGTTGAAACCTATCCCCGAGCTCAGATCATCCCTCGTCGTAGTTACCGGAACCCACCAAACCTCATCCGTTCAGTCAACAACTGTACCCTGTTACGAACCGTGGATTCACAATCCAGTTCGTATATCCACTCTGGTCAAGAAACTGCTCCAGACGAGGTACACAACAGAATGGAACCAAATCATAAAGTTGCTGGTAAATACATCTTTGGAAAAGGTTAAACTCTTTCTTTTGCGGTATGTTTTTCAAACCATTCTACATACAATTTGGAAAGAAAGAAACAATAGGTGACATGGAGAGGTTCCACAACCACCAATACTAATCGTCAAAATCATAGACAAGCAAATTCGCAACATGTTATCCTCGATTCGTGACGTTGGTGATCAGCAATACGAAAAAAGATGAAAGTGTGGTTTGCCACAAGATAAAGACACTGCATGATGTTGTAATTTCCAAACTTTTGAAAAAGTAGTATTCTTATGTACGAAAGTTTTTTGGGTTGAATAAATTTAACATTCAATAAAATAAAATAAATGAGAGAGAAAACAAATGGAGACAAATTCATTTACAAAAATCATGATAAAAAATATTGGGAAAATGAAAATAATTACATAATTCTTAACACAATTTGCTCGTCATTGCCCAAAACTAAACAATTTTAACCAATATACATATTATAATGTGAAATTTTTATCAAGCATGTATTCTTCCTACTTTAATTTACTCAACATACATAGACAGTAATGCGAGTTAAGTCTTGATTGTTTGTTTTTTCAAAGGAATATAATTTTATTTGTTATATCAATCTATAAATAATTATAAAATCGTCCGCTTCCATAATTTTCTGCTTTCATATATAGATTTGCTGCATTTAAGCTAATGAATATCAGAGTTATTCATGTTGCAAAAGTCAAAGACATTTGCGTATGAAAATAGTGATGAAGTCCATTATCATAATAACTTACAATAACATTTGTCTACACTTTTACACTATAAATACGGACGTATTCGTTTCAATTTTAATACTTCAAAATAAAAGGAAAGTAAAAGCTCTCTCTCCCTCTTTAATTTTTTTTTACATTTTCATAGACTATCGAAATCCATTTATTTAATATATATTATTATTTAATTACAACAATTCCATTATTTTGGCCAGGGTCAGAACTAATATTTGTCAAAAAGAATATGATATTTTTAATTTATTTTTGTACGGGATTTTCTGGTACAGAAATGTTCAATAAATCAACGCTCGTTAAATCACATAAAGAATATACGCACCTTGAAGAGCTCTAGTGGTTCACCTTTTGAGGAGGTTAAGAGTATAGCCAAAGTTTCATCATCTTCAGAAGGCTTTACCTTCAATGCCTTTGGAAAGAGATTCATAATTCCAGGAAATGCACCGGGGTAACGGATATCGGTCTTATAAACTAGATTGTTTGTTTATAAAGGACCCTTTAGCTCCAATGTTATTTTCTTTTTGCAGATGGGTTTACTTTTGGTTGCTACTGGCAGCCGGGTTCGGGCTTTTTATTAGCGAAGAGGCGCTAAATATATGGGTTTGTGCTTTATACCGGTACTTCTGTTTCATCTTGTTATTTACGTTTTCAGGTTCTTGCTTCATTTAAAATGCTTTGAAGTTTCTTTTAATTGTAAATGTTAGGTTGGAATAACATTGGCTCGAATGTTAACTTTGGATGGGACATGGCAATCCTTTGCTGAGTCTTTCTCTAGGAATGCGCCGTATATAATGTCTACGGTTTCATGGGTTTACTGGTAAAAGCAATATCTCTGGTTAAAAATAACATAGCTCTCATGTTTAAGGGTCATCATCATCATCAAGCTTTATTCTTTGGTGTTTTTGTTTTGTTGGTGATAAAATCGAAAAAGCGGAGTTTGTATAAGCGATATGATACCGTTTTACTTAGGGAAGCTCTTCAGACAAAGTGGAGCTTCAGATGATGTTTGTTCAAAGGTTTAGGTGAAATCCATTCTTGTTATTTTTCAAACTAAAATATTTATCGCAAAAGCTTATTTGTTTTCTTTTCTACATTTCGTATTTTTTGTAAAAAGCTCGGTATAGGTAAAGAGAAAGCCATGAGCATTACTCAGGCGGTTCAAAAGTACGGAAACCTCTCAGGTTTTGGTAAGTTGTGAGTTCAATGCAATGGGAAGATTTTGTAGAATGTGATGAAATGACTTTATATTATCACATTGGAATGGCAGTGGAAAGATTTTCACTAGGAATGAGGAATCCAACAGCATTCTTAGCCGGGGCTCTCGTAAGTATGTCGCAGAATTGATTCAATATATAGCCAAATGGTTAACCAAACCTATCCTACATGAAATTTTTTACAGGGAATATCTCCAGAGTGTTTCTTTGCAGGAGTTTGTTGTGGCGGCTTGATAACTCTTCCACTTCAGGTTTATTTGCTTTCCTTTATATTCGATTCGATTCTTTGTTACAATGTGGACTAACCTAGAGGGGTTCTGATTCTAACAAATGTTTCAGCTTGGGATTGGGTTTCTCCTTAGAGAACGGCCAATGTTTGCTCTTGCAACAGTAGCAACTGCAGTGGTAAGTACAGAGACAGAGATAGATAAAACAAATGTGAATAGCTTTCACACAAGTTTGAAGTTTTGGTTTCCAATATTTATGCAAGGAATATGGACAATCTTCCCGTATATAGCGGCCGCATCGACAGCTTTGTTCTTCTATGTTCGCAGTCGCTATTCCGCCAAAGATTAGCTCTTCTTGTTACTCCAAAATATAGATATATACATAGAAACATATCAAAAGTGCAAATATACTAACTTAGCCAACCAAACAATGGCTTATACTATAATGTAGTATTATTATGTTCACATAAGATTCACCTAATGCTAACTTATTCAATTGAGTTTTCCTATAACAACTGTGTAAATTGTAATATACACATTCAAATTTTATACACCGGACCAGAGTATACAAATTATTTGTAAATCTACCTTTACGAAGAATCGTATTTACTTTCTTTACCTGCTATTGCCGAAATCTAGATTGTTGAAGAACACACCAGATTGTAGATTTAGCAGACCAAATTCTTTAAATCTTGCCTTTTCTATAACACAAGAAACTATGTTTACTGTTTAACAGAGTCATCATCATCATCTTCATCTTCAATATCCCAAGTTAAATCCTCTTCTTCATCTGCCGCAACACTGACCCGTCTACGCCAATCAGATTTCTCCTCATTACTTCTAATATCTTCTTCCATCTTATCCCAACCAAGTTCTTCAACTTCAAGTAACGATGGCTGAGTCGAAATCACCGAGATATCACTATCCTTAGACGAAACCTCTCTACTCTCTACCTTCTCTTCCTCCAATATCACATTCACATCTCCCTCATCATCATCAAGATCCCACCTCAAATCTTCATCATCTTCACCAGAAATAGCTCTATTCACAAACTTAACTCTAGCTTCTTCAACTTTCTCAAATTTATAAACTTTATAAAAATACCTTCTCCAGAAACTCTCATCATCAACTTCCATAGGAACTATCTTCTCATACATCTCTTTAACACTTTTATTTCCATTAGTTAAATCAAAAATCTCATTCTTTTTCTCCTCTAACTTAAACCCTAAACTCCAATTCTCAAACTCCTCTGAATCATTAGGTACTTTAACATAAGTGTCTTTATCAGATTGGATCGCAAGTAACATCGTTTCAAAACGATTATAGGGTTTCACAGATAAGCCTTGATTGTTACGATTATGATTGGATTCTTTACCGTGAGAAATGATCTTGACCGTTGATTTCCATACGGTGGCGCTGATATCGTCGATTGCTTGACCTACTGATTCGAGTGATTCTTGAGCGATTTCGAGAGAATCTGGTAATTCATTGACGGCGCGTGAAGCTACTTGTCGGATAATTGAGGTTTCTTTTTTTAATTCGGATTTGAATTCTTCGAATTCATGACGGTAGGATCCAATTACAGATTCAGATTTTGTTGCTAGGGTTTTGATTAGATTGTTGAAGCTCCATGAAGAAGAAGAAGGAGAAGGAGAAGTTGTGGGGTTATCGATAGGTGAATCGGATTGATGATGATCGTATTCGGAGAGGACTGATTTGAAGAGATCCATTTGTTTCGAAATTGAGCAAGGGAATTAGGGATTCAACGAAGTTTAATTTTCGAATTTGTGTATAAATAATCGAAGTCATTAAAAGTTAAAAACCAAACCGACGTCGGTGGGATATGTTATGTTTTGTAAGAAACAAATTCGGGTCATCTGATTATTTGGTTCCGTTTCGGTTAGGATAAGTATGAGATTTGGGTTGGTTTTGGTTTCATTTTCCAGAAAATAAAAACTAAAAATTTGTTTAATTTTAATAGTGTTAATTTTGACAAATATAACTAAGAATTTTTGTTATTTGGTATGTTTGGTTATAAAATTATAACTAATATTTTTGAATATATAATTTTATTTTGGATTTTTGGATATATTATTTGGTTTTCAGTTCACATTTAATTTGGATAAAAACATTTAGAATGTTTAGATTTTATGATTATTTGGTTTGATTCCGTTTCAGTTTTTAGATTTCGGATATTATGCCCAAGGCTAAAACAAACTATTTATTTTACGTTTAAAGTTACATGTTCATTTTCGATGGAAGTAGAAGTAAAAGTAATAATATCAAAAAAAGGATAACTCAGATAATAAGACAGTTTTGAAATCATGACAAAATATTGAATGGAAAATTTTGAATAACATGGGGGATTTAGGAAAAAAAATTTGTAGTGAAAATCACTATTCAAATTCTCACTAATTTGAATGAAGATCGACTTCAAGATGAGCATTTCGGGTAATTCAATTACCTAATTGAGACAAATATTTTGGATAGTTCGTATACTTTTAAAACATTTTGGGGAATTTGGAATTTTTTTTTAAAAGATTAGTCAAGTTTCATTAATTTTAGAAAAGTTGAATTTGGAGTTAGTGTACAATTTGTACATACAACAGGACAATTGGACCAATTTGGAATTATGGTCGCCAAATTTTAACATCCTAGATTGTTTCAGGACATGCATAACTTCTAATACCTCATCATCTCTAGTGTTACAATAAAAGCGTAATGGCATTGTAAAAACACATAGCACGAATTTTTTTTATGTTATCCACTACAACCTGATTCAGACTTGTCCGATTTCTAACATAAAACGATCTCTGTGGAAAGACCCCTACTACTATCACTGAACTAGGTTTCAGAATTGCAATATAGCAAAAAAGAGAATAACACAACTCTAATAATCTTTGTTTCTTTTTCATTAACAATGATTTCTTTTTACTGCTTTTCCAAATTTCAACTGAAGGTAAAAACAAACAGATGTTACATTAAAGCTAATCTAATACCCACAAGTGTCGATGGATCAAAATATACTAAAGACAATAATTAAAAAGAAAAAAAAGACTCCCGAGACCCTAATATATATATATATATATATACACCACAAAATGGGGTAGCAAAAAGTGGATGTATGTACATAACTTAACCTCTCTACAATTGTTTCTACTCTTCCAAACCAAAACAAGAAGATTCATAACTATGATGCATGATTTTTCAAAAGGTTAGGATTTGGAAGAATATATATATAGTTGGCCCGTCAGATACCTTCACGGAGTTGAAAAAGAGGCAAAATACCAGAGCATAAATCATCCACAACTTCTCCTATCATCTGCACTGCCTTTTCTGGATTAGCAAACACCATCTGCAAAGTTAACCATACAGTTTTCTAAGTTAGTTTCTCTTAACCAATGATATTTTAGCACTCTAGTCATTGCATGATATAAGGTGACAGGATATGGCAGAGGGATTTGAACCTGTACAGTGTTGTCTGTTAGGTGATCATAAGTCAACGCAGGATCTACCACTGCTAGAGCTTCTATGTTCATCTCTCTTCGCTCTCATTCCACCTTTGTGTCAGGAGTCCGAAGGCATGGATGATGAATTTTCATGGACTGCTTCTAATTCCAGCGAATTTAGATAAGACTGCTGCTGTTCAGAAGGAATATGTTTTCGATTTTGAACAAGCAGCTGTTCTGATAACTGTGGTTGCTTATGTGCTAAAGGTGGAGATTGTTGTAGCTGTTGCTGTTGTCCTTCTATCCCACCCTTATAGCCATCAGGTGAAAGGTCTAATCCTTGCCTCATTTTTGTTACTGGATCGCTCCCACTTGAATTTGTTATATAACTGCTTAGTTTAGCGACACTATTCTGCTCAGAAGAGTCAACTGATGGTAAGTTTAATTCTTTTGGAGGAGAATGGACAGCAGTAGAAGCATCTGTAGCCGTGCTTACCAAATTAATACCCGCCTGAGGCACACCCTTTGTTGTACCCGCACTAGCCGTTTGGGTGGTATTGGTGACAACAGACTGTGGATTGTGTGGGGAATGTTCAGCCTGAGATATATTCGATAAGTCATGATTTTGATGAATGGTTCTATGGGATGTTGGTTGCACTTGATTGCCCTGCTTTTGGTGTAGCAGCAAATGTTGGTGGTTTGGTTGCGCAACTGCTGGTGTAACAGACGGACTAGAGGTAGACAAGATATTACCTGGTACCTCTGCTGATTTCTCGCATTGCCTGCTATTATCAGAATGTAACTGCCTCTGTTGATGTTGTTGGGAAGCAGGAGATGGAGCACCAGGAAATGTTTTTGGCTGTTGTTGGGAAGTACTTGAAGACTGTGGAGAAACCAATGGTTTAGACTGTGGATACAAGCTCACAGCTGTCAATGGGTTAGATGGCTGACCAGGCACAGCTTGAACTGTGGCCTTTACTTTCTCAGTACCCTGTATTCCCTGGGACATAGTAGAACCATTCAAGTGCGAGGGATCAACAGAAATGCTCTGATGCATAGTGTTTCCTCTTCCCATTCCCTTCAAGAGTTTATTCTGTTGCTGACCTTGAGTTAGTTGCCGCTGGTGTGGATGTTGTCTTCCAGATTGCTGCTGGAGCTGTCTCTGCCGCTGTTTTCCAGCTTGATTGGTTACTCCAGAAGTACCAGACTGATGATTCCTACCCAGACCCTGAACCGGTAACTGCAGTTTCTGAGGCTGCTGCTGCGCAGTTGCTGTCACATTAGGAGAGGTTGACGGCAGAGGCATTGATAATGGCTGAGAAGAAGTAAGTGGTTGCGTTTGAGGACTGTTTTGTGGAGAAGAAGATACTGTAGGTATTTGATGTTGTGATTGTACATGTGAAGTCATAGCACCAGATACTGGAAACTGCTGCTGCTGCTGCTTCTGCTGCTGCAAAAAGCGTTGGTGCATTTGTCTTTGACGGATAGCAAATGCTTGCTGCTGTGTCCCAGCTGCAAGGTTAGGACTCTGGAGATGAGGATTATGTGAGTTGCCAAGAACATGTGACTGTTGCGACAGCTGATGCGACTGGGAAAGATGGCCTGGATAGGCCTGTACAGAGGGAGTTGTTTGGTTAGTAAATCCAGAACTCAAAGCAGGAATCCCCTGACCATTCCCTTTGGCAACCTGCATCTAAAACTCACTGAGTATCAGATAAATCTGTTCATAATCTTATTAAACAGGCTCAAAATGGAAATTGACCACTACTATAAGACAAAAATCAGAAGAGCTGAACATCCAAAATTTAAACAAGGAGCCAGCAATATATTCATCAGACATATAAGCTAAAATCACAAAGTAAAAGAAATAGCTTACCCGCATCATATGCTGCATAGCTCCACGAGGCCTCAACATGGAGTTTCCTTGAGGAGTACTCCCTACAGAGTTAATACTTCCAGAATTTGAAATTCCTCCCATGCCAGAGGAAATCATGCTGCCAGTGTTTGGCACTGCCAATGAGCTCACACCTTGTAAACCAGGCCTTGACAATGGTGTGCTCGTATTGATTCCATTTACACTCATAGCATTCCCACAAGGTAATCGATGTCCAAGGTCAGGTCCTGAGACAGCTCCAGGAGTTGGTAAAATAGGCTGCTGCAGGTTTCTACCGGGTAACATCTGGTTATATTGTTGGTTTCGGTGTTGTTCATCTAATGGGAAAGATCCTCTAGGAATATTGAATCTACCATACAACAAAGAAAAAAAATTCAATCAGTAACCAAAAGAAGAAAAAACCTGTGATTTATGCTGAGATACACAAATAAAGTCTACCTTGAGGAAGCACCGGGTTGGCCAGATGTGGTTGACAAGTTGTTGCCACTGACTACAGCAGATGATCCAGTTATTGACGAATTTGCTTCAGGTGCAGGAAGCACTGACGTTCCCTGGTTCAACAATGGCTCAAGTGAAAATAAATCTTGGCCTGAAGTTGAGGCATCACAGAGATCAAGGGGCCTTCATCCGGAGAGTAGCAAGATATTAGAATTGTGAAAAAGGTAGTAACCAGGAGATTATATAAATCATAAGAAAAACCAAAACTTACGTGAGGATACTTCCATTCAGATTGTTTGGGAATACATGAGAAAGAGCCATAACTTGAGAATTGTGAACTGGTACTATCTGCTTGGGATCTCGACCATCATTCTTGAAGATAGAAAAAACAACAGTAAACATACAGAAACAGAAAGGAGAAATGGAATCAGGGTCTTTGGAGTTTCAATATTTAAACTCTGGTAAATGGCCCTAAATATTCTAGAAATTACTAGAAAAGATTTCATATATGTACTCCGACTTCTGCCTTTCTCAGCATAAACTCTAAACGAAGAAAGAGAGAGAGCAACATGTCTTTCTCAAAAAACATGTGCCATGCTGAATTTAGTGAACCAGAAACCAAAAGAGTACTGAGGGCACTCTCGGGAACAATACATTTTACATTATTCTATAAACCCCCTTAAAATTTCTTCCAGTGAAGGACTCCAAAAATATAATTTTATCGACAGCATCCACCATAGTATCTACTTACACACTGGTTTACAGGAGAAGCTACAATTGTGGTCAGGCAATGGTTGAATTACGAGTAGAAAAACACAAGGGTGATACCACTAGTTTTCTGTAACAAGTTTGGAAAAATGAACCAGTGGGTGAACAGACCTGTACCTTTCTATGTTGGAACTTCTTCCCAATTGAACAAATCTTCTCAAAATGGGACTTCAGTGTATCTTCTTCCAGCGGCCCTTGCAGACGCTGAAACAGCTGTCTCGCACTTCCCTGAATATAACAAACAATTCCAGGGAAACCACAGGTTAAACTAAACACACAGGAAGCTTTATTTAAGTATCTCATGGAATATAAAAACCTTGGGGATGCCAGGCAAAGTGGATGGATAAGACTGAGAATTTCCCGAGTCTTCAGCACTATCAGCCCCATCATCACCACTTCTATCCATTAGAATCTTATGCCGCTCCTTGCACTCACTTGGATTACGATATATACACTGTATGAGTAAGAATGAGGAACAAAGAATAGAAAAATCAATACTCAAAACAACAATTCCTACACAATGAATAAGTGAAACAACATATCCTTACTAAAAATCAAGTAAACAATAGTTTGCACAACTAAACCAAGTGCAGTCATTCACAAGAACAAAGAACGCAGTATTCAATAAGTTATTCAGCACTGTAACGTCTCAAGAAACTTCAGAACAGTACACTCTTACCTTAATTTTAAGAGTGCTGTTCATAGCATCACTAATGAGCTCCCAGTTAGGGCCCATGTCATGCACCAGGACAACAAGCGCCTAAATGGTGAGAAAAGTAATTTAGATATTTCACAACGAGGCCTAGAATATTTACATGTTAAGCAAAGATAAAAAATATAAACCTGATCCTCAAATAGTGACCATGGATTTTCACATCCTTCTTGGCCAGAAGAAATCTGCATAAATAAAGTTTCTAGTTTCAAGACCTATCTTAAAACAAAAAAAGATGGTAAAGGAGTGAACAAATTACCAGAGCATATACCTTCAAGCCTTTTATTTTTCTGCCCCTGTCTCGACCGCCAAAAAATTTAATAAATTTGTTGGGGTTGGACATATTGCTCATCTGAGACGCTGCTGGTGAAGGAATAGCAGAGTCAAAATTATTTTCCATTGATTGCTTGGCAGTCTTTTGCTTCTTTACATACAGACCTTACAAAATACATATCAACATGTCATTGAGATAAATTTCATGGAGATCTAAACTCGCTAAAAAGATGAACGATGACTAAAAGAGGGGTAGATGCCAATATAACATTTCCAGAAACAGCTGAATTAATTCCATATCAGTACTTTCACTTTGGAGTTTATCATGATTAACATTGTGTAGTTTTTATTCTGTAGTAAATGATATTGTGCAACGATGACTATTCCTAAAGTGATAATCTAGGTACAGACTTAGTCCAATTCATAAAACAGATTTGTGAAGCTTAGGCTACCACCGGATGAACCTGACTGCTAAAGAACTAACTCATGCAGCCATGTTCCAGAAAGTTCAAAGAGGATACTTGAATGATACCATTCGTATTGAAATGATTTTCTGGTCGCTTCTTCCAGTGGTCCTGCCAAAATAAAGAAGCATTATGATTCTCCAGGAAGCATAATATCTCTTCAACATATACAGTAGCATAAAACTTCCCATTTCAAGTAATATTACTCTCACAAGCATCAACCTCCCCAAACATATAGAACATTTGTCATTTCAATAAGTCACGTACCACGCACCACTAAACAAACTTCTGTGACGCTTAACTAAAAGATTTGTTGACACTGAATTGCAAGATCTTGTATCAGCAATATTACCTGTTCACCACGGACCATTGAGTCAAGATGCCAGGCTTGTTCATGTGCAGAGCCCTGCAACAAATGATAATTGCATATTATCATGCAATGCCAGAAGTAATAACAAGATTTTTCAATTACAACCATGCCAGTATATGATGAAACATAATGCAAACCAGATGAACCTTCTTCTTTTTAGGTTTTCCTGACGTTTCAGCCATGTCATAAGGTAGCTGCCTCTCAAAATTACCACTAGATTCAACCTCTGTGCCCTTTTGAACTGCAGAACCACCATTTAAACTACTTTGGTCATCCTGAAAAGAACTAGTGTCCCCACTAGAGGCATCTGTCTTTGAGGGCACAGGTAAACTTCCAGCAGTCACACAGCCAAAAGAGCTCACAACTCTCTGCCTGGAAGCAGTGCGCATGCGCTTCATTGGAACTGAACCAACATTGGGAGTACTGGCGGGCCTTTTGCCCATCAATGCATTGGAGCCCCCAGTGTAGCTGCCGTATGGTAAATCAGATCCAATATCATATGACCGGGCAGAATGATATTTCATTAAGTTCTTCTTTTTCTTGTGGGTTAACTTAAATGATTTGCTACGTTCAAGAGCTCCAGATTGATAATAGGTACTTGTTTCTTCTTCATCCTCGTCGTAGCCATTGTATTCTGTATCTACAGTTGAAAATGAATATCAGTCAAAATTTATCCAGTATGTGGAGCTCAACCAAATATATTCTGCATACCTTCTGCGGGATCATAGGCTGATGTCTCAACCTCCTCCTGTATGCTACTTCCAGATTTCTGAGATGGATAATGCTTTTAAGTATCTTCAAAAACTTATATATATACAACCAATTAAGGTCGTGACATGAAAGCTCATAGTACTTAATACTGTCACATACCTCACAGCAAAGAAGATGAGATTCAATGGACCTTCGGTAGGCCTCCATTGCACCAGATGGAACTGAATAAAATAAGCTTTCCTGCACATTAAGAAGCTCAGTTTGCAACTTTCTAGAGTTATCCACACCACTTCAACTGAAAGGCTGCAGAAAAAACAAATGACTAGTTTCATACTTCTGTAAGCCGATCATCCCAAGATGTCTCCAATATGCCAGGGTCACACATATTGTCAGGTGTCAACGGTGCTGCTGCTTGCATATGGGGGCTAGAAGATCTGACAAACTTCAGAAATTTGCGTGCATATTCTGTGACACCAGATGCTGAACATTTTATGCCAGCATCACACTTCAATTCCTTCACTGTCTCCTGCATTTGAATACAGTATTACTAGGCTATATATCAAAAAAAGTCAAAAAAAGAGCAACAAAAACAGAGAAAGCTCTTAGACTATTTCAAGAAAGGTCCAGCATCGCAGTCAGAGAAGAATCTATATATATATATATATACATATGTATATATTTAATAGTGTGTCAAGCTTACTGTACGATCAGAAACTTAAAATATGGTTCCACCACTTTGCAATGTGTCAATTCTTCAACCAAACATGCAGATACATAAATGTGTGTGTGTGTGTGTGTTTGTGTGTCCAATGAAAAGAAAGGTTGAAAACAATATGACCATCATTGCTATAAAGAAACCATAAGCAACAGATATGTGAGGCAGTCGCATACCTTATCAGTTCCCAAGCTTGTCTTCTCAAGCTCCTTAGGAACCTCGACGGAACTCCAGAACTCCAAGACAGCATTAGCTAATGTTGAAGCTAAACTTTTAAGCTTTCTCTGCTGAATTCGTTCCTCATATTTCAACTGAGAGGTAAAAGCAGCTCGATGGCAAATCTGCATGGCAGCAGTCATCTTCCAAACACGCTCCTACAAGTAAAAGCGAGGTTAAACAGAAATGCAATACATTTGACTAGGTGAAAAAACGTTCCAGTAACAGAATGACTGACACCATTTGTAAAGGAATTACCATACGCTCTTAGTAATAAACAGCATGACAATCCATAAAATGCATAATTTTCCATTTAAGTAGATAAAATAAGATCAGAAAGCTGATTAACTAAACCAGACCTGTGTAAAATCATTTGCCAGCCATGCCATTTCTTCAAGGACAAAGTCCCATTGAGATCTCGTACGAACCTCCAATGGTATGGTACCAAAAGATAACTCGGCAATCCTCTTTCTCTTTTCCTGTTAGTGTAATATGTCAGACATAAAGACTATGAACAAAAAAGTAAAAAGAACATTTTCCAAATCTTGACAGGTTAAGATCACCAAGACAAGTTGAAAGAGATAACCTTTATAATCCGTGCCTCCTCAAGGATAGAGTCTTCCTTGAGAGTATCTAGCATTCTTGAGCCATTGTCTAAACTATGTTGATGATTTAATACTGTAATGCCAGGTCCTGACAATACGGTTTTGCTATTTGTTAAAGTACTGGTTTCTGCAGCTGCCTGAGACTTTCTAGGGTATAAAGAGCTCTCGGAAGTGTCAGCCAATCCACTTATAACTTTCATGTCCCTTTGCAGTATATCCAAATCATCTTGTTGTTTTCTCTCAGTTTCAGAACACTTTTTTTCATTATGCAGTTCAACTGTACTTCTATGATCTTGATTTTCAATTTTGAGTGATTGTATATAGCTTTGATGCCCAGAACTTTGCTCTCTAATAATGATGGTTGAGTCACCAGCCTCATCCTCCCTCTTTGCATTTGCCATTTCACCAACAGTAGGATTCAGTATCTCCTCTACTCTTGAAGTACTCTGCATAGGGATTCTGATGGAGTCAGATTTGTCCATTCTATGGAGATCTATTTTAGTATCTACATCTACTTCAACGTTGTTAGCATGAGAGGATTCTTGATCTAACCCTTTTTCCCCTACAGTCGCGCTATCTTTTAAGCCTTCTTTCTCTCTGAGATCTTTCAGCCCATTCACTTGGGTGGAGTTAGTTTCCTGGCTACCTTTCATTACAGCGCTGAGAGAATTGGCTACTGTACTAGCAGAGACAGTATGTGCTTTCACCCCAGTAAGACCAGTCTCTCTGGAAGCCACATCTGCAGAACTTTTTTTATGCACAATATCTACTTTCTCTTTCACTGGACCGTCTTTTGTTGTAGCAGTACTTTCTCGTACAACCAGTTCATCATGTATATTCTTATGATTGCCTGCTTCCGAATCAGAACCTTTTACATCCCCAGATTCTCTGCGAATTGAGAGCGACGTGGCAAGACCACCACGACTCTGAGCTAACTCTGTAGAACTTGACCGAGCTGGATCACGATTTATCTTTGATCTGTTTCTACGAGCATATGGGCGAAAAAAGGCAGAATCTTCTGTTTCCTTAGTATTCTGGAAATTGTTCTTTTTGAAAGACCGTTCCGATTCAGAATTTCTACTTCTCTTATTAGGATATTTTGGATTTCTTTCTCCTTCAAGCGACTTTGTTTCAGCATCAAACAGTAAAAGATTATCAGCTGTATTGGGCTCAGAAACTATAGAAAATCCAGGTCTACCACTACTCTCCACGGAATCCCCATGTTGTGAGGCAGTCCGGGGAAAACTATCCTTCACTTCACTGTGGTGAAAATAGGAAAGAATCATGAATTGATAAAGAAAAATCTAACGGGAAAAGTTACAACACACAAGAAAACTACCTCTTTAGAAAATGGTCTGCTTGCTTATCTGTGAGTGATGTAGATTGAACGCTATGTGAAATTGCATTAACAAATTTGAAATCCAAGGGATTTCCACCCTAAAGTAAATAGAATAGTAAAGACTTGTCATAATAAGTCTCTGAAAGAAAACAAAAAAAAGGGGAATAAGTTTTCATACTTTCTCCAGAAACTCCAATTCTCTCCTCCTTTCCTCACGGACATCATACTCCTGCCTGTTGAAACAAGTGATTTATCGTTAATAGAAACGATAGCAGCTAAACAAAGCATAAAACATTCAACAATCGGAATGGAGAGATAAAAAAACAAAAGAAAGAATAAAATCTGCAATCTGCAATCTGCAATATATATACCTTAGCTCTGCTTGAGCATTCTCAATTGCTACTCGATGAGGAGATAATTTAATACCGATACCACCTCCACTATCAATAACTTCTCCCATGGAATCAACCTCAACATTTACTAGAAGATATCCTGAAACACACTTCCAATGAATCACCACTTTGACTGTCCTATTTAATTCAATATCTAAATAGAATAGAAAATAATCACAAGCCAACAACTGTTTCAGTATTTAAACATCATTCTAAACAACTATACTGTATAAGATTAAGTCTAAACATGAACTGTTTCCCCACAATGCTCTCCATAAATATATTCACAGAAACTACAGAATATAAAGTTACATTTATACAACAAGAGCTAGAAATAGAAAATAGCAACGAGTAAGATTTCACAAGCATTAAATGGTTACAGCCAGAAGCTCTGTAGTAAACATAAATACGTAGTAAACATAAATACGAACCAAACTTGAAATGATCAGCTTAAGCTATGGAAAAATTGGCGCATTTTGAAGAAATACAGAAACGAATTTTGAGCATTTCAATTCAAAATTTCCGAGCAGTATGAGAAGACCCAAAACCCCAAAAGACTCAACACGTTAAGAAAATCTTAAAATTGAAAGGAGCTTAAGCAAAGCTAGACGTTAGGGTTTTTGGAAGAAGAGTGAACAAAAAGAGTACCTGAAATTGAACGTATGACAACGCAAACGCAGGAATTAGGGCACAGACAAAAAAAAAACTTGGGGTAATCACAATCAAATTTCCTAGGGCTTCACCAAAATTCCTCAAATCGAAGAAGAGAAAAGAACAATTTCTTCGAGAAAAATTAAAGAGCTCTTCGTGAATTGAAATTCATGAATTTTTTTCAATCTCGTAAAATTGCAATTTCCTTAAAAATTTATGTTTCCCTCTCAGAAGAAATTTTTATTTGTTGTCGTGGTTCGTCTTTTTTTTTCGATTTGTTTTTTGCTCCCTTGATGCAACTATGCAACTCTCGCTTGCTCAGTAGCTCTAATTATTGGGCCTGGGCATTATCCTTTATGGGTATGGGCCTTTTGTACAAGTTTGTCCGTAAGAACATATAAGAAATAGCTTGTTTGTCGAATAAAATTAGAGATGTTAAAACAGGGAAAGTTTCGTCTGATCTGTGGCCCATGTCATTGTCCTTTTTTAAGAGTTTCGGACAAGGTTCCTAGATTCGATAAATATGGATATTTCGGTCTCTTAGTAAGAATTTTTATTTTTTTGTGTGGTAAAAATACAGAAGAAGAACAATATTACTAGCAATAGAAAAATTGAGTTTAATTGAGCATTCAAAAAAGAATAGTGAATGATTTCTGAACTTGGTCACGAATATGAGATTCACCGAACTCCGTTAATAAATCTATGTGTCGTCTATTTACTTTTATGCTCTTGTAATCTTTCATCGTACAAATATATAGATTTAGCCCACATATAGTAAATTACACACACCACAATACACTGGATCTCCCTTCCGACGACTATCACATGCGTACCCGCACAAATAGTTATTTTTTATTTTTTTTACCAATGGTCAAAACTATATCTAGCTAGGGTTCGAATCCTATTGAGAGATCCACTAGGTGATCGGTTAGATTCTGGATTTGGATTCTCTATGGTGCCAGTTACCTATATCATGGTTTAGTTATGTGTTGTTGTTCCAATTTTGTTATTCAAATTTGGCACTACAATGTTTTGCTGAAAAGCAAGACAAAAAAGAAAAAAACTCATCAAAATTGAACGTTTTTGTTACATCTCATTATGAAGGCAAAAAAAAAGAAAAAAGTTTGTGGACCAGTTTATGTTATGATCATAAATGCGTTAGGTCATCAAATACATTTGAATGAAATAGTTAAAAATCTCAACTGAATTATTGTACGGTTCAAAATTGAAATACATCAAAATCAATCTCGTTTTTTTGTTATTTGGTGAGTGAAATAGCTTAATATTGCTCTCCAACCATGATTATGCAGGTTTGATTAGTGACCTAAACCCTGATTTTACTTTTTTTTTATCGTCTCTAATCACTATCTACCTAATTAAACAACTCGATTAGCATCAAATTGAAAATTATAAACAGTACATGTTTGTATTATTAAAAGTTTGTATTCCAGAAATTAAAATTTGATTATGCAGAAAGAATCTAATATATTTCAAGAATTTACTAACATGGAAAAAGACGTAAGAGAAACTCAAGTTTTAGTTTCAAAAAACGTTAATCTCATAACAATACATAATTACCGGATATGAAACAAACTTCAAGTGCATTTGAAATTCCTTTGTAAGAGAAAAAAACTCATCCACATATATTGAATAAAACGGTAAATAAGTAAAATCATTAGGTTATTTCCTCTACTCGTTCTTAAACTCTGTCTCCTATGTCCCTTCGTTAACAATACTTAAATAAAAAGGTAAATAAGTAAAGGTATTGAATTACCGGAAATACCCCTATGTCCCTTTGTTAACAATGCTTAAATGAAAGGGTAAATAAGTAAAATCATTAGGTTAATTCCTCTACTCGTTCTTAAACTCTTTGTCTCCCACTCTTTCAAAAAGATTCCCAAATTACAAAAAGAGAGAGAAATTGAACAAAAGAGACAAAATCAAACAGAGGATTTTCAATCAATATGTAAAGAAAGTGATCATCTTTACTTATTTTGACCCGCAAATATTCTTCACAAATCTTAATGCAAATAGTTTAGTTTTTTTTGTTTGGTATATTTATACACTGAGAAGTGAAATGATTGCTTTATATAAAAACTGCAAATTTGTTCTTTTTTTTTGTCAGATTCGTATAAAGTAAAGTTGTCCGAGATTGATTAAAATATTTAGATTTATTTCATTTACAGATCTGTTATCGATTTCCGGATTATAGTGCAATTAGAAGGGAAGTTGTCGGAGAAGTAAGGTATCCTATGTTTCTTATATAGATTTGGTGGATCTATTTTTACTCACTGACTATTTTCTCAGAGAAAACCCTGAAGACTTTCTCGGGAAACGAGACGATTTTCTTCTTCTTCCCGCCTCTCTTTTGCCGACGAAATTGGCTTTTCATTTTCTCAGGAAAATTGTGTGTTCTAGGTAGGAAATTTTGAAACAATTTTCAATTTTCCACTCTTTGATTTAAAATTTCTCGAGAAAATCTTCGTCTTTTGTGATTTTCTGTTTTCATTTTCGCAGGAAAATTGTTTTGAAAGCCTAAATTCGATTTTTCCCGGAGAAAATCTTTGGCTAAGTGGATTTTTTGTTGACACGATGATTCAAATGGACGGTGGAGATAGGCTTCGAGTGACGTTACTAGATCGTATGTCAACGGTGGAAAATGGCCGGAGCTCAGTGACACTAGAAGATGTTCTAATGGCCGAAACAAGCAGTTTCCAGCCACCTATTCTCACACCGCCATCTCCGGCTAGAAACTACTCAAACAGTAGTAGTCTTCTTGACGTGATGAGAACAGAGCGCCGCCGTGATAAAACCGCTTGGAAATCTCTCCGAGATAAACTCCGTCTCAAACGCACCACCACTGGTTGGATCTCGTCTAATCTTATCCCTTCCTTGGATAATCCTATCCTTACTCCGGATAACAATAGCAACCATATTAACCGTCTTGGTTTCCTCCTCTCCAACTCGGAGACAAACCAAACCAGTAATGACGTCAGCGATGAAGGGAGGCTCCGGCTAGGTACGGTGTTGGCGGAGGAGAGAGCTTTGTCGATGGAGGTACAGCCACCAAGGATGTCTTTAATGGAGTTGCTAGAGGATAATGATGGGCAAACGTATGATTTTAGCGAGAGAGAAGAGGCGGAGGAAGGTGAAGAAAGAGGTTTCTGCGGTGGAGGTGGAGGTGAGACGACGGTGACGGTTGCGGCGGAGTTGGGTTGTTGCGTGTGTATGGTAAGGAGTAAAGGAGCGGCTTTTATTCCCTGTGGTCATACGTTTTGTAGATTGTGTTCAAGAGAGCTTTGGGTGCAGAGAGGAAACTGTCCATTATGTAACACTTCTATTTTACAAGTTCTTGATATTTTCTAAGTTTCTCTCTTCTATATATTGTTCTTCTCACTGGTAACTCTGTGGAAGTAAAAATCTTTTCATCATTTAGTTGTTTGTGAATCTCAAAATAGTTAACATAGCTTGGAATCTTAAAAACTTGTAGACAGACAAAATCTTTGGATAAGAGAGAATAATTATGACATATAAGTGTTTGGACTATTATTCATTTGATGCAAGGTCTATTATTTGTTTTTGATTTTATTGATTCATTTGCAATTCTAGTGTTTTCCTTCTTTAAGTAGCGCCTGTTCGCAAAAGTGGCATGGAAGATGTTTGCTTTCCTAAGCAAGAGGGAGATTATATTATAATAATAATAAATATATTTTAAAGACTTAAAATTTGGGTTTTAAATAAATATTTCTTGTTTTAGAAAATATTTAATACAGTTTTATACAATTTTAAAGCTTATATTGTTTGAAATTTTAAATAAGAAATAAAAACATGCATGGTCACATATAAGTTTTTTAAAATAATTTATTGTTTGAAATTTTAAATAAGAAATAAAAACATGCATGGTCACATATAATTTTTTTTTAAATAATTTATTATTTAAATATTATTTTTACTATAACAATTAAAAAATATAATTCATATATTTTTGTGGAAGTTGATAAATAGTTGGTGTAGTTTTTTTTTTGTGATTGAAATGTGTTATTGATAAAGTAAACCAGAGCTATTTACATATAGAAATTGAATAGAAACAAGACTTTAATCCATTGATGAAAATCTAAGAAAGTGATAAAAAACTGAAAAGACTCAAAGCTGCGAGGTTGAACACAAAGAGATCCAGCGCGCAAGGAGTGCATTGTCTGTGTTCTCAGAACCAGGGAAGCGTGTGATAATTTGTCTTCTAATTGCCTGATCTATAGCTTGGGTGAAGAACATGGGCGAGTGAGCGGGCTAGCTGTGTCATCTTCCATTCCTCTCACGTCATATGTGATAAATATATGTTTGGAAGGCTAGAATAGTTGGTGTAGTCTTATAGAATTTTCTTTTATATTGTTGCAGAAATTCCACTTTAGAAATAGAAAAAAGGAAAATATTCTCAAGAATCATCAATAACCAATTAAAAATATATATACACATATATATATATATATATATATATTGACTAGATTATGAGCCATTCAATGGGTGAGTTTCTAAATTTAAAACAAATTAAATTTAAGCAAAAATATTAAATTAAAATTTGTTGGTAATGATATATTTTAAAATTGTTGTAGGAAAAAAATAGAAATCATGTTTAGTTAGAAAAGAGAATTATTTTCATAAAATATTTTTTACATGAATAAATTAATTTTAATTTTTGTATTTCTATTTTATTATTAACATATTAAAAATCAAAATCAAGTCCAATAGTGATTGGTACCATCTTGTCGTTTGTTTTCATGACCATTATATGAGTTTTAAAAAAATGGATTATCTGGGTGAGATGTTTTTCCAACAAGATCTTTGTTATCATGCTGCTCTCATTTGGTTCAAATGTTATCTCGGTTCTCAATAGAATATCTTCCACTTTAACTCGTCATTTCTTGTCTCCTTGCATTTTCCTACTACATCCTCTACATCAGCCTTTCTGTCACCAGTTCTTAGTTTTTTTTATTCATATCTAATGATCTATATTATGGATAGTAAATAATATTTGTGGAGAAATAATCATATTTCTTTTGTATTTTAGTATGCACTTTATCTTAAGATATGTAAAATTAAGTATATTTGTATTCAAGAGTAAAAATGATTTGAAAAGTGGATCCCCCTCACAATGCTATGGGTCCAAACTTGATGTCCTCGGTTTGGCCCTTCACTTCTTCTATTATTATGACGTGGTGGACATATGGCTATCTTTTCTGGGTATTGGATCCCTGGTGTGGGATCCGACACCAACATATACTGGACTATGTTTGGTTTTCGTGGCTTTTTTCCATCATTGGATTTCCATCGACCATTATCTTCAATATTTAGCAAAAGCTCCACCACCTTTCTTTCTTCTACTAGATTCAGATTTGTGTATGAGAATTGGCTCCGACGAAGGCAAATGTCTCTAAGTGGATATCCACCTCTTGTTTTGAAATCTTCCCTTTAGGAGAAAAAAATTCGGACTTCTTCCCTTTGAGAGATATTATTTACACACTACTTCTTCTCTATTGAAACAACATTTCCTTTAATTTCCATGTTCAATAGATGTATTGTTTTTTCAATTCGTAAACTGAGAATAAATGAAATTTCTTTATCAATTTATCATCTTGTGTCAATTATATGTAATTCTTGTCGATGAATAAAAAACTATTTAGCGAACGGTCTTGAATCTCATTTCAATGCTCCTACCAATATGTATATGAGATTAACTCTTGAAATTCTTACTGCCAATGGTTTATGTTTGATTTTTGACGCTTTCTTTCTTTTACGTTGTCGGATTCCCATCCATCATCATCTTTAATATTTAGTGAAAGCCTCACCGCCTTTATCCCTCCTCTGGATCCATATTTGTGTCTGACAATAAACTCCGACGGAAGCAACTCTCTCCGAGTGGATATCTGCCTCTTTTTTTTATTAATTCCCAATAATTATGACTTTCTTTTTTGGGAGAGATCATTTACACACTAATTATCCTCTATGGAGAAAAAATTTCTTTCAATTTTTTTGTCCAATATATGTGTTGTTTCTTCAATTCGTAAACTGAGAATAATATGTAATTTTCTAACTAATTTGTTATCTTTTGCCAATAATACGTAACTCTTGTAGACGAATTTGAAAAAATGGTTTCACGATCGAATCTTATTTCAGTACTCTTAACAATCCGTATGAGATTAGCTCTTGGCACTCTTGTTGTCACTGGTTTGCCTATTTGGCTCACTTCGACCGATAAGCAATACATGTAAGTTATTTATATATTTGATGATGTAAGAACATTTCCAACCCAACTCTATTTTATCATCTAAACTCTATAATAGAGTAAAATATGCTCCAACTCCACTCTATATCTCACTCTAAAATAGAGTTTTGAAAAAAATACTCTATATTTGTACTTTGGAGTAATCCCATCTCCAATGTATTCCTCTATATTTTACTCTAAAATAGAGTAACTCTATAATAGAGTAGTATTTTCTTCCAATGTATTACTCTATATTTTACTCTAAAAATGAATATTTTTCAGTATATTCTATTTTTATATTTTTTACTAAAATATTTTATTTCTAAAACTTACAATTTGACCCACATCTTTTATTTTTCACAAATTTCCATAAATTATCATATTATTTAAATTTACAATTTGACCCACATCTTTTTAAATTTATTTTATGTTGCTTCTTTTTATTTCATGTTGCTTAATTTTTTATTTTGTGTTTTTATTTAATTAAATGAGTGACATTAGTACATGAAATAAAAATATTTAAAATATAAAGGACTAAAGTATAAATAAAAAAGTTTAACTCTAAAATAGAGGAAAAAATAGAGTTACTCTATATATAGAGTAATCTTCCCCATTCCTCTATTTTAGAGTGAGATATAGAGTTAGATTAGAGAAGATTTTACTCTATAACAGAGTTTAGAGGAGAATATAGAGCTAGATTGGAGATGCCTTTATTACTCTATTATAGAGCAAAACTTTTGTTATTTATAAAATAGTCCTTTCTCTTTTATATATTTTTATCTTATACTTAATATTATTAAATAATATTTTAGTTATGTAGTTAGATAAATATTGGTAATAAATTAAAAATAGCTATATAATTAAAAATGTAAAATATAACAACAACTTTTATTTATTAGAAACACAATAACATAATCAAATTACATAATAAAATATCAAAATTAAAGAAAAAACACAAATTAAACATAGCACGACAAAAGTTAGTAATTTTATTTATGTAATAAATCATAATTTTATTGAATTTATGGCTTAAAATAAAACATGTGTGTTAAATTTATATACTTGGAAAATTCTTTTTAGAGTTAAAATTAGAAGAATGAGTTGGAGTAAAACTCATCTCTATTATAGAGTTACTCTATTTTAGAGTAAAATATAGAGGAATGGGTTGGAGATGCTCTAAATACTTTGAAGTGTTAGTTAGAATAGAAAAGATAAAATTATACTGAAATTTTATTCTCATCTGTTCATTAGACGTATAAATAACAATAAATAAATAAACATAAATTCAAACACCACGGATTAGAGAAGACAGTAATTACAAAAAAATTATTATATAAATTTGGATTCATTCATGAGAAACCAACACATATCCAAATTATACTTAACAAGATCATGACACGTGTTACAAATAATTTAGATTGTCACGTGTCAAATTCATAAATACTTGAATAAAACCATATCTTAAATAAAACAAAATTAACTTTTAACTATATTAGGTTACGGATTTGATTGACTTGGATATGATTATTCATTTTTGACACTCCTAACCACATGATTGTTTTTAATCATTTGGAAGTTCAAAGCCTAATTAATAAATCTGAAATATTTTCTCTTTGTCCCAGAAGATTTTTGATAATAGTAACTAAACTTCTAGCTATTTGCATAATTTTCACAAAAGATTTAGGTATGGTGTTCTGTGAAGATCTGTACATAATATTTTTCTTTTAAGTTTTAAGATATGATTGGTTTGTTCCCTTTAGGTTTTTCTTGTATTAATTAGATTGCGAGTAAATAATTTGATCATTGTATCGTTTGGTTGAGATAATGTAAATCTGTTTTCATTATTTTTTTGTTTGTCAAACACATTTTTATTCATATAATTAAGAGTACATATCTTTTTGGATCAATATGATAGTACATATTGAATTATGAATTAACCATACAACAGCAATGAGAATATTCACATATTCCTCGCGTGCCAAACTTTACTTGACATCTTTTAATGCAATCTTTTAGGCCTCTATTACATAATCCATACACACGACAAGTAGCTTCAAGTTCGCCTATATAGCACATAATAGTGATATTGACTTACCATATTAAAAAATATCTCAATGTTTAAAGAAAATTTGGATTAAGAAATAAGATTTTGGTGTTCTAGACAATATAACACTAAACAAATAAATATGTTACCTGAAACCATTGGAAGAACGATGAAAGCAAAGACCATCAACAAAGGTAATAGAAGAGACACAAATATCTTAGTTGCCATGAGTTATATTTCTAGAGGATGAAATAATTCTGAATATCTTTAAAAAAAACTTAATTTTCTCTTGTATATTATTGGTGCAAAGAGTGGATTGTTTTGCTCTTGTGTGTGTGTTTATAAACATATACATATATACATACACAAAAAAAATATATATATATATATATATATATATCTTCCATATTAGATAATGAAAAGTTTCCATAACCAAAACTTTGACTGCAATTCTGGTCAACACGTTTTTATCTATATATCATATTTGAGATTGTGCCTATAGGTTAATTTATTATTTTGATATCAGCTATTTTTGAATATCATAAATGGAATAGATGGAAAAAGATCACATGCATTTGTTAATGCTTTATTTCAATTAAAAATAAACATACAATTTTAAAATAAAAGTAAACTTAAAATAAATATTATGTTTCCAACTATATCCAACAGTATATGTAAAGAATTTACCATGTAATATAATTAAAAAATTAAAAAAAATTAAAAAATTAATTTTATCTAAATAAAACAATTAGATTAAATCATAAAAAAAACTCAAAATTGATAAATCCAACCAAAATTTGTCCTCACTTATTTTTTGATACGAAGTGGCTATAGCAATGACTTCAGGTCTTTTACCTCAATAAAAGTGCATCTAAAAGTATTCCTTTGTCAAGCCACATGCACCGCGTTGTGATTCTTATTTTTCCTTCAAAGTGTTTTCTGAGACTCCCGGGCATGATTTCCATGCTGGATTTTACAAAACCGTACAAGTAAAATAAGTAATTATTAAAATAAAGCTATAGATAATACATTGGCACATAAATTTAAAAATTCAGATATACCTCAAAACTATAATGCCATCAGAAGAAATTGTGTTTGTTCGTCAACGCACAGTTCAATTGAAATGCCAAATGCTTTATCACCATCACTATACATTAACTGCAGCTAAACCCATTGGGATTATTCAATATCTAGTCAAGTCATTTACCCAAGAAAAACAGAACACAACAGTGACAATAAACCAACCTACAAATTCTCCCTCCCAAGAGAGCTAAACCCATTGGACAAAACTCGTCTATTTCTCAAGTGAGAAACTCCAAGCATCTCTCCACTCTTTACAACCTGAAGTTGGAGTAAGTAAAAAAAAAAAGGTTAAACATTCACCAAAAGTTGACTTAGGTTCATTAATCAGTACCAGACAAACTCGGCTTCATTTCTTATATAATTCAGAGATAATGAATGGTTCCTTCCACGACATACATATACAATTAGTGGGGAAACAATTAAAAAGAGGTTAAAATGCCTGTTTTAATCTGAACATGTCTGAGAAATTCTGTTTTCATGGTCTAGGCACTTTGTTACCATATAAAGTTGAACCTATTTCTTTTAGAAAATCTTCACAATTGGTATTTCATATATTGTATCCTGTCTATCGACCATGAGTTCATAAATCTTTGGGGAGAGACTTACAATAGTCGTATGTAAAACAAAGATCGTCTATCAATTTTGAGTTTTTTTAATGATTTAATATAACTGTTTTAATTTGTTTAATTAGATTACATGGCAAATTCTGATTGGTTAATTAAGTTGGGGTAAATAAGAGAGGTTCACCTCAAGAATTGTTTTTCATAAAATATTTCTCCCAAGAAAAATGCTGAATTATGGAAATAACTAAATTATGACAAAATGCCAAATTATGTCGAAATTATCTAAAATATGACCAAATGGCTAAATTAATGCTAATATTAAGTAAAAAGTATATAAATAAATAAAATTGATTCAATTAAAACTTATTAAATTTAAGTTTGAGAAAATATTTCCACTATACTTAGTTGTTTCTTATTTTTTAAGGCATTTTTAAAAAATTTTAAAAGGCATTTTTAAATTTTAAAAGATATTTGACATGCCACTCTCACTGTCCTAGATGATAAAAGCAACTTTTTGGTCATAAATTAGCGAATCTCGAAGAAGGTTCCCTCTTAGCAAAGTTGGAAATCAGGTTGTAAAACCTAATAAATAAAAAACTTTATTGAAAAAATGTCATTTAAATTGTGAACTTTCAAATTTAGGCCATTTTAATCAACTTTGTTATAGACTATTAAAGCATCGACTTTCGTTGACTTCATTTTCTATACATGGAATTGTCATTAACCCGGCCAATCAGACATATTGTTAAATCCGATAACAAAAAATGTCAATAAAATCACAAATTTTAAAATTAAAGTCATTTAAATCATCAAATTTGTTGTAGGCCATTTAAACCATTAACTTTGTTGACTCAGAACTAAGCCTTTATATGATCCTTGCTCTGTTTTTGAAATGAATTTTTTTTGGTACTAAAGCCTCTCTTTATCTCCGTCTTCTGAATTTGGACTCCTGGAAGATAGCAATAATCTTGATGCACTTTCTGGTTCTGGATGGTCAAGAGAGTTAGGTCCAGGTCCATCTTCGGATGTTGATGCGCTTTCTGTTTATGATAGTATCTTCCCTTCAAGTTCTTTTAGCACTATAAAAAAAAACTGAATTCAGTCATATTGATCAAGATCAAAAAGCTGCATCATACAAAAACAAAATCAAAGTTTGCTGATAAGGTTCATCAAACATATGTCAGTAAGAAGCATGAAAATGATATGATTCAATGAGAAGCAATGCAAAGGCAAAGACTCTGGGAGGAAAAGAGGCTTTGCTGTTTTAGTTTTTGAATTCAATAAGTAGGAGACGTTGAGCTCATTTGCTTTTTATGATTTTACTAGATTTATGTTATCAAGTGATGTGCTTGTGAGATTGATGCAATCTCTGTATTTTGAAAGAAGTTGAGGACTGTAAACTCTTTGTTTCCAGTTCTCGATTCGAATCGTTTATACTCTATAATCGATTAGAATCATTTCAATACAAATTGCTTTTGTCCTTATGATATAAGATCCAAAGTGTGGTGATAAAAGATGAGTGATGGAAACTAACAAGCTGGCTTTAACGCTCTTTCTTGTTTATTTAGCGGATGGAGATGTTGATATTTGATGGAGATCAAACAAGCTGGCTTTAACCTTCTCTCTTGTTGGATCGGTTGATGGAGATGATGGTGGATCGAGGATCGCCACGCAAAGGTGTGAAAGCCTTTGTGATAAGATGAATCGACCGCACCTGTTTTTTTTAAAACAAATAATTAATATCTCCATAAATATTAATGACTTCCCCAAACAATTAAATTCAACAAACTCATGAATAATAATTAATTCAAACAAGAACTAAATTCTAATATCAATCCAGAATTAAACCAAATAAATTCACTAAATTATTCCACATGATTTTCCATCCTAAAAATCATAAACTAAATAAATTCGGCATTAATACTAAAATACTCAAACCAACCAACGAGTCTAGATCATCCCCTCTTCCTTGCCATGATTCCACGTTCACTCTTTTTATTTTCCAGCATCAAATAAAAGAGATGCATAAGTATTTCAATAAATACTTATTGAGGCAATCTTTCCATGAAGAAAATGCAACATAAAAACATATAATCTAAATACCAATCATCCAATCAAATAACATGCTATAGACTCTCATCCGATGACCTCTACATAGGAAAACATGTTAATACATTCAAATTCCTACAGCTAATCTCATGGTCATGTACTCACCTTAGCCAAGCATAGAAAATTCCCGCGCCAAAATTATGTAATTTTCTAAAATTTCCCGAGACGTCTACACCCTAGATTCCCAAACACATAACATGATTCATTTAAATGAATCGTCTTCTTCCCCTTCCCTGCAACCAAAACACGCCATGGGCGATGTCTCTTGATCTCACCATCACCCAACGCCACAGCCTCGCACGGTCGATCACCAACAACAATCACCATCACGGCCACACCATACGATAACAACAACGATCACCGTCACGGCCACACCGAACTCCAAACACCACCAACGTGATCATCAAGTCTCCATCAACTCCACCACACCTCACATCATCACGCCAACTCCAACCTCACCACCACCGTAGCTACGTCGATCACCACTGAACAACTCCAACTTTAGCCACAATTCGATCGACGACGAACACCACCGCTACCATCGCCGCCCAAAACCCCATGAACCTCACGTGTAACTCGAACCATCTCAACGTCAAAACCAATAATAACAAAAAGACAAGACTTATGATTCTCGTGAATCATCTCCTTCTACGCATCTCTGTACTCGACCGACGACAACGCCGTTTAACGGCGTTCACCATCACCACCAGCATCGCGTCTCCAGTCACATGCCTCACCATCACCGTCACGTCACCAACGCAACTCAACCACACAAGATCTGATCATTAACACCTCACCACGACACCTCACGTCACCACCGTCGCGTCACCAACGCGACTCAACGACAAGGATCCGATAACCACCGATCAACGTCACCGCTCACAACCTCAACTCAAACCGCCACGGCAACGCCAACGTCACGCCCCCGACGATCCTCACCACCACCGCCATACTCCATCGTCGCCAAACTCCTCTTCTCTCTTCGTCACTCACTCTCAGCCTCTCACCCTTTCTTTGTCTCACACACCAAACCCACTTTCTTTTTTTGATTGCTCTCACGCGACAAGGACATAGTGACTTAGGCAAGGTGGCGACGAAAAGTTTATAGAATTAGGGCTTGACGTCACTTAAGAGGAGAAGACTTAGCTTTCAAAGGTTTTTAAACCAAGCTACAGCCTGGTCCCTACATTCTCGAAAGTTTACAATCTACCCTCAAACTTTCAAATGGATCAGAAACACCCTCTTCTAACTTTTAATTGATCAATTTACTCCAAAGTTCCGTGTGTAGTTAAATATGGTTCAATTAATTTCGACCGGTATTAAAAATAACTCTGAAATTAATTAATATTCCTCCAATTAATTATTTAAAAACACAAGCTGGCTCCTCAACCACAAAACCGGAGTTAACCAGTTCCATTATAAATTCTCGAAATAAATTCAAATTTATATTTTTCGGGATATGTATGTTATATAAGATCACAAACCTGTCTCAAAGAATAGACACAAGAGACATTGATTCACACTTGTATTTTAGGATGAATTCACAAACTAAAATATACAAGCAAAACAAAAGCATAAAGCTTTAAGAAGAAAATGATCTCTTTTATTTTCCAAAAATTTATATATATTTTTACAATATAACAAATAAGCTTTTATAACTTTTACAAAGAGATTTTTATAATAAATTACATTAAAAGAAAATTATTCACATTTAAATAAAAAAGGATAATTAGTTAAACCAAATCATCTTCTTGCCATTAGCCTTTTATTTGAATGAGAATCCTTTCATTTTTTTTTAATTTATGAAGATGAGATTCCCATAATAAACTCATTTATTGAAGAATCACTCTTTTCGATATTGCATCACCTTAAATTCTGAGATATCAAAAATCTATAACTGGTGCGTTAAAACTGGCTCCGAGGTCAATCGCAATGGGTATCGGAGCTGAATCGAAGTGTGTAGATGATGAAAGTTCTTACGCCGACAAATTGCAGCGTCATTTGAAGATTTTACAAGGTGGATTTAAGAAACTATTGTAAATCGAAGGTGGAACATGAGGAGAAATTGGAGTATATGGATAGTTTGTTATGATCGATGGTCTCGACGTTACAGCGAATGGAGAATAGCGCCAGAAAACAACCGGAACATTCGGAGACTGCTTATCAATTGCCTCAGGTATCATCTTCTTCTGGTTTAAACCGTAGGGCATCAGAATCGGGGAATATTCAGGTTGAGAATCGATCGAGTTTGTTGTGTAAGATTGAGATGCCTGTGTTTGATGGATCTCAACCTTATGAGTGGTTTCCGAAGGTGGAATTTTGTTTCCGTATTGGTAGATATCAGGATTATGTTAAATTGAAATTGGTATCTTTGAGTTTAGAAGGAGATGTGTTTAAATGGTTCAATTGAGAGATGAACAAACACGAGTTTGCTTTGTAGGATGATTTTCATCAACGATTATTTCTGCGTTTCGGAGAATCAATTGAGGATGATCCTGGTAATCGTTTATTTGCCATTAAGTAAACAGGTTTAGTGGCTGCTTATGTCAGTGAGTTTGAGGATCTTTTTGTTCAAGTGCCTGGCTTATTTGATTCTCATTTAGAGAATTTTTTTATAATAGCTTGAAGCAAGGTATTAAAGAAGTGTTGAAGATGAAAGAGCCAAAAGGTTTATCTCATCAAAAGGAAGCAGTTCTGAGTGAGAGATACAGTAAACCTGGTGTCGTGGCCAAATCATTGCCTATACGTGCAGACATATATTCCACAATCTAAGCCTGTCATGTTGCAAACGAGTGTGGGACAAAGTGTTAATGTGGCTGGTGCGCAAAGAACAATGTTATACCCTCAACAAAGACACACGGCTGAAAAGTTAGATGCAATGAGAAGTAAGGAAATTTGCTATAAGTGCAAAGGAAAATATTTCCGTGGTCATGTTTGTCCGTTGAATGAATTGCAGATACTTACGGTGGTGGATGGTTTGGAGTTGGAAGTATTGGATGAAGAGTTGTCTGCTGTAGGGGGAGTGGTGGAAGAAATATAGTCGGTTATATGTTGTTTATCCTTGAATTCAATTTTGGGAAAACATTCACCGAGAACTACTAAGTTATTTGGCGTTATTGGCAAGCAGATTGTGGTGTTGTTGTTGGATTCAAAAGCTTCTCATAACTTCATCATGCCATCTTTGGCTTCAAGGTTGAAATTGAAAGCTGCTGCAGCTATCACTACAGTTTTGATGAAATTCAAGTCGTTGTTTAATATGCCCACTAGTTTACCACCTGTTAAAGGGCAAGAACATTCCATCATTTTGAAACCAGGTGTTCAATCGATAACAGTGAGGCCGTATCGTTATCCACATTCTACTAAGAAAGTGATGGAGAAAATGGTTGGGGATATGTTTGATTCTGGTATTATTCGACATAGTCAGAGCCCATTCTCAAGTCCTGTATTTTTGGTGAAGAAGGACTTTTCTTGGAGATTTTGTGTAGATTACAGAGCATTGAATAGGGCTACAGTTCCGAAAAAACCCCTATTCCAGTCATTGATCAATTATTGGATGAACTCAATGGCTCAGTCATTTTCTCTAAAATTGACTTACGATCTGGTTATCATCAGATTCTTATGCGAGATAAGGATATTAAAAAGACATCATTTCAAAATTTGGAGGTTCATTATGAGTTTCTAGTGATGCCTTTTGGCTTAACTAATGCTCCTTCTACTTTTCAAGCATTGATGAATAAAGTTTTCAGATCGTATTTGAGGAAGTTTGTTGTGGTGTTTTTTTATGGCATTTTGATTTACAGTGGGAGTTTACAAGAACATGTCAACCATTTGAGACTGGTGTTACAACTTTTGGTGGATCATCAGTTCTATGCCAATAAAAAAAATGTTTGTTCGGAGTACCACAAGTTGAGTATCTTGGTCATATTATTTCAGAAGCAGGCGTAGCTACGGACACAAAAGACTGAGACAATGTATAAGTGGCCTATTCTGGTGTATGTTAAGCAATTACGTGGCTTTTTGGGTTTGACCGGTTATACAGAAAATTTGTGCAAGAATATTGGATCATTGCCAAGCCTTTGACAGATTTGCTAAAACAATATCAATTTATTTGGCCTGAGTTAGCTCAACAGGCTTTTAAAAGTCTCAAACAATCAATGGTTTCGGTTCTTGTATTGGGATTAACTGATTTTGATAAAGTATTTGTGTTGGAGACTGATGCATCAGGTACTGGAGTGGGAGCAGTGTTGGTTCAAGAAAAAAGGCCAATGGCTTATTTTAGTCATGGGTTCACACCAAGGGAGCAGTTGAAACCTGCATATGAACGTGAGTTAATGGCAATTTTTCTGGTCAAGTTGAAATATAAACATTCTTTTGGGAAGGAGGTTTGAAGTTCATACTGATCAAATGAGTCTTAATTTTTTATTGGAGCAGAAAGAAGTTAACATGGAGTATCAAAGATGGCTGACTAGGTTATTGGGTTATGATATGGAGATTGTGTACAAGTCTGGAGTTGAGAACAAAGCAGCAGATGGTCTTTCGCGAATTCCACATGCATTTTCTGCTTCTTTGTTGGCTGTTACTGTGCCCACGGTTATTCAGTTACAAGACTTGTTCAAAGAAATAGACAATGATAAGGGCACTCAAATTAACTCGGAGAATTTTCTTGGTTAACATTTTCATTTGGTGGAGAGACGTTTGTGGTATAAGAATAGATTGGTGATATCAAAAACTTCGGTTTTTACTCTAGTCATTCTTAAGGAGTTCCATGAAGGAAAATTGGTGGTTATGGGGGCGTGTTAAGAACTTTGAAGCGAGTACATGAGTGTTTTCATTGGAAGGGTATGCAGAAGGATGTTCTTACTGCTTGCTCGGTGTGCCAAACTCATAAGTACTCAACTCTTTTCCATCAGGTTTACTTCAAACATTGTAAATTCCAACAGCTATTTGGGAGGACATTTCACTTGATTTCATTGAAGGGTTACCATTATCTGGTGGAGTAAATGTGATTCTGGTTGTGGTGGATCGACTTAGTAAAGCTGCTCATTTTTGGGTCTTAAACATCCGTTCAAAGCTATTGACGTGGCTGCGAAGTTTGTTTCGGAGATTGTTAGACTGCATGGTTTTCCTAAGTCGATCAGACAGAATTTTTCTGCTGCAAGTTTGGAAGGAAATGTTTTGTTTACCTGGTACTCAGTTGAAATATAGCACAACGTACCACCCTCAACCCGATGGACAGACTGAAGTGCTTAATCGATGTTTGGAGACATATTTAACATGTTTCGCATCAAGTCATCCATGCATTTGGCAGAAGTTTTTGGCTTGGGCAGAGTTTTCTTATAACACTGCATATCATACATCCATTAAAACATCACCGTTTAAAATGGTTTATGGCAAAGATCTTCCTAAGTTGTTCAAATTTGAACCAGGCTCAACGAGTAACTGGGATTTGGAAGTGAATTTAGGAGAAAGGGATTTGATGTTATCTCGAATTCAAATTAATCTCCAGCGAGCTCAGGAGATCAAGAAGAAACATGCAGATAAGAAGAGAAGAGAAGTGGAGTTTGCCATTGGTGATTGGGTGTATTTGAAGTTGCAGCCTTATCGACAATTCACAGTGGTTAGAAGGAATTGTCATAAGCTTGCTGCCAAGTATTTTGGTCCTTTTCAAGTGAGTGAGCGTATTGGGGCAGTGGCATATTGTTTGAAGCATCCTGCCACATCGAAGATTCATGACATTTTTCATGTGTCTCAGTTGAAAGCTGTTATTGGTGACCATATTTGGGAAGAGATTACATAACCACATGTAGCATTGGAGGAAGATTGTTGGTTCCCTGAGAAGATCTTGGACAGTCGTTTTACTGAGACTGATAGTCGTGAATTTCTCATTCAATGGCAGGGCCACCCACGTTTAGGCTTGAGGACAACCTCGTTTTCGGGATGGGCGGAAAGTATGGAAAGGATATGATTAATGAGAAGCAATGCAAAGGCAAAGACTCTGGCATGAAGAGAGGCTTTCGCCAAGGTTCAAAAGCAAAGACTCGAGTTGAAAGAGAGGCTTTGCCATTTTAGTTTTTGAATTCAATAAGAAAGAGACATTGAGCTCATTTGCTTCTTATGCTTTTACTCGATTTATGTTATCAAGCGATGTGCTTGTGAGATTGATGTGATCTCTGTATTCCGAGAGAAGCTGAGGATTGTAAACACTTTGTTTCCAGTTCTCGATTCGAATCGTTTATACTCTGTAATCGATTAGAATCGTTTCAATACAAATTGCTTTCATCCTTAAGTTCTGAGATATCGAAAATCTATAATTTGCTCCTACTGTTACTACTTGGTTTAAACTCCTTTCAGTCTTCATAACTTTCATCTCCTGACATAGCAGCAAAATCATCTCCCTCACTTGTTTCCTGTAGACATTTGAATTCCAAGTTTTAGGCCAAAGAGTCAATAATATAAACATCGGTGGTTCCGGATCTGTGGATAAGAATGAAGAGATACCTGTTTTTTATCCCAGTCCTTGAGCTTTGGGTTTGCTAACATGTAATTATCACGTAGAGCCGCCCAAGCCGGAGCATCGTCTTCATTGGAAGTGGAAGATTTTTGAGCCTACATCATTCAAGAAAATCTCACTAGTAATTAACCAACAATACTTGTGATTTATATAACTAAGAGGTAAAATCTATCACTCATCAAAGAGATTTGTTTCATTACAATACTAACTTGCTTATACGTTCATCCAAAGCTGAAGGGTTTTAAAAACACTCAAGATAAAGCATATTCAGGGAGAGATAGTGAGAAATTGCCAAACCTTAGTGTCTGTTTTCGATGTTTTCCCTAACTCAGTGAAGAACGCTTCTTTTCTTCGCTTCTTTAACACTGATGGGTATTCCAAAAACAAGATTTAGAAGGCAAGAACAAGACAGTGGATACATAAAGATTCATGCCAAAGATCAATATCTAAAGCCTATACCTTTAGCATCTTTAGACCTTGCAGGATTCAAACCGTTCTGAGCATGTTGAGCCTTGTTTACCTATTTTAAAACATAAAATTTTCGAATCAAACGAATCATTCCGAAAGAATAAAAGACCCGAACAAAACAAGAAGTAGAAACAACCTTACAGCATTAAATAGTTTGACCACTGTGATGAATTCCACAAAGTTCATAGAAAGACAAACAAAACTAAGTATCATCAAAAACCCAAATACTAAACTATCTCAAAGAAGATTACACTACCTCCTTTAGTAGCAACACCAATAAGAATCTTTTCATGAGAATCCAAATAGCTTCCAGGTTTAACATGTCCTTTCTCAGCAACCTTAAAATTCAAATTCAAACTCATCATAAAAAACTAAACAACACAAGAATAGTGAAAACAAAACAAAAACAATCATACCAAATGTTTAGCCTTTCTAGCTTGACCTTTAGCTTTGAATTCAGCTTCTTCTTCAGCTAGCTGCTTTGCAATAAGAGGCTTACGTCCTGATAAAATTGGATCCTGTGAACACAAAAAAACCAAACACTATTCAACATTTTCCCCAAATCTAAATCAAAATTCGGGTTTTATTTAAGGTTTATAGTTATATCTCTCACCAATGTATCATCTTCTTTAGTTTTCTTCATAATAGCTTTAAATGCGATTTTAAAAGCATTACATCCTCCATCAGAAGCAAACTTTGTGATTCCAGATTGAATCTCTTCTTCGTTATCTGAGCCTTCTTCTTCATCATCGTCATCTTCATCTTCTTCAATTTCTTCGTAATTTGGTCCCATGTTGGCATCAGAGAAGATCTTCTCACGAATTGTTACTTCTGGCTGTTTCTTCTCTTCATCTTCTTCCTCTTCCTCATCGGAATTGTAATCTCGTGCTCTCTTCTGAAACAGCTTTTGATTCTTCATTGTAACCTTGAACCTACCTGAGGAAGGAGGTAATGTCTTTGATTTCTTGTTTCTCGATGCTTTTCCGACTCTTCTCTTTCTAGTTCCTCTCTCTGCCGTCGCCATGTGATGAGAGTTTTCACCGGTAGACATTTTTCTTAACGGCGGCGGGATTTTGGAAGAGAAGAAGTGAGAAATAGAGTTTTTTTTTCCCCTTAAACCCTTACCTAATGAAAAAAATGTTTACGGATTTTGATTTCTGGTTTGATAGTTTGATTCGGGTCGGGTTTGAAGAAATATAAATTTGAAGAAAATGTAATTTTAATCATATTTATTGCTTACAATAGGCTTGGGCATTCGGGCCTTCGGATCGGATTTGAGTCTTTCGGGTATAGAAGTTTTAGAACCGTATAGATACCCACAAAAATTTGGATCAAATTCGGATCGGTTTCAAGTTGGTTCGTGTCCAAAAAAGTTTTACCCGTAAAAACCCAAAAAAATTCGGATACAAATATGTTCGGATATTTTAGGTATATTATAACTGAATACAGTAAATTTTATCCAAAATATCTAAAAATACCATAAAAATACCATAAAAATACCCCAGAATACTCTAACACTTAAAATATTTTAATGCCAAAATACCTAAAAATATGCTAAAATATCCAAAAATACCAAAGCATCTATATGTGTTAATGTATTATGTTTTAAGTGTTTGGATATCCGATCGGGTATTGAATAATATCCGAAACCGAACTGATACCCATGAATATAGAAGTTTAGGATCTGATGGGTAAATTGAGCATACATGAACCCGAGCCAAATTTTTGTTGGCTTCGGTTCGGGTAATCGGGTCCGGTTAGTATATTGTATTTTATAGAGTTTAAACTTTTTATAAAGTTTATACTTTTTATAAAGTGTAAATATTATAATATTTTAAACATTTTATAGAGTTTAAATATACACTTATAATATTTTTAACTTTTTATATAATTTAAATATTTATAATATTTTGAAAATAATTATTTTAAAATTTATTCAACTAAAGAACCGAAGAAATTTTTTAAGTTTGGATGCTTAGTAAGACAAACTTCCATCTCAATCGTATTTAGAATTATTTTGATCTTTTTAAAAATATGATACAAAACTATTGCAGAAACTTTTTAGATATAAAGATTGTTTTAATATAAATTTGTAGTTTTCTTTTGTTTCTTTATTGTTTATAAATATTTTTATTTTGTTCATTTAATAAATATTATAGTTTTTTTTTGGCTTATGTACTGTTTATATTATATTTAATGTGGTTTCAGTAGTAAATGAGAAAACATATGTTGTGGAAAATATAGTCCTACTTCGGTCAGAGATTGTCTTTGACTCTTGTTGATGGTCATCGCAAAGGCTAGAGATACCGAAAACAATATACGACGTATTATAAATAGTAATTTGGCGTTAGATGGTGATGTGAGACTCATAGAAATCAGAATTTTGTCTCCATTTATATCTCATGTGATGACTATTGTCTCTAAAATATGATCAGTCATTTGTGTAATCCGCAATCTAGTTTCATTGCATAATCCACCTTTACGATCTAAGTTGTATATCAACATAATAGGAGCACCGACTATCAAACGTAAAATATGCATTGACAAATCTAAGATTTGATAGAGTTTAAGAAATGCATATTTCTTAGCCGATGTGAGATATTGAACAAACATATTGTTTTCTTCATCGATTGAGCAATTTATGTCCGTTTAAAAAATTTTGAACCATAACATATGTAAAAAAAATCTAAACTGTTTTTGATTATATGTATTATATAATAATATAAAATAATTTAAAATAAGATCCAATAAAACTGTAAGGAATTTCATATTTTTTCAAGTATATTGATTTAAATTGGGTGGAGAGATTTTAAGAAATTTGAAATGAGTGTTAGTTGCCATACAATTTAAATATTTAAATATTTATTTTTATTACATATAAAAATTGTTTGGATGTAGAAATAAATAAATAGTATTTGGAAACAATATAACTCAAATGTAATTCACTTTTAATAGTATAGAGATTCATTACCATAAAAAAAATTTAGTTATTGTCCAATATAATCATTCTTGTCCACCCTTACTTACTTTCTAGGAATAGGATAATGAGCTGGTCAAATCTGGTTTTGGTTAAGATAACCTACCGGTCCCATTAACCTTGGGCAAAAAATTTGAACTCGAAGAACCGAATTGAACACGGCCTGAAAAGAGAAATCGAATCTAATTACTAATCGACAAAATACCTGAATACATCTTAAACTCTTATATCGAACAAGCGAACAAGAATCCAAACAGAACCGTAAATCGAATGGATACCCAAAATATTCAAAATATAATTTATATACCAAAAATATATTGTTAGTTATATTTAGATTTGATTTAAGTATGTATAGCCCAATTACCCAAAACTGTAAATATAAACCCAAAAATATAAACTATTTTCGTACCAAAATAACCAAAATATCCCAAATTTTTTTAGTGATACTCCATGATTAAAAATTTGTTAGATGCTAGTCGGACGTTTGGGTTAGACCTAGCACATAGCAAAAAAATCGAAGATTTATCGGGGAGTAAGTGGGATTAGTTTTAAGAATTTTATATACATACACTTATTTATATTAGCATTTCGAAAGATAATATATCAGAATATGAAGTAGCTTAGTCGGTGGAAGCCCCAAATAAATTCAACTCAACTCTGGTTTGAGGGTTGGTGAGTGCCATTTTTGTCAATTTGTTGTGGTTTATCTTTAATGAAGGGTAGCAAAATAAATTTGATATCATATTTATCTTTTGTTACGAGACCTGTAACTCTAAAACATGGTCGCCACTTAGTTTTTTTTTATTAACATAATTCTTTTTTTTAACCTGCTTTTCTTATTGTTTTAAACCTTTAAGTCCGAAATATCAGTACCGAATCTAAAACCGATATCCAAAAAAAAAAAAAAAAAAAAAAACAGCTTTCGTTTCGGTTTATCAAACTTGGCCGACAAATCTTTACACCTGGGCTTTTTTGTTTCTTTTTGGTCTTAACATTTCTTATCAATTTGTTTCCGTTTTCCAGCAGAGCAGAGTCGTAAAACAAGATCTAGCACGGACCTCTCGTGTCGTCGTCGCCGGAGAAGACGACTACGAACGACGAAGCAGAGAGCTTCATAAACCCTAACAGATCGAGTTTCTTGTCTTATAGAGTAAACGAGAAGAAAAAAAACACACAATCGAAGATGAACATTTTCAGATTAGCTGGTGATATGACTCACCTAGCTAGTGTTCTCGTCTTGCTTCTCAAGATCCACACCATTAAATCCTGCGCCGGTATGTTCATTTCTTCGAAAAATTGGTCAAAATTGAATTCGATTCGGTATTGTTTTGCTAATTTGATTCTCATATTAGATTCGCGCGTTTTAACTTAGTCGTGTGATAGTTTCATTAATTGATCTTACTGAATATGATTAGCGAGTAATTTCAATTTAGCTTTCGTTAATAGTGTCAAAATTTGTTATAATAGATTACTCTATGATCCTCATTCTCAATTCGATTCGTTATGGTTTTACCAATTTGAATTTTCATTTCCATTCCCGCGTTTTAACTTAGTCCTGCGATAGATTTCATCAATTGATCTTACTGAATTTGATTTTGATTATTGTGTAATTTTACCTCTGTAGGTGTTTCATTGAAGACTCAAGAACTCTATGCAATTGTTTTCGCAATGCGATATTTAGATATTCTTACGAGTTTTTATTCGATCTACAACACTCTTATGAAGTTAATATTCTTAGGAAGTTCATTTTCAATAGTTTGGTATATGAAATACCATATGGCTGTTCATAGAACTTATGATAGAGATCAAGATACGTTTCGCCATTGGTTCCTCGTGCTTCCTTGCTTACTCTTGGCTCTTATCATTCATGAAAAGTTAACATTTCTCGAGGTTTGTTCGGTTCTTATTGTGTAGCGGCCTTCTTGGTACATTTCTTTGGTGGATCATTCACATTTTCTCTTATAAAATTTAGGTCTTGTGGACATTTTCATTGTATTTGGAAGCTGTTGCGATACTTCCTCAGCTTGTTTTGCTTCAGCGGACTAGAAATATCGATAACTTGACAGGACAATACATATTTCTCCTTGGGTATGTATACATATTTCTTCTCTTTTAGGTATCTCGATCCGCTCTATTAATGTGATTATGTGTTTCTAAGTCTGATATTCGATATGAAAATTATGTCGTCGTGTTGCAGGGGATACCGTGGATTCTACATTCTTAACTGGATATACCGTTATTTCACCGAACCACACTATGTTCATTGGATAAGTATATGATTATTTCCCTCTCTCAAACCTTCTTTGTGCTCTCTATAGTATCTGTTGATAGGTTTCTGATGTCCTTTTGTTTTGTTTTGTTGATTATTTGACACAATTCAGTTGATATTTGTTGTGTTGTAGCTTGGATATCTGGGCTTGTTCAAACATTGCTCTACGCCGATTTTTTCTACTATTACTTCCAAAGGTAAACAAATACTTGACAATCTTTGGCCGCTTTGTTCGTATAAGAAATATCCGTAACTCTTGACGATATGATTCTGGTTTTATCATCACAGCTGGAAGAACAATAAAAAGCTGCAGCTTCCGGCTTAGTCTCTAACTTTTCCGATGCTTGGTTAACAAATTTGGTATTGAGCGCGGAAACTTTTCGATAACTCGGTTGGTTGTAGAATGTGTAAAACTCTTCAGAGATCCAACTTGTTAAATTTGTTGTATTTTTTCTTGTCTTCAAAACTGTTTTATTTTAATCTTCAAAATTAGTGTTCTAAATTTCTTTACTAAACAATAAACATTGTTGTGAATGCTCTCAAGTATAAAGAGTTAATTTGTCTACTAAGCCATGTTTTCTACATTTTGTTTGTGTGTCTCTCAAGTCATTGACCTTTGAGTTAGGTTGCACAGAAACGGATACGGGGATGGGAAATGAGAAATTCAAAATTGTTAGGAAACGGATACGGCAACAATAATATTAGAAAAATATTCATAAGTTTAAGATAGAAAGATAGTCATTAGTCACAACACAAAAATGAAAACCTTTTAGTTTAATTTAAAAGCAAACTATAAAATAATCTAATAAATGATCAACTCATTTTCTAAATCTGGCTCATCTAGTGAAAGATTCGCAAACTCCAAAATTCCCACGTCCCCCATAGAATCAAATGTATCGCACCAACATCTCACATCTTGGTCCTTTCATCTTGATACATGGTTTTTACACCGAAACGTTTCGGATACACCGTCTCCGTTCTGCCTTGCCGTCCCCATCACCGCCTCACCGTCTTTTGGTAACGTGTCCGCACCATCCCGCTGTAGTTCCCATCTCCGAAACGTCTCCGGTACGGGAACGTCGTCAAAATTGCCGTCCCCGTGCAACCTAGTCTTTGAGGTTTGAGTCTGATGCTTGTGTATTAATATAAGTCTCTAGTGTTAAATTTCTATTGATATATCTGAAGTTTTGTTAATCATTTTTGAATATCTTTGTTGAGGTAGAGGTAAACTTGTTAGTTTTTCTTTAATTGTATTAAGATTGAATTATTATCTGACCAATTCTTCTTTTGTTTGGTTGACACACCAAATTCTTTCCGTTCATATCTTTAGAAACATATATCTAATGGCCCATAAGAAGATTTTGGTTAAACGAATACCTTTTAAATGTAGATGTCTAGGAGATAAACACAAAATTCTTCTTCTTTTTTGGTTTACACACCAAATTCTTTTCGTTCATATCATTAGAAACATATATCTACTGGCCCATAAGAAAAATTTTGGTTTAACGAATACCTTGCATTTGAGAATTTTCTATTGAATCAAAGGACTTGATTTGAACCTTGTTCTACCTAGCTAGTGAAACAGTCAATACCTAGCTAGTATTGACTGTTTGATTCAAATCACTTATCTATAATTGTTATATAACTTACACTTTGTTACAAATTGGTGTTTTTGGATTTGATCTTCTCATAAGATTGCGTCATTGTGATACTATATTCAGGCACTTGCATATTAAAATCTGTTCATAATGGATCCTGCAAAACATTGTTTACTATACAGTAATAAAAAAATGTACATGGGTTGGGTAGAAAGAATTATAGTTTCATTAAAAGTTAGGAATAAATTCCCTTAAGTGAAACCATACAACATGTGTAATCATTGTTAACTTCAAAAAAACCTTTATACATTGATAATCATTGCTACACAAATTTTACATCAATAGAGTTATTTTTTTTGTTTTACTAAAGATAGGTATAAAAATTAAGTCAAGACAAAAAGTAATGAATTTAATATCTTTGATTTCACCAAATAGTTATTAAAATTGATATTATTAACAATTTAGTATGTTGACCAAAATAAAAATTCATTGATAGCTTATAAAATTTTGACCGAATAGTTTCTTTTTTTCTTTTCTTATTACCATTTTTATTTATTTTCGATAATCATGTATTCATGTCCACTAAACAGTAATAAAAAATCAACACTAATAATTGAGTATGTTGACCAAAGTAAAAATTTCATTGACTGCTTAAGAGATCAATATTATAAAAAGGCATGTTTTTCCTTTTTCAAAGACAATGTCATCATAGGTAAGAGTTATCATTTTGATTTTATATAACCAATTAGTTAAAAGAAAAAATTGCTATTAACAATTTGTTGACTAGAAGTTTGGTTTGAATGTAGTTTTGTTAAAGATGATAAGGTAGAGTTATAGAGAATCCTTTGATATACATGAATAGTATAAATAGAGGAGCTCTCTACTTCCCTAGAAATATTCAAGCTGACATTTAAAATGGATAGAAAAGAATATATATTTTCAATATTCGAATTTGTTTCATTAATGTTGTTGATGTTTACGGCTAATGCTAGGGCTCGTGGAGGTCAAGAGTTCGAGAAGAACTATGTAATTACGTGGGGACATGATCATGTCTTGAAACTCAACCAAGGGAAAGGAGTTCAGCTCTCCATGGATCAGTCTTCAGGTTCATTGATTTTTATTTTATCATTTTCTGTGTTAACCGGGAACTCCAAACCCAAACCTAAAATGAATTTTAGAAAGCCCATAGAAATTCGTTTTTTTTTTCTTTTGCCACTAAAATATAATAAAATCGGACTTTCTAATTCTTTTTTCCAAAACATGACAGCATAAATATGCATTATATAAAATTAGACATAATCAGTAGAGTTTGAGAGAACTTAATTAATTATTAATTTATAAAATAATCAGGTGCTGGCTTTGAGTCTAAAGACCATTACGGATCAGGATTCTTCCAAATGAGAATCAAATTGCCTCAAAGAGATTCCGCCGGCGTTGTCACAGCATTCTACGTACGTTTACATTTATTCTATTCGTTGCAAGTTTGCAACATTATTTATTTTCATTACAATATTTTAATTTTCATGATCATGAATAGGTTTCTTTGTATATTTGTTTATTATTGCTTAAAGTTAACTTCGAAGGACAACACCCACGACGAGGTTGACTTCGAGTTCTTGGGCAATAAAGAAGGAAAACAAATAACAATTCAAACAAATGTGTTTGCCAATGGCCAAGGAGGTAGAGAACAAAAAAATGTACTTTGGTTCGATCCCACCACAAGTTTCCACACTTATGGGATTCTTTGGAATCCGCATCATATTGTGTATGTTTTTTTTTCTCCCTCTTTGCTCTTCATGCATCTATTTATATGTATATTCACAATTATTAAATGTGTGTCTATATATAAAAGTACGTAGATTGAATCAAAATACATAAATATTTCTTTAAATCTTTTTTTTTTTTGGGTGCAAGCATCTTTCTTTAGATCTTCTTAACAGAAATTAATATTCATTTCACGTGTATAAAGTCTTTTAAAAACCATGATGATTTGATAACAGGTTTTACGTGGAAAAAATTCCAATAAGGATATTCAAGAATACCAAAAGAAGGGGCATGAACTATCCATCAAAGCCCATGCAAGTGGTAACTAGTCTGTGGAATGGCGAGGCTTGGGCTACAGATGGTGGTAAGAGCAAGATTAATTGGGCCTTTGCTCCTTTTAAGGCACAATTCCAAGGCTTCTCCGACCAAGGTTGTAAAGTGAATGGTCAGAGTAATAATGTAAGAGTTTGTGGTTCAGCAAGGCATTGGTGGAACACTAGGAAGTATAGTAGGTTAAGTGCATATGAACAAAAGGAATTGGAGAATGTGAGAGCAAAGTACATGAACTATGATTATTGTTCTGATCGGACTAGATATAATGTTCCTCCTACGGAATGTCGATGGAATAAATGATAAATATGTATAATTTTTTTGTTTAATTAAGACAGAAAACTCGACTCATATAGTTTGATATTGTACAATATATAATTCAAAGTTCTCTGAATCTTTATCATAAGATAAGCATGTCATCTTTTTGGAGAAAGTGAACTTGGAATTAAAAGAACTCTTCGCCGGGAAAAGAAGGAAAAAGAAGTCTCTGTTGCTATGCTCATACAAAATCTTATAATACGTATGCAATATATTTTTCTTTTATATAATGTAGACAACATTGGCAAACGGTGGAGAAAAGAAAATTAATAGCAAACTTACAAATTTTTTACATTTTCAGTTTGAAGCAGGGCACTAACAAAAAAGAGGGATTGGTATCGATCTAACATCCGGAGATCATATCCAAAAAGAGCGAGACCAAACCTCCAAGGTCCTCCATATGGATGGTGTAGTGATTAGTGTGAATGTAATAGAGCTAAACCGAACCACCCACTTGCAAAAATATTTTGGTTTATGAATGGTGTAATGGTATAAAAAAAAGTACAAAGGTGGATATGAAAAACAACGGAAACAAACACATTTGAATTGTCATTCATGATATTTATGAACAGTAGTTATGGATAAAGATGGATCAAAGTGAACCGTATGGCAGATCAAAATGACAATGGAAAGCAGGAAATGCATGTGAATCAAGTGAAAATCAAAATAATTCATGCGTTAACTTTTTTTTTTCAAGTAATTATTTTAACTTTTGGAGGGTCACAAACTTTTAAAAATGTGTATATTTTTTATAATCGATAAAAATATATTCAAGAAAATAATTTGCCACAATAACTTTTTTTTTACAGACGAAACAGTTTATTATTTTTCTGTAATTTATTCTGAATAATAATAAATTATACTGTAATTCTAGATTCCAACATAATATTTTTTAATTAAGTGTATTTTAGTAGTAATTTTAACTATGATTTATATTACTCTTTATCTTATTTTGTAAAATATTTTATTGAACACATTTTAAAAAAAATTTCTACTACTTTAAACATTAATCATGAAGAACTTGTTATGTTTTTCACTATTCAACATATAATTGGACCGTCCGATCCACTTGATCTGTAGTTGTTTCACCTGATATGTTTGATCGTCACCGCTTGTTACGATTCACCATTCATAGCCATGGAATTGACAAAGATCTCAATTCTATTACTTCGAATTTTACCATGTATCGGATTCTCATAAAAATCATCAAACTTTTATATAAGATCATTTGATTTTAGGGTAAATTGGTGTATTGAGGGTTTTTTTGAAACATAATAGGGTGAGAAAGATGGTTATTATTTACCATTACTAAAGAGATGCATTTGTAATGTTGACTACTATATGCTTTCCACTCATATACCTGAAATCCTTAATTATTTACATATGATGCCATCAATCAACAATAAAAAAATGTGTTTCTCTCTGACTTCTCGTCAGCTTCCTCAGTACAAAATTTTTTTTTTCTTTATTTTTCTTTATTTTTCATAAATCTTTTTAACTTTTTCTTTAATTTGTTTACGAATCTAAAGATTCAAAATTTGTTATATTTTACATATTTGAGATGCACAATTTTATCATATCTCAAGTTAATGATAGACAAGATGGTATAGGGATACCATCTTGTACACCATCTAATGCATCTTGTACACCATATTATCAGTCACAAATGTATACAACAAACAGGGGTGCACCTAAGAAATTTATTTATCAGCGTCAAATATTTATAATTATAAAAATTCAAGTTACCCACTTACTAGAAAGGGATAATTTTTTTTAAAAATATGGCATTTGAGGGATTAGAACTCTAATTTGGGGGTGTCAAAGTTAAAGATTTAACCATTTTGGAAAAATTCTCACATAAAAATTAGTTTACATATTTAAAATTTATAATTTAAGGTGGTGCAGATGACACTCCTTATTCTCATGTTGGTCCGCCCATGACCACAACCATATACACAACAAACATGTTATTTTCCCATTTTAGTAACTCTTTGTAACTGAACTTAAAGCTGATAATCTGTGTTTGCTTTTAATCCGAATTGAGGACAAAAAAATAACTTTAAAGTCGGCTAGTCCTAAAATATTTAGGTTTTTTTGCTAGGAGAAGAATTTTTTGAATTGATTAAAGTTTTGTATTTCGATCTCTCTCTTTTCTTTGCGACCAATTTACTCTTTAGGATTTCACTTACGCTGCCATTTTGTGTAAGCCGTTATCATCTTTGTTGAAGGTCAGATAAAAAGAAACCCTTCTTTATTATGCATGTGATTGTTTTTGGTTGAATGGTCGTCGGACTATTTGATTTACTTTATCGATTCGATGTTTCTACTAAATTGCATTACGATTAAGCACCTAATCAGAATGTAGTACACTTAAGATTTGACAAATCTCTATGCGTTGAGTAGTTTTTTTTGTTTTTATTTTTTCGCTGTTTGGATTACGTAGTTCAAATCCATTATAAACCCATTAAGTCTAACCATAGTTTCTTCACCTCTAAAATATCAATTGAAAGCCCCGAGTCTTATATTTCTATAAATTTCAAGTTCTACCCGATCTGAGGAACGTGGTAAATGATATCGCTGTTTCTTGATGTCTGTTAATATTTGTTCCAATCTCTAGTCACCGCAGTTCTGACAAGTTCTAGGAGAATACAAGAAAGAATGAGCAAATGGACTCCTTTTTCGATGAAACTTCCTGGGGAGATACATGTGACTATATCTAGCCACAATCTAAATCAAATCTAAAATTGGAGTTATGATATGGAAGTTATGTTTGTTTTCCTTAGTCAGTTCTCTGCAAATTGAATCTCATGAATATCCAACTTCATAAGCAGTTTCCGGTATTGGAAATATCTTGCTGCCAGCTTTCAAATGATTCCTACAGATCCTAGTTTAAGGATTCTTGTAGCAACTTATGACTTGTGGTAAGTTGCCATATAGGTAATCTCAGGCCATAATCTGAGTTTAAAGAAGAACACGGCTGTAGCCAAGTTACAAGTAGCTGATATATTGTTCTATCTGATTTGATCAGCTGTGTCTGTTGCTTGAATTTTTAAAGCTTTTTCTTCTTTCTTTCACATTTGATTGTTTTTTGTAAGGTTGCTGTTTTTTTGGGTAGCCAGAGTTATAGGATTGTTTAGTATTCTCTTATTGCAAGTTTTTTAGGTAGCTACTGTGATAAAATAGTAAAATTGGAACTTCTGATTAAGTTAGATGTTGTTTATTTGCTTGTAAAGATGATTTTGTGTATCTTGTTAATTTTTTTGTTGTGGTCGTTATATCTTTGCATTGTGCTGTTTGTATTGTTTAATCCTTTGTCATAAGTTCCAGGATTGTTAAATTGACTCATCTCTTTTATTCATTGATGGGTTTTCACATTTTGTAATCTAAGATTCTTGGTAATGTTTTTATGTCACTGTAACTTTCATTTGTTTTTTAAAGGCTTGGCTTCTTCGAGTGCTGTCCGTCCATATCCTCCACGACTGTATGAATAAGGAAAATAATACAGACGCATAGCATGAATCACTATTCTGCAATGGCCAACTTGGGCAAAGTCAGAGAAGAATTAGGAGCTGATGTGTGGACTCGTTTGAAGAATTATTCCATTGGGCTGTTTGCGAAGTTTGCTGATATGGAATACACATGGGGAGGTAAATGAGCTCATTATTTATTGGTCAACCAGCTCTTAGTGGATGATCCCCATGAGATTTTTTCCCTTATTGATGATAGACCTATCCGATTCTCCCTCCACAAGTTTGGAGCTTTCACTGGTCTTAATTGCGATAGTATACCATCTGATGTAGTATCTGTTAGTCATGAGGAGTTCTGGAGAGAGATGCAAATATCTATAGCAACAGGACCTACATTTGAAGAGTTGGAGCTTGTGATGGCTAGATCTCATCTTTGGGATGGTAATAAGAGGCCTATGGTGGCCCAATTGTGTCTACTTTCAGTTGCAGTACTAGACATTTATAGAGGATCTAGGTTACCATTGGAAATTGCAAAATTAGTTCTTGATCAAGAGACTTTTGAGAAGTATCTGTGGGGTCGAGTAGCTTTTGAGAAGTTGATTACTTCGATCAAGATCATGAGGCTGGAAAAAAATCTTATTCGCTTCAAGGACCAGTTCAACTGTTATTGACTTGGTTATATGAGCACGTTCATGGTATAGGTGACAGTTATGGGAAAAGAAAGGTCAAGGCTCACGAAACAGATCCTGATGATGTTCCACATCTAACTTGGAACTCTGGTCGTGGTGCGATTAGCTTTGAAAAATTCATAACTGAGGAGAAGGCTGCTCATGGGAAAGTAAGTATATGCCTCTTGTTCATGTTACTTTAAACATATTATGTTTGGCTTCTAAAAAGATTACACAATGTAGGTTCGGGTGACACATATGGTTGAAGATATTTACCCAAATGGAACAATACTGAGAAGATAGATCCACTTGTCAAGAACATGGTTGAAGATATCATCAGTGGTAGACTGTGGGCCAACACTTGGGCTGAAGATGTGAAGAAGAAGAAACGCAAAATGTATGTTCCAGAGGATGATGAAACGTCTCAGAAGAAGAAGAAGATGAAAGGGAAAGAACAGGGAGAGGTATGTTGTTGCTTCTTCAGTTTCTGTAATTACTGGTTGTATAGTTTGATTTTTAACTGTAGTTTGTGTCTATCTTGCTTATCTTTTTACTGTTAAACATGATCTGTTAAAGTTATACTGTGCAGGCTATGTTTAACATGGTGCAGAAGGTGACTGGTGATGTTGATGTAATCAAGTATTTGGTGGGGGATTTGGCGAAGAGAGTAGAAGCAAATGAGAGGAACAATGAGAGGAATACTGAGAAACAATAGGAGTTTGCTGACATGTATTCTAAGATGATCAAGTATTTCGAAGCTGCTAAAGCAAAAGAGAAAATTGTTCAACATGTGGAGAACGTACACTCAAACAGAAAAGTAGATGATGAAGCTTCAAATGCATCACCTGTAAGTTATATTTTCACTAATATTTTGTTTCTTCTTACTAATTGTTTACTAATTGACTAATGTTATGTTTATGTACAGTCATGGATGGTTCAGTTGAATCAAACCTCTAATAACGAGTTACCAAGTTCAAGAGTGGTGAATAAAGTGAAAGAAAAGGAAGCTAAGAAGACAGTTTTGAAAAGAAAGGAAGCTGAGATGAAGGAGAAGCGTGAAAAGGATAATGGGAAGAAAGTAACCGATCATGGGAAAAAAGAGAAGAAAAACAAGGATAGCAATGAGAGCTATGCGGAGACAGAGAAGAAAGTAGAGAAAGATGAGAAGAAGAATAGGAAACATGAGAAGAAAGATAAGAAAGATGAGGAGAAGAAAAGATGAGAATGAACAAGAAAGTGAGGAGAAAGAGAAGAAAGATGAGAAAGATGAGAAAGATGAGAAGAAGAAGAAAAAGAAGAAAGATGAGAACGAACAGGAAAGTGAGGAGAAAGAGGAGAAAGAGAAGAAAGAAAAGAAAGATGAGAAGAAGAAGAAGAAGATTGATGAGAAGAAGAAGATAGATGAGATAAAGGAGAAGAACGAACAGGAGAGTGAGGAGAAAGCGAGAAAGAAGAGAAGGATGAGAAGACGATGAAGAAAGTTGTAGTGAAGATAGAGAAGACAGATGGTGAGGTTGAGAAGAAAGGTGATGCAGGATCTGAGGATTCAATATGGTCAAACCCAAAGGAGAAAGAGGCTAATAAGTTGAATGACAAGGCATGATTTTGGATGGTTAGCATCTGGGGTAAGTTACTTTGGTTTTGTGCAAAACAGTTACATGTGTTCATGTGCTTTTAATGGCACATCAATATTGAATCCTTAAGTTTCTTTCCTTTTTTGCAGCACATTTCTGTGGCAATGACTATGTTCCGTAACAGGCATATGCGCCAACCGTCTCCTTTCTACAGTCTGCGGATTGCTTTCTTGGATCCTTTCTTTGTCACGCATATGGAGGATGACTATCCACTTTATTTGGATCAGGGTAAAGACTTTGTCTTCAGGAAAACATATCGGGACAACTGCTTAGGTCTACAGCCTATGGTCACTAACAAGAGGTAGTTCATTGATATTGATCACTTGTACGTGTGCTTATTTGTGAGTACAAATCATTGGGTGGCTCTGGATATCGACTTGAAGAAGAAGAAGATCTTTATCTACGATAGCATCCCACCAGAGGACGATACAGAGTTACAAAAATCCGTTCGCGCACTCCAAAAAATGATCCCAGCAATACTTAGTGAATACATACCTGTTGAGGACCGGAAGAAGAGCTGCACAATGATGGATGTGAGAAGAACGTTGGTCAACGTCCCAATCAATGAAAATCCAGGAGATTGTGGTGTCTACTCGTTGAAATACATAGAGTGTTTAGCATTGGGATTGAGGTTTGGCTGTTCGGGTTAGACTTGCATCTGAAATATTTGATGAAGTTCATAAGGAGGAAACAAACGGCCTGTTTGATGAATATTGTTATCATAAGGATGTAGTTCCTCAGCTTCTAGATGAAGATGTGAGCGATGGTGATTTAGAAGAAGTCTAAGTTGTTGGTTTGCCATCTGTTTTATTTTGTTGCATAATGACTCTTGTTTGACACTTGCTATAGTATTTTGGTCGAAGTATCATGTTGCTTAGTGACTCTTGTTTAACAGTTGCTGTAACATGTTGTATGAAGTTTCATTGTTACTGGATTTGCTTAATATTTTTGTTTTTTCGGACAGGTTATTTGTTCTACTTTTATGTTATCTATCGCAAATTATTTCTTCGCACCACAGATTTATTTATACCTTACCGCAGAATTATTTGTTCCTTACCGCAGATTTAATATTTACTTAAACCAATCGAACAAAATAAGCAAATAGTGTAAATGGAAAAGTAATACAAAAGCAACAAAAACAAATGGTTCACGAAGCCAAGAAACAAATGGTTCACAAAGCAAAGAAAAAATGGTTTACGAAGCAAAGAAACAAATGGTTTACGAAGTACATGTTTTACGGTTATGGCCAACTAAGTTACAATTTCTACATGTGTGTTGCTTCCTTGGCCTTTTCTTTTCAATATCAACTTCCAAGGCAGGTTTAATCCTCAAGTTTTTTGGTCTACCTGGTTGTGGTCGAATCACAGGGGGATAGCAAACTTGATTTGCAACAGTTTCTGGTATTGGTATAGTGAAATCCCTAGGTAATATGGCGCGGCGTAGGAGTTGTACAAGGAATTCTTGTGGTAATAACGATGACATATCATAGTTGGTTCGATTTCCTCTTCTCACAGGCTGCAATTGCGTGGCCACATGATATTTTCTCCAAGTCAAAGCGACAACATGTACACTTTTTCTCTCTCAAATTAACAACCTATACAGATGCTCCGCTTGTCACTTGCATCTGATGTGCATCTATATCTTGTGCAGTAACAAATTTAGCATATGCTATTTGGCTATACAAAACAATAATAGGGTTAGTATTGCATAAATAAGCTAATCTTATATAATACGTAACTACTAGAATTTTTTTTTTTTTTTTTTTTTACCTCGAGCATTTTCTCCACAACACATGTAAGAGATGTTTTCATTTTTAGTGCATTGTTTCTTCGATCTGAAAACCATCTTGTCATCATGTATCTCACTGCATCTAGGAGGTTTACAATATGCAAACTCCTAGAATGGGATAAAACATTACTAATAGACTCGGCAATGTTGCTAGTAATAATGTTGTACCTATCACCAGTAAAATATACTCTTTTCCACAGTTTTAAATCAGCTATTTCAAGATAATTATGAAGCGCATGATTCAAAACTTTAATCTGATTAAATGCTGTTTCGAAATCAACAAATTAAAAGCATTGGCCGCCTTCTTCACCAACCCAAAGGCTTATCTTCCTCTAAATCGAACTAGAATATTTTTGTATAGATGATATGTGCATATACTCTGACTAGACTTTGGATAGACGGTCAGTATTGCTTTCCCAATTGATCGGTGTCTATTAGAGACAATTGCAATCTTTTTATAATTGGGATCAATAGCTTATTTTCTTGAAAAACTATTCCCATGATTCATCATTTTCAGTATCAACCACGGCGAAAACTATAAGAAATATTTGAAAATTACCATCTTGAGATGTGCGGTAAGAAGTGTATCTTTGTATTTTCCTTTTAAGAAAGTACCATCAACCACCAACACTTTTCTCATGAAAGGAAATCCAGTAATACTTGCACCAAATGCTAAAAACAAATACTTGAACCTTTGACTCTCCTCAACTTCAAGTCACGTTAGTGTCCCAGGATTTGCTCTGCGTATCATGTATAAATAAGTAGATAGCTGGTCATATCCACTGTCAGGAGTACCTCTAACCAATTGTCGTGCATATAGTTGAGTCCAATAACCTTTCCAATAATCCATCTAACAAAAAAAAAAATTTGAACTTCCGATTAAAACAAAAAATTTGATATGCAACAAAATTTGAGGCTTAGTCACTACCTTGATCTGAAATCATTTAGTCATTACTTCCGCAACATGCATCGGCCAAACAGTTGGTCCAATTCCACCGAAAAAATCCTTGTATAACATTCCAAGTATATCTGGAGTTGCTTGACGTGATGATGCAGACCGCATAGTAACTGAACATGTATGTTCAGCTATATACACATGAACATGAAATTTGAGATCACCTTCTACTGGTGATGCTCGTAGCCTCCACGTGCATCCTTTTACCCTCCACCTAACAATTAATAAGTCTGGTTTTGAGTAGTCTACGCAAAAATCAAACTTCTCAATGACTGTTAAGATCTTCAATCTTGTCTTTAAATGTTCTTTGGTTGCATAACATTGTCCAACAGCTAATGTCATGGAAGACAATTCAAAGTTCACCAAATCAGGATACTCATTTTGTTGATTTAAAACATTGTGGATTTACTTTGCTTCGTAGGTATTTGTTTCTCTTTCGGTGGCATTCCATACTTGCTAAAGTTCTCATCATCTGAATCAGTTCCGTCAGAGTCGTCACAGTAATCAAATCTGCTTTCATCTTCGTCTTCTTCATTCTCAGAGTTCTCTCCATCATTGTTATCATTTAAAGTCACAGAATCGCCTTCATCAACATCTTTTGACTTAACCAAAATTTTCTCCTTCACTTCCACACAAAGTCTAACCGTTTCTGATGATGACTGAACCAAATAAAATTGAAATTGTCTATAGTTACTGATATATTAGTATTTTGTCCCATTTTAGCTAGTCTTTTCATGATGTTTTTGAGTCTTTTCTAGTCTTTTTGTGTCTTCTCAGGTATTTTAAGGCTATGGAGCATGGATTGAAGATATTGGAGCACATTAGAGCAAAAGAAGCAATTTGGAGCAAAAAGACGGTTTTCGCCGACCGAGCACCTGCTCGCATGCTCCGCCAGGGTGCTCGCCCAGGGTGCTCGACCTATTTTACCTAGGGACGCGTTTTTAATTAATTTTTAGAATAAAAAGAGGTAGCCGCCTCAGACTTACGGTATCTATCATTCACGTTCTTTTTGAGACTCAGTTCTTGTTCTAGGTTTATTTTTTGGTTTCAAGACTACACACTTTGTTCCCTTGTTCGATTTGGATTTATATTATTCAGCTTGGATCTCTATTCTCCTCTTGTCGATCAGACCATACCTTGTTTGAGAAGTTTTCCTGAACTTTATTTTATTTAATAAATCATGAATTCATCTCTTTGCTTTGTTATGTTCGATTGCATCACGTGTGAGTAGATCCATAGCTAGGTTAAGGGTTTCAATGGTGGTTTAGGTTGTTCATGGCTGAGCATAGATAGGATCGGAATCTTATATGTCTTCGCCAATAGGGGTTCGTAATGCCTGGGTTAGTTTGATCACCTAGCCTATGATTTCTAGGTTAACTTATTCATGAGAGTGCTCTAGGTTGCTAGAAAAACCATTGGTGAGTAATTGGGCGTAGCCAACGAGAGTTGATTGCTGCGTTTGATTATGAACATATTGAACCTATTCGTTAATGCTTATCATCTTCACTAGGTCCAGGCGAGAGTTTCGGGCTCTAGGTTGTTAGATAAAGGCGTCGATACATCACGAGAGTGGGACGACATTAATTTGTGTTTGAGTTCTAGACCGGTAATTAATTAGTCCTGAATAGTTGCTCGGCCTTGTATCCTAATCACCAGCGAAATACCTTGACCTAGTGCCTTTTAATTATTTGTTTACACCGATTTATTTTAGTTGCTATTTGTTCCGAAAATTACACCAACACCATATTGTCTTAGCTTTGAATAAAATCTCATAAATTCATAGTGTAACCTTGGTCTCTGTGGATTCGATTCCTTTTATACTATTGCGATTGTTCTGTGCACTTGCAGTTTTTAATTGGGTTAAAACTCGACACATCAAGTTTTTGGCGCCGTTGCCGGGGACCAATTGCGTTGCCTTTGATTTTTGATTTTGTTTTCAGTCTAAGAAACTACTGACCTTAATTTTTATTTGTTTCTGCTATGTGTCAGGTGCATGACCAGTAGAAGAACAAGGAAAAATTGCACCGAAGATCTAACCATCCTCACCAACGAAGAGTTAGCTCGCATCGAACGTCAAAACCGTCAAAAGAGACTTACAGCTGCTCCGGTTATCATGGCTGAACAAGACAATGGTATGGCTGCTCAGTTACAGTTTCTAAGGATCAGATTGCTCAGTTGAGAAGAGATCAACCGCCAGCTCCACGAGTTCAGCCGGGTATAGGGGATTCGGATAATCCTCATGCATTTTATCAAAACCGGTCAGCTATTGTTTCTCCAACAATTCAGAGGCAAGACTATGAGATCAAGCCTCAAATGATCACATTGGTGAAACAATACCTCTTTCACGGACTGCCAGCTGAGATACCGATGGACCACATCGAAAATTTTGAAGAAATCTGCAGCACCACCGGTTCTAATGGGGTACCGCCAGAGTTTCTAAAATGCAAGCTGTTTCCGTTTTCTCTTGCTGACAAGGCTCAGAGGTGGTTGAAGTCATTGCCAGCTAGTTCTTTGAGGACGTGGGATGAAGTTAGAGCCGCTTTCTTGGACCACTTCTACACTAAGTCCAAGACAGCCGCTCTACGAAACAAAATTTCGTCTTTTCAACAACATTCTGGTGAAGCTTTTTGTGAAGCTTGGGAAAGACTGAAGGAATACCGTAGGGAATGTCCTCATCATGGTTTTAAAGATGAACAGATTCTGGGAATATTTTATGATGGAGTTGAATGGGATTACCGCAATGCCCTAAATGCTGTGAGTAACGGGTCTTTTATGACCAAGACTAGAGATGGTGCTTTTGAGCTGATAGAGAACCTTGCTTCAAGCTCTAGCAGTAGGTCTCCTGAGTATGATAGGTCCAAGAAAGTAAACAGTGTGGATACTCAGAAGATAGATGAGCTGACGGCAAAGGTAAATTTGCTCCTACGCGAGAGTCAAAGACCGGTCAAGTTTGTGGAAGAAAATGGGGCTGCGCCCATTTCTCAAGAGTTTGAGGAAGATGACGATGCTGGAGTACATGAGGTTAACTATGTGAGTGGTCAGGGGTATGTCCAGAACCGTGGTTTTAATCAGAATTATCGGAGCCACCCCAAACTCTCCTACCGAAGCACCAATGTCGAGAACCCACAAGACCAAGTCTATCCGCAACAAGGAGGTATCACTCAGTTACCACAAGCTCAGGGTTTTCAAAAATTCTACTCCAACAACACTCAGGGGAAGCAGTACATTCCCAATCAGAATCAGAATCGGTTTCAAGGAGGAAACCAACAACAAAACACAAGTTTCACGGCACCACCACAAGCTGCCTCCGCGCCTACATCTCAAGATGAATTGAAAAGTCTTATGCAGCAGCTGATGGTTAACCAACAGAAGGCGTCTACTGAGATAAATGCCAAGGTGGATCACATGTACACTGATTTAAACGCGAAGTATGAAGCTGTCACCTCGCATGTGAAGAAGCTTGATACACAAGTAGCTCAAACCGCCGAGGCTATCAAGAGGCCAACTGGAGCTCTTCCAGGTAAAGGAGAATTACCCAGTAATGCATATCACGTGAATGCTGTTGAGTTGAGGAGTGGAAAGTTGCTGGTACCGCCTACTATGAGGAGCTTTAACGGGAAGGCTAAGGAGAAGAATTCTGAGCATCAGGCTCAAGGAAGTGATTTTGTTGAGAAAGATGGGCATGTTGAGAATGAATCAAGCTCAGGAACACCTCTGGGAACTGTTCCAAACGAATATGAAGAAAAATTTTCCGAGCACCCTAACTCTGCTGCGGAGCACCTGCTCCCACAGGGTGCTCCCACGAAAATTTCAAAAATTCCAGAAACTCCACCAGAACGAGTCTACATACCCAAGGTCCCTTATCCAGTACCTCCAAGAAAACTCGCAAGAATTTGGAGGATGCAAACTGCAAGGAGATGCTTAAGGATTTGACGGTGAAACTTCCTTTGGTTGATGCCGTGCAAATGATGCCTTCTCTCAAGCGATACATGAAGGAGTTGAGGAAGAGAGTGTTATGATTGTTTCTAAGGAGTGCAGCGCCACACTTCAGAGTAAGGTGTTGAAAAAGAAAGAAGACCCCGGGAGGTTTGTTATCTCCGTGAAGATAGGACCGTGCACATTCGCTTATTCTTTGTGTGACTTAGGTTCCAGCGTCAATCTGATGCCATACTCTGTGGCTAAGCGTCTGGGATTCACCAAGTTCAAGCCTACAAAAATCTCATTGGTTTTTGCGGATCGGTCTACGAAGCTTCCGGTGGGTATTATCGAAGACATGCACGTCCGAATTGGGGATACATTTATCCCAACTGATTTTGTGGTTTTGGAACTTGATGAAGAACCCAAGGACCCATTGATATTGGGTAGAGCATTCTTATGCACAGCTCGTGCCATCATTGATGTTGAAGAAGGCATTGTTGATCTCCGTCTTGGAGATATGTTAGTTCTTTTTGAGATGAGCAAGCTTCTCAAGAAACCGTTGATTGATGGACAGACATTCGTGATCGATGATGGTTTAGTGATAGCAGAGGATGTGGTTGAAGAGATTTTGGCGAATGATCCTTTAGAAGTCGCATTGACTAAACTCGAGGGTGATCACGGTTTTCTGAGTGAGGACACCCATGGATTCGCCAAGTTTCTTGATTTCAACATCAGAGTGGAGGAAGGAGATGAATTTTTGAGCCTGGGAGAAGGCGCAAAAATCGAGGACGAGGGAGCACCTCAGCGAGCACCCCAGCGAGTACAAGGAGCACCTGCTCCGAAAAACCCGATCTTGGAAGGCTCTTGGAGTGAGCTGAAAGCTCCAAAGCTTGAGATGAAGACCCTCCCAGCAGGGCTCAGGTATGCTTTTCTTGGTCCGAACTCCACTTATCCAGTTATAGTGAATGCAAAATTGAATAATGTAGAGATTACCTTGCTTTTGTGTGAATTGAGGAAGTATAGGAAGGCTCTAGGATATTCACTAGATGATATCACTGGGATATCCCCTGACTTATGCATGCACAGGATACACCTAGAAGATGAATCTATGACTTCTGTCGAGCATCAGAGGCGGTTAAACCCTAACCTCAAGGATGTCGTCAAGAAAGAGATGATGAAACTTCTAGAGGCTGGTGTGATTTATGCGATTTCTGACAGTAAGTGGGTCAGCCCTGTGCATGTAGTTCCTATGAAAGGAGGAATCACAGTGATTAAAAATGATAAGAGTGAACTGATACCAACTAGGACGGTAACCGGACATAGGATGTGCATAGATTATCGGAAATTGAATGCTGCTACTCGCAAAGATCATTTTCCGTTACCCTTTATTGACCAGATGCTAGAGCGTCTGGCTAACCATCCATATTACTGTTTCCTAGATGGTTTTTCAGGATTTTTCCAGATTCCCATCCGCCCGGACGATCAAGAGAAGACGACGTTCACATGTCCTTACGGCACCTTCGCGTACCGCCGTATGCCGTTCGGTTTGTGTAATGCTCCAGCAACGTTTCAACGTTGTATGATGTCTATATTTTCTGACCTTATTGAGGATATTATGGAAGTATTTATGGATGACTTTTCTGTGTATGGGAGTTCGTTTTCTTCTTGTTTGTCTAATTTGTGCAGGGTATTACAAAGGTGCGAGGAGAAGCATCTAGTTCTCAACTGGGAGAAGTGTCACTTCATGGTCCGAGATGGGATAGTGCTTAGACACAAAATATCAGAGAAAGGGATCGAAGTTGACAAGGCAAAGGTAGAAGTCATGATGAGTTTGCAACCGCCTAATTCGGTTAAGGGGATCCGCAGTTTTCTGGGACATGCGGGATTTTACCGTCGCTTCATTAGGGATTTCTCCAAGATTGCTAGACCTCTTACAAGATTGCTGTGTAAGGAGGTGAAGTTTGAATTTGATAGTGACTATTTGGCGGCTTTTCACACCATTAAGGAAGCCTTGGTTAGTGCACCGATAGTGCAACCGCCGGATTGGGAGCTACCATTTGAGATTATGACGGATGCAAGTGATTTTGCTGTGGATTCATAGTGTAACCTTGGTCTCTGTGGATTCGATTCCTTTTATACTATTGTGATTGTTCTGTGCACTTGCAATTTTTAATTGGGTTAAAACTCGACACATCAGTTACCAATAATAACTGGAGGTGTTTCTGGTGGAAGATTCTGAAGGAGATTCTTTGGTAGCATGTAACTCAACTCAACATTGCATACTCTCTTATCCAACCCAAAATCTTCATATACCATTTCAATGAATTTATCAAAATTGATTTTTGTATTACCTTGCAGAATTCAAGAACCACTCTTGCTATCAACAACAAACAACCATCTATTATTTGCAAACATCCATTTTCTAGATACAAGGATGATGCACTCCATGATAAGCAAATAGAGAAAGAATAAGATGGAATATCATGAGAAGGAAGGAATAACTTGGAGGTGAAGGTTGAAAACTAAAATAATTTTTGGGGAAGAACACAATGGAGGCATCCCAAAACCCTAATTTATTTAGTTACGTTTTAAAAAAAAAATATTTCTATTTTTCGTCATTAATTAAAAAAAGTGAGAATTGCTTGAAATGACCCAGATTTTAGCAGAAATAACTAGAATGACTCATGGTAAAAAGATGGATCAATATTTTTGGTTAAAAGACTAGAAAACCAAACTAACCTAACTTAATAACAAAATTGCCATTAAAAAAAAAACATTAACACTAGAAAATAAAAAAAACCCAAAAACTGAAAAAAATCAAAAGTTTCAAAAATCTGAAAAAACTCTTCTCCTTCGTGACCTAATCGCCATCGCCGTCGTCTCCTTCTTCGCAGCCGCCGTCATCTCGTTCTTCGCCGCCGTCGTCTTCCCTCTTCCCATCGTCTTCCTCCTTACGTCGATTTCAGCGCCCGGCACCGCATCGTCGACTTCAGGGCCGCTTCTTCTTCTCCTCACCGGCGTTTCTTCTTCTCCTTGCCGCTTCGCCTTTCTCCTTGCCTACACCGCATTCTTGTCTTCTCCCGCTTCAGCCGCTTAGGTAGGTTTCATATTCCTCTTCCGCCGAGTTTCATTTTTTCAGATACACTATTTACTATCGCCGGAATGTTTAGATATTTTTGTCTTAACCGTCGCCTTACTTGGCTGCACATTTGTTCGTTCTTCGGTCTTTCCTGGACATTTGTTCGATATTTGAATCCGCATTTGTTCCATATTTGGCCGCACATTTGTTCCATATTTGGCCGCACATTTGTTTGATATTTTGCATTTGGTCTTTACTTACTGCACATTTGTTTGTTGTTCGGTCAAATGTTTATCACTTTGTTATGCTTTGCACGCACATTTGTTTTCTTTGGCCGCGCATTTGTTTTATTTGGCCGCACATTTGTTTTCTTTTGGCTGCACTTTTGTTTAGTTTATTTGGCTGCACATTTGTTTATTTCCGTTATTTTGCTTTGACTGCACATTTGTTTTGCTTTTGCTGCAGATTTGTTTTGCTTTTGCTGCACATTTGTTTTTCTTTGGCCGCACATTTGTTTTCTTTGGCCGCACATTTGTTTTCTTTGACTGCACATTTATTTTCTTTGGCCGCACATTTGTTTTTCTTTGGCCGCACATTTGTTTTCATTTGGCTGCACATTTGTTTAGTTTCTTTGGCTGCACATTTGTTTATTTCCGTTATTTTCATTTGGCTGCACATTTGTTTAGTTTCTTTGGCTGCACATTTGTTTTGCTTTGGCCGAACATTTTTTTAGTTCCTTTGTTTTTGGCTGCACATTTGTTTACTTCTTTTGTTTTGCTTTGGCTGCACATTTCTTTTGCTTGGCTGCACATTTGTTTAGTTCATTTGTTTGGCTTTGGCTGCACATTTCTTTGGCTTGGTGGCTGGACATTTCTTTGGCATGCTTGGTGGCTGCACATTTCTTTGGCTTGGCTGCACATTTGTTTTGCTTGGTGGCTAGACATTTCTTTGGCTTGGTGGCTGGACATTTGTTTTGGATTGATGTCCCACCATTTCTTTTGCTTGGCTACACATTTGTTTTTCTTTAACCGCACATTTTTTAATTATTTAGTGCTTTTGATAACAGATTTCGTTTGTATTTATATTGCAGATACATGGGTTCTTCTTACCCTCCAAGACTTTACAAAGATGGGAAACCTCATATTCAAATTAAGAGCATGAACCACTATTGTTTTCTTTCCAAATTCAAGATCATGAAAGAATATCTTGGTGAAGATGCGTGGGCTGAGTTAAAGGAGTCATCTGTTGGAGTTTTTCTTAAGCTTACCGACATAGTACATATGGGCTTCCTCGATTGTCGATTTCTTCCTCTCACATCAGCTGGCTGTCAACAATATTCATGAGTTTTGGTCTTTAATTGATGGTCAACCACTCAGGTTTTCACTACATGAGTTCAAGGATATCACTAGTCTCAATTGTGACCCATTTCCATCAGATGAATCAGAGTTGGGTGACGTTGATTATAAAGCTTTGTGGAAAGAAATGAAAGTTCCATTAGGAGAAGGACCTACTTGGGAGGAGTTGGTGAAAGTTTTAAAAACTTGTCAGGGTTGGGATAAGGAGAAGAGGAAGATGTTAGGACGGTTATGCATTCTGCATGTTGGAGTATATGGTATAAATCACGGATCAAGGATTTGTTTGAGTAGTGCAATAAGAGTCTTTGATACAGAGAGGTTTGAAAAATATCCTTGGGGTAAAAGTTGGACATTACAAAGGAGCCACTTACCAATTAAACAGATGTGTTCATGCTCTGCTAATATGGATATTTGAATCTGTTCCAGCGCTAGGAGAGTTGTATGGGTTTAGGCGGAATTGGATTGATGTCCCACCACTTCTTAACTGGAAAGGATGTCGTCAACGTTTCAGATTTGAGGACTTAATAGCTGATGAGAAAGCTAAACATGGACAGGTATGATATGGTCTTCTTATTTATGTTACTGCGGATTAATGTTGATATTGGTTATGGGTTATTTTCATGTTGCTGCGGATTTATTTTTAGTTTTTGATGCGATATTAATGTTGATGCGGATTTTTTTTAGTTTTGATAAGGGTTTTATAATGTTGGTGCGGATTTGTTTTAGTTTTGATAATGGTTTTTAAATGTTATTATTTTGAGATTAATATTGTCATTGTCCTCTATTTAGGTTCGTGTGAGGCATATGTTTCTGGTTGCATTAGAAGGTAAGTATCCTCAATGGAGTGACAATGATCAAAACTTCGATCCGAAACTTGACAAGTTGATCGAAGATATCATTGGAGGTGAATTGGTTGCAAATGCTTGGCCTGTGGAGGAACCAGTCTTGAAAAAGCGTGTAAAAGTTGAGGATTTGAAGACTTTGAGGTCTGATGTTCCGTCTGATGGAGCTGAAACTTCTAAGAAAAAGAAGAAGAAAGGAAAGGAACACTCGAAGGTTAGTACACTTGTTTCTTTGTGATTACTCTTGTTGGTTGGTTTTGTTTATGATATTATAACTCTTGTTTAATAATATACAGGATGATGAGGAGACTAGGGGTTCCATTGCTGGAATGATGAAGGTGTTGGAAACCTTTGCTGGGCAACTTAACAACATGGGGGAAAAATAAAAAGCTCATTTTTGCAGATACTGATGTTGTAGACATAACTCAACAACATCATAAGGAAGAGGAGAAAATGGCATCAAGTTCCACTGAAGCGTGGTCCAATCCGCAACTGGCAGCAGATAATAAAGCTGTTGGCGTTACTTTGGATATGCTGGTGAAACAACTGAAGAAAATGGATGAAAATACACCTATTCCGAAGCGAGTTCCTAAATTGGCGTTGAGTCAGAGATTTCCATACATTGGTAACTCTACGATGAAGCGCATCATTCCAGGTGTTCAAACTTCAGGACATGACTATGACCCTATTGCAGCTGTTGATGAAAAAAAATGGCGCCGGCTAGTTGATCTCATAGAATTGAATGAGTATATATCTAAGACCTTCTCTCTTTTTTAGTAATCTTCATCAATACTAATCTTTTCTCTTTTTTATTCTTAAAGGGATGAAGAACTTGGAAGCAAAGATTTAGATGTCATCTTCTTTAAGGAGATTATTACCCCTAGGAAGGATTGGACGAACAAAAGATATGGATGGTTGGCAACTAGTTTAAGTATTTCTACTATTGCTGCGGATTTTATTTTACTTTTATTTGTTATTGCTGCGGATTTTATTTCCTTTTATTTGTTATTGCTGCTGATTTTTATTTATTTGCTATTCTGCTTTTATATTGCTGCAGATTTAATTTGGTTTTGTCTCATTTCTTCTTTATTTGAACAGCACCTTGCTGCAGCGTTGACAATGTTCCGCAAAAGGTGTACGCGTTCTCCTTCACCTTTCCGCGATAGGATAGGCCTCATTGATCAGTGGTTCCTTGAGACCATGGCTATTGATTTCAAGCACAGTCCGCCAAAGTCAAAGAAATTCTTGTTTGACCTCAATTATATGAACCATTTCAATGGTTTAGCTCCTTTAGACTCGGCTACTGAGAAAAAATGGTATACGGACATTGATAACTTGTACGGTGTTGTTAATATCAACGAGAATCACTGGGTTGCTGTAGACATTAACTTCCCCAAGGAGAGTATATACGTCTATGACTCCATCCCGGCTGATCTGACGGACAAAGAAATTGTCTTGGCATGTGACTTTCTCCGCAGGTATGTATTTACTAATTAATTGTGGTTGTACTTGTTATTGTTGGGTTTCAAAGCTACCAGCATTTGACATTCATCTCCATGGGATGATCCCGGCATTCCTCGATATCATGGTTCGAAGAAAGAACGCCGTATAACTCTAATATGTATAGGGTGCGAAGAGTCAGAGCCAACGTTCCACTCAATGAGAATCCAGGAGATTGTAGGCGTCTACGCTTTAAAATACATTGAGTGCCTTGCTTTAGGATGGAGTTTCGAGGGGCTTAACGATGACAACATTCAAGCTATTCGGGAAAGATTAGCCGCTGAGTTGTATGATGAAATTCCAGAGACGAGAGGACCACGTATGAGTAACCCATTACCTCGTCGTCGAGCGAGCTGAGTACCTCATCTCAATGATACCTCAGTCGGAGTTTTTTTCTCTTTAAACTTTGGTTTACTTGTAGGATTTATGAAGTGTGTTATTAGACTTGTATTTATTTCTCTCATCTCAACGGATTTATTTCTCTTCTATATAGGTTATCGCGGATTTATTTGATTTGTATATGAGTTATCGCGTATTTGTATATGAGTAATCAATCGAAAGTACAACATAAGAGTTTAGAATCCAAAGAAAAACATAGGAGTTTAAAATCCATAGTTTATGCAATTTTACATGTTTTACGATTATGTCCAACTTCATTACAATTACCGCATGCGTGTTGCTTCCTAGGCCTTTTCTTCTGCATGGTAATTTCGAGGATTGATTTGATTCTTGATTTTTTTGGTCGACCTGGTTGTTGTCGAGGTACAGGTGGTGCACAAACCTTTGTCGCCACATCTTCTGGTATTGGCAAAGAAAAATCCCTAGGCATGATGGCGGTAGAATATGAATTGTACAAGTAGGACCTATGATAGTAATGATGACAAAGTGAAATACGGGAAATCTTCCTGCTCTCCGCCGCTGCTATTGCATGTATACATGGCAACTTCTCCAAGTCAAACCTACGGCATGAACACTTTCTATCTCTGAAATTAACAACATGTACAGATCCTCCGCCTAGCACTTGAACTTGATTAGCATCAATATCTTGAACATTTAAAAGCTTAGAATATTCGACACGACTCTGAAAAAAATAAAAAAAATAAATCTGCGGTCATATAGTCTGAGACAAAAATAATCAGCGGCCATATACCATTAAACAACATAAAAAACCTACGACCAAAGGAGATAAGAAATTTACCTCTAACAATTTTTCTACTCCACAGGTTAGAGTTGTTTGCAATTTCAATGCATCTTTCCTTCGAGAATCAAACCATCTTGTCATCATCGATCTCACAACCTCTAGTAGTTGTACAATAGGCAATTTCCTAGATTGTGATAGAACGTTATTCATTGACTCAGCAATGTTGCTGGTAAGAAGATTGTACCTATTGCCAGGGAAATGAACACGTGTCCAGAGTCGAACATCAGCTCTTTGGAGATAACTATGAAGTGCAGGATTCAACACTTGAATCTGGTTAAACGTGGTCTGAAAATCAACAAGTCTGAAAGCATTGGCGCTTTTTCACCAAACCAAACGCTTCACGACCTCTATAACGGGCCAATATATTCTTGTACAAATGGTATGTACATATTCCACGACTACACTTTGGGTATACCGTTCTAATACCTTTCTCAATAGACTTGTGCCTATCAGAAATAATGGCAAGATCTTCGTCATCGGGAATAACAGCGCTCAGTTGCTCGAAGAACCATACCCATGACTCATCATTTTCAGTATCAACTACGGCATAAGCAATAGGAAATATCTGAAAATTACCGTCTTGAGCTGTTGCGGTAAGGAGTGTCCCTTTGTATTTTCCTTGCAAAAAAGTACCATCAACAACCACCACTTTCCGCATATAAGGAAATCCGTTGATGCTTGCACTAATTGCTAGAAACAAGTACTTAAATCTTTGATTCTCATCAACTTCAAGCCGTGTGTGTGATCCGGGATTTTCTCTTTTAATCATGTACAAGTAAGCAGGTAGTAATTCATATCCACTCTCTTGAGTTCCCCTAACCAAATCGCGACCATGTCTTAGTGTCCGATATGCCTTCCAATAATTAAGTTACAGAAAACAAATCCGCGACCATATAATTAGTTATAGTAAATAAATCCGCGACCATATAATTAGTTATAGTAAATAAATCTGTGACCATATAATTAGTGATAGTAAATAAATCCGCGACCATAGATTCTACGAGTCAAAAATAGATGTGCAACATACCTTAATTTGGAATCGTTTATTAAGAGCATCGGCAACATGCATTGGCAATACCGTTGGTCCAACTCCACCAACAAGATCCTTGTACAATAATCCAAGTATCTCAGGAGTTGCTTGTCGGGATCTTGCAGAACGCTCTGTAACTGAACATGTATGATTGGAGATATACTGTCGAACATGAAACTTTGGATAATCTCCTATTGGTGTAGCTCGTACTCTCCAAGAACATCCATTCACCCAACACTTAACAGTCAATAATTCAGGTGTCGATTTAACGACATTGAAATCAATTTTCTGGACAACAATAAGAATTTTCATTCTTCTCTCCAGCTCCTCTTTCGACTCATAACATTGTCCAACAGCTAAATCCAAAGAACTCAATTGAAACTTCGCATATTCAGCATTCACATTACCTTCACTTACATAAAACGTTGAATCTCTCTTCTTTATTGGCAATATTGGTTTCTCTTGCTCTTCTTTTTCTTCTTCTTTTTCTTCTTCTTCTTCAGGCAATATCCCATAAGCTGAAAAATTCTCATCGCCTGAATCTATTCCATCAGAGTCGTCACAATAATCAAATCTCGATTCATCATCATCTTCATCATCATCTTCATCATCATCGTTACCATCTTCATCATTCTCTTCAGCTTTTGGAACCTCAACGTCTAATGTCTTCTTGATATCAGTCTTATCCTTCACTTCTACACAAAGCCGCAGCATATCTACTTTGGATTGGCCCAAAAAAGTTTTGAATTGCCTACAATTCTCAACATATACGGGAGTTGTATCTTGGGGCAATTTCTGCATAATCTTCTTATGAAACATGTAGCTCAGTTTCACATCATATACTCTATTATCCAACCCAAAATCTTCAAACACCATTCCAATGAAATCCTCATAAATCATCCTATCATCAGCTCCTAGAAGTCTAGATCCTCGCTTAGCATCAACAACAAACAACCATCTACACTTTTCAAAGCTCCATTTTCCACATACAAGTACAATTTGTTCCATTCCTTTCAAAGAAAAACTAGAAAGAGGAAAAAAAGTGTAGATGAAGAAGAAAAACGGACAAAAATTACGCCAAGGGGAAGAAAATTAAGAAGAAAAGGTCAAAATTATAGAGAAATGATGAAGAAAGAGGAAGATGTAGATGGCTGGGCTGCCCAAAAAAAAACACTAAGGGGAACGAGGTGAAGGAGAAGATGACGGCAAGGGAAAACCCTAAATCTTGTGGCCCAGATTGCATTATACAAATCTGCAGTAACTGATAAGAACAAGTCTGCAGCCAAAGTAAAACAAATCCGCAACCAAACAAAATTATATCCGGTACCAAAGTAAAACAAATCCGCAGCTTAAGAAAAAACAAATCTGCAACCAAAGAATAAACAAATCCGCATCTAAAGTACAACAAATCCGCATCCAAAGACTAAACAAATCCGCATAAAAAAAAAACTAAATCCGCAGCAAAAGTATAAACAATTCCGAAGCCAAAGTAAAACAATGTGTGCGGTAACGATAAGAAAAAGTGTGCAGTAACATTACAAATAAGGCTGCCACAACAAGAGAAAATAAATGTGCAGTAACATTATAAATACAAGTGCAGCAACGTTACGAATAAGTGTGCTGTAACTATAAAAAAAGTGTGCGGTAATGTTAAAAAAAGTGTGCGGTAACTATTACAAAAATTGTGCGGCAACTATAAGAAAAACTGTGCAGTAACATTACAAATAAGTCCGCCACAGCAAGAGGAAATAAATGTGCAGTAACATTAAAAATATATGTGCAGCAACTATAAGAAAAAGTGTGCAGTAACATTACAAATAAGTATATCACAGCAAGAGGAAATAAATGTGCAGTATCATTACAAATATATGTGCAGCAACTATAAGAAAAAGTGTGCAGTAACATTAAAAATAAGTCCGCCACATCAAGAGGAAATAAATGTGCAGTATCATTACAAATATATGTGCAGCAACGTTACAAATTAGTGTGCAGTAACAAACCAAAAACCTGTGCGGTAACTGTTAAAAAAAAGTCTGCGGCAACAATTAAAAAAAGTGTGCATTCACATGTACATTAAATCCGCCACAACAAAATGGAATAACTGTGCGATAACATGATTTCAATAAGTGTGCATCAACGGCAGAAATAAGTGTGCAGTAACATATACAAATAAGTCTGTCACCACAAGATAACATAAATGCGCGACAACTGTAAAAATAAATCAGCGGCGACTATTTTCAATATCTGTGCGGCTAAACAAAAAAAAATAAATCCGCTATAATGTGATGAAATAAATGTGCAAAACAAACCCGCGGTTCTAAGTAACTCCGCCATAAGACAAAATAAATGTGCGGAATAATAAATGTGCGGCAACATTGAAAATAAATGTGCTAGAACATGAAAAACAAATGTGCGAAATAAATCCGCGATAACTAAAACAAATGTGCAAAAAATTAAGTGTGCGGCAACATGGTCTACGGATTTTTGTAAAAAACGTGGTGGCATTTTTGTAAATACCAACAACTTTAGCGCACTGGAAAAAAAAAATTTAATGGCATTTTCGAAAACTATTTTTTTCCTAACAAAAGGTTCAGGGGTACTTTTGGGTTAAAACACCTTAAAAATCCTAAAAAAAAACGAGGGTTATTCTAGTTATTTATGCTAAATTATGGGTCATTCTAGCTCTCGGCCCTTAAAAAAATTATGAGTAAATTTGCAGTAACATAAACAGTAACATAACGTAAAAGAACTACGACATTAAGTCTGCAACCACTAAATATATCATTCTAGTAACTTTAAGTCTGCGGTAAAGGGAATTGCACCAAATCTTTTACGTAAAAAAGATTTAAAACTCTGCAATAACTAAAATTACAAAAATAAAATCTGCGATAACTAAAATGTTAATCTAGTAATTAAACTTTGCCAAAAAATCTACGACCACTTGAATGTGAAATCAAGCTCTGCCATAACTAAATTTAAAAATCTACCGTAAAAAAAGTCTACAAAATAAATATACGGTAGAATTTTAAATCTACCATACAAATTGTTACAGTTTAGGAAAATGAAAAAATCTCTGGTCTCTATCCTAATATTCGTTAAAAAATCTATGGTGTGATAATATCTGCGATGATTATGAAAATCTACTACCAGTAAGATTTAGAAATCTACGGTTAAAAAAAATCTACAAAACAAATGTACGGCAAAACGAAAAACCTACCAAACCAAAAAATCTGCCATAACATAGAACCGAAGATTTATTTCGCAGAGTTTTCCTTCGGCAGTGGCAAAGTCATAAATAATATTTTTTTCTTTTTAAAAATAGGAAAATTGCTGATGTGGCATTAATTAGTAATGGCATTTCTGTAATTTGTTTTTTTAACACATGGTTTTATGGGTATTTTTGTGATCAAAATGAACTAATCTAGTACTACTCTTTCCTATGCTAAAATTAGCCATCAAATCTAAATCTAGTTTTATTCTAGTCATTTTCATTATTCATAATTATTTTCTTTTATTTTCTAAGCTTAGAATTTTTCTGTGTTTTGTTCCCTTGGAGATACTCTTTGGTAGTACTCTTTTCATGATCAATCAGATGAAAAAAAAAGAATACAATTTTTATTTAGAGTGGTTAACTGATAAAAATATTATTTCTAATGTTTAAAACATTTAGTTAGAATATTATTTTCTTGGTTATAATTTTGTATCTTTATTTGCATTCCTATTCACTTATTTTTTAAAATCACTTATATAATCTATAATTACTAAAAATATGTGTAAATTAAAATTTAATTGAACAATTTAATTTGACATGATTTTTTTGATTAGTTTAAATACAAAAAATAACCTAATTGAAATAATTAATTATAGGATCTACAACTATTTGAGTGATGATGCCTTGATAGAAAAATCTCCTATTACATATATGATTTTTAACCTAGTTAACATTATATATATTAATTTGATAAAGATTGAAATTCACCTACCAAAATTTATTGTATTATTTCTTTTTAGTTTTGTAAGCATACAAATTTGATTTAGAGTTGTTAAAAAGTAACACAAGAATATTATTTTCTTTTTTATAATTTTGTTATCTTTATTTTTTGACTTATTTTAAATATATAAAATCACTTATATTATCTAACTATTAAGCATGCATAAATTAAAGTTCACATGAATTTGTTTTTGATCAGGTTAAATACAAAATTTTAATTACATGAAAATAGTTAATTGTAGGATCTACATATATTTATTTGAGTGATAATGCCTTGATAGAAAACTCTCATATTATAGATATTTTTTCAACTTGATTAACTTTAAATATTGTATTAATTTGATAAAGATTGCAATTTACATACCAAACGTAGAAAATTTCTTAATTCATTCTTTTTTTCTTCACACACAAATATAAAGAGAAGAGATCTTGGCTTAGGGAAGAAAATATTCCACCAGTCATTGATAACTAATAAGATGGAAAATATTTCAATCTTTGGTTTTGTTTCAGTACTGTTCTTGATCATTAGGTTTGATACTAGTATAAATGGAGTTAGAGGAATCAACCCAAACATAGTAGGTTTTGATGAGAACTATGTCGTTACGTGGGGAGAAAATAATTTCTTGAAACTTAACCAAGGGAAAGAAGTTCAGCTCTCCATGGACCATGCTTCAGGTTCATTGAATTTATATTTATTAAAACGAAATCATTTTTGGGATCATCTTGTGTATTAATCATTTCTACATATATTACAAAACAGGTTCTGGTTTTGAATCTAAAAACCATTACAAATCAGGATTCTTCCAAATGAAAATCAAAGTGCCTCCAAAAGATACTGCCGGCATTGTCACCGCTTTCTTTGTACGTTTGCATTTATTTCATTCGTCGCAACAATTTTATATTTCATTTTACATGAATTTGGGTTATATATATATGCATATATATATATATATTTGTATTGGTTACAGTTGACTTCGAAGGGAAACACACAAGATGAACTTGATTTTGAATTCTTGGGGAACAGAAAAGGTAAACCAGTAACATTGCAGACAAATGTGTTTACTAATGGTCAAGGAAATAGAGAACAGAAGTTAGTTCTCTGGTTCGATCCTACTAAAGATTTTCAAACTTACGAAATTCTCTGGAACCCGTCTCAAATTGTGTAGGTTCTTCCTCCTTTTTATCTATTTCACTCTATTTATAAATTATATAGTAAAATCTCTATAAATTAATAGTATCCGGATTATATTATTTTATTAATTTATAAATATATTAATTGGTAAAAAGAATTAATTTGTAACAGAAAATTTTCATTAATTGATCGAGTATTAATTTATTAAAGTTTTACGGGCCGAGAGCTAGAATGACCCATAATTTAGCATAAATAACTAGAATAACCCTCGTTTTTTTTTAGGATTTTTAAGGTGTTTTAACCCAAAAGTACCCCTGAACCTTTTGTTAGGAAAAAAATAGTTTTCGAAAATGCCATTAAATTTTTTTTTTCCAGTACGCTAAAGTTGTTGGTATTTACAAAAATGCCACCACGTTTTTTACAAAAATCCGCAGACCATGTTGCCGCACACTTAATTTTTTGCACATTTGTTTTAGTTATCGCGGATTTATTTTGCACATTTATTTTTCATGTTCTAGCACATTTATTTTCAATGTTGCCGCACATTTATTATTCCGCACATTTATTTTGTCTTATGGCGGAGTTACTTAGAACCGCGGGTTTGTTTTGCACATTTATTTCATCACATTATAGCGGATTTATTTTTTTTTGTTTAGCCGCACAGATATTGAAAATAGTCGCCGCTGATTTATTTTTACAGTTGTCGCGGATTTATGTTATCTTGTGGTGACGGACTTATTTGTATATGTTACTGCACACTTATTTCTGCCGTTGATGCAGACTTATTGAAATCATGTTATCGCACAGTTATTCTATTTTGTTGTGGCGGATTTAATGTACATGTGAATGCACACTTTTTTTAACTGTTGCCGCAGACTTTTTTTTAACAGTTACCGCACAGGTTTTTGGTTTGTTACTGCACACTAATTTATAACGTTGCTGCACATATATTTGTAATGATACTGCACATTTATTTCCTCTTGATGTGGCGGACTTATTTGTAATGTTACTGCACACTTTTTCTTATAGTTGCTGCACATATATTTGTAATGATACTGCACATTTATTTCCTCTTGCTGTGACAGACTTATTTGTAATGTTACTGCACACTTTTTCTTATAGTTGTTGCACATATATTTTTAATGTTACTGCACATTTATTTCCTCTTGCTGTGGCGGACTTATTTGTACTGTTACTGCACAGTTTTTCTTATAGTTGCCGCACAATTTTTGTAATAGTTACCGCACACTTTTTTTAACATTACCGCACACTTTTTTATAGTTACAGCACACTTATTTGTAACGTTGCTGCACTTGTATTTATAATGTTACTGCACATTTATTTTTTCTTGTTGTGGCAGCCTTATTTGTAATGTTACTGCACACTTTTTCTTATCGTTACCGCACACATTGTTTTACTTTGGCTTCGGAATTGTTTATACTTTTGCTGCGGATTTAGTTTTTTTTTATGCGGATTTGTTTAGGCTTTGGATGCGGATTTGTTGTAATTTAGATGCGGATTTGTTTATTCTTTGGTTGCAGATTTGTTTTTTCTTAAGCTGCGGATTTGTTTTACTTTGGTACCGGATATAATTTTGTTTGGTTGCGGATTTGTTTTACTTTGGCTGCAGACTTGTTCTTATGAGTTACTGCAGATTTGTATAATGCAATCTGGGCCACAAGATTTAGGGTTTTCCCTTGCCGTCATCTTCTCCTTCACCTCGTTCCCCTTAGTGTTTTTTTTGGGCAGCCCAGCCATCTACATCTTCCTCTTTCTTCATCATTTCTCTAAAATTTTGACCTTTTCTTCTTAATTTTCTTCCCCTTGGCGTAATTTTTGTCCGTTTTTCTTCTTCATCTACACTTTTTTTCCTCTTTCTAGTTTTTCTTTGAAAGGAATGGAACAAATTGTACTTGTATGTGGAAAATGGAGCTTTGAAAAGTGTAGATGGTTGTTTGTTGTTGATGCTAAGCGAGGATCTAGACTTCTAGGAGCTGATGATAGGATGATTTATGAGGATTTCATTGGAATGGTGTTTGAAGATTTTGGGTTGGATAATAGAGTATATGATGTGAAACTGAGCTACATGTTTCATAAGAAGATTATGCAGAAATTGCCCCAAGATACACCTCCCGTATATATTGAGAATTGTAGGCAATTCAAAACTTTTTTGGGCCAATCCAAAGTAGATATGCTGCGGCTTTGTGTGGAAGTGAAGGATAAGACTGATATGAAGAAGACATTAGACGTTGAGGTTCCAAAAGCTGAAGAGAATGATGAAGATGGTAACGATGATGATGAAGATGATGAATCGAGATTCGATTATTGTGACGACTCTGATGGAACAGATTCAGGCGATGAGAATTTTTCAGCTTATGGGATATTGGCTGAAGAAGAAGAAGAAAAAGAAGAGCAAGAGAAACCAATATTGCCTATAAAGAAGAGAGATTCAACGTTTTATGTAAGTGAAGGTAATGTGAATGTTGAATATGCGAAGTTTCAATTGAGTTCTTTGGATTTAGCTGTTGGACAATGTTATGAGTCGAAAGAGGAGCTGGAGAGAAGAATGAAAATTCTTACTGTTGTCCAGAAATTTGATTTCAATGTCGTTAAATCGACACCTGAATTAGTGACTGTTAAGTGTTGGGTGAATGGATGTTCTTGGAGAGTACGAGCTACACCAATAGGAGATTATCCAAGGTTTCATGTTCGACAGTATATCTCCAATCATACATGTTCAGTTATGAGCGCTCTGCAAGATCCCGACAAGCAACTCCTGAGATACTTGGATTATTGTACAAGGATTTTGTTGGTGGAGTTGGACCAACGGTATTGCCAATGCATGTTGCCGATGCTCTTAATAAACGATTCCAAATTAAGGTATGTTGCACATCTATTTTTGACTCGTAGAATCTATGGTCGCGGATTTATTTACTATCACTAATTATATGGTCACAGATTTATTTACTATAACTAATTATATGGTCGCGGATTTATTTACTATAACTAATTATATGGTCGCGGATTTGTTTTCTGTAGCTTAATTATTGGAAGGCATATCGGACACTAAGACATGGTCGCGATTTGGTTAGGGGAACTCAAGAGAGTGGATATGAATTACTACCTGCTTACTTGTACATGATTAAAAGAGAAAATCCCGGATCACACACACGGCTTGAAGTTGATGAGAATCAAAGATTTAAGTACTTGTTTCTAGCATTTAGTGCAAGCATCAACGGATTTCCTTATATGCGGAAAGTGGTGGTTGTTGATGGTACTTTTTTGCAAGGAAAATACAAAGGGACACTCCTTACCGCAACAGCTCAAGACGGTAATTTTCAGATATTTCCTATTGCTTATGCCGTAGTTGATACTGAAAATGATGAGTCATGGGTATGGTTCTTCGAGCAACTGAGCGCTGTTATTCCCGATGACGAAGATCTTGCCATTATTTCTGATAGGCACAAGTCTATTGAGAAAGGTATTAGAACGGTATACCCAAAGTGTAGTCGTGGAATATGTACATACCATTTGTACAAGAATATATTGGCCCGTTATAGAGGTCGTGAAGCGTTTGGTTTGGTGAAAAAAGCGGCCAATGCTTTCAGACTTGTTGATTTTCAGACCACGTTTAACCAGATTCAAGTGTTGAATCCTGCACTTCATAGTTATCTCCAAAGAGCTGATGTTCGACTCTGGACACGTGTTCATTTCCCTGGCAATAGGTACAATCTTCTTACCAGCAACATTGCTGAGTCAATGAATAACGTTCTATCACAATCTAGGAAATTGCCTATTGTACAACTACTAGAGGTTGTGAGATCGATAATGACAAGATGGTTTGATTCTCGAAGGAAAGATGCATTGAAATTGCAAACAACTCTAACCCGTGGAGTAGAACAATTGTTAGAGGTAAATTTCTTATCTCCTTTGCTCGCAGGTTTTTATGTTGTTTAATGGTATATGGCCGCTGATTATTTTTGTCTCAGACTATATGACCGCAGATTAATTTTTTTATTTTTTTCAGAGTCGTGTCGAATCTTCTAAGCTTTTAAATGTTCAAGATATTGATGCTAATCAAGTTCAAGTGCTAGCCGGAGGATCTGTACATGTTGTTAATTTGAGAGATAGAAAGTGTTCATGCCGTAGGATTGACTTGGAGAAGTTGCCATGTATACATGCAATAGCAGCGGCGGAGAGCAGGAAGATTTCCCGTATTTCACTTTGTCATCATTACTATCATAGGTCCTACTTGTACAATTCATATTCTACCGCCATCATGCCTAGGGATTTTTCTTTGCCAATACCAGAAGATGTGGCGACAAAGGTTTGTGCACCACCTGTACCTCGACAACAACCAGGTCGACCAAAAAAATCAAGAATCAAATCAATCCTCGAAATTGCCATGCAGAAGAAAAGGCCTAGGAAGCAACACGCATGCGGTAATTGTAATGAAGTTGGACATAATCGTAAAACATGTAAAATTGCATAAACTATGGATTTTAAACTCCTATGTTATTCTTTGGATTGTAAACTCTTATGTTGTACTTTGGATTGATTACTCATATACAAATACGCGATAACTCATATACAAATCAAATAAATCCGCGATAACCTATATAGAAGAGAAATAAATCCGTTGAGATGAGAGAAATAAATACAAGTCTAATAACACACTTCATAAATCCTACAAGTAAACCAAAGTTTAAAGAGAAAAAAACTCAGACTGAGGTATCATTGAGATGAGGTACTAAGCTCTCTCGACGACGAGGTAATGGGTTACTCATACGTGGTCTTCTCGTCTCTGGAATTTTATCATACAACTCAGCGGCTAATCTTTCCCGAATAGCCTGAATGTTGTCATCGTTAAGCCCCTCGAAACTCCATCCTAAAGCAAGGCACTCAATGTATTTTAAAGCGTAGACGCCGCAATCTCCTGGATTCTCATTGAGTGGAACGTTGGCTCTGACTCTTCGCACCCTATACATATTAGAGTTATACGGGCGTTCTTTCTTCGGAACCATGATATCGAGGAATGCCGGGATCATCCTGCGGAGATGAATGTCAAATGCTGGTAGCTTTGAAACCCAACAATAACAAGTACAACCAAAATTAATTAGTAGATACATACCTGCGGAGAAAGTCACATGCCAAGACAATTTCTTTGTCCGTCGTATCAGCCGGGATGGAGTCATAGACGTATATACTCTCCTTGGGGAAGTTAATGTCTACAGCAACCCAGTGATTCTCGTTGATATTAACAACACCGTACAAGTTATCAATGTCCGTATACCATTTCTTCTCAGTAGCCGAGTCTAAAGGAGCTAAACCATTGAAATGGTTCATATAATTGAGGTCAAACAAGAATTTCTTTGACTTTGGCGGACTGTGCTTGAAATCAATAGCCATGGTCTCAAGGAACCACTGATCAATGAAGCCTACCCTATCGCGGAAAGGTGAAGGAGAACGCATACACCTTTTGCGGAACATTGTCAACGCTGCAGCAAGGTGCTGTTCAAATAAAGAAGAAATGAGACAAAACCAAATTAAATCCGCAGCAATATAAAAGCAGAATAGCAAATAAAAAAAATCAGCAGCAATAACAAATAAAAGGAAATAAAATCCGCAGCAATAACAAATAAAAGTAAAATAAAATCCGCATCAATAGTAGAAATACTTACACTAGTTGCCAACCATCCATATCTTTTGTTCGTCCAATCCTTCCTAGGGGTAATAATCTCCTTAAAGAAGATGACATCTGAATCTTTGCTTCCAAGTTCTTCATCCCTTTAAGAATAAAAAAGAGAAAAGATTAGTATTGATGAAGATTACTAAAAAAGAGAGAAGGTCTTAGATATATACTCATTTAATTCTATGAAATCAACTAGCCGGCGCCATTTGTTTTCATCAACAGCTGCAATAGGGTCATAGTCATGTCCTGAAGTTTGAACACCTGGAATGATGCGCTTCATCGTAGAGTTACCAATGTATGGAAATCTCTGACTCAACGCCAATTTAGGAACTCGCTTCGGAATAGGTGTATTTTCATCCATTGTCTTCAGTTGTTTCACCAGCATATCCAAAGTAACGCCAACAGCTTTATTATCTGCTGCCAGTTGCGGATTGGACCACGCTTCAGTGGAACTTGATGCCATTTTCTCCTCTTCCTTATGATGTTGTTGAGTTATGTCTACAACATCAGTATCTGCAAAAATGAGCTTTTTATTTTTCAGCAGAGGAGCGTCCCTACTCTTTCTCTTCTTCCCCGTCGGAAGTTTACTCACTTCACCCTTGACAACTTTTCTTACTAGAAGCCCATCTGTTGCATCCTTGGTCTCCACTACCAACCATGACTGCATAAATAAGCAACAAAGACCTTTATCAGTACCTAAATAAATCCGCAGCAACATTTATAACTCATCAATACCAAAAAATAAATCCGCAGCGACAATAAAAAAACCCTTATCAATACCAAATTAAATACGCAGCAACAAAACGAAAAACATTTATCGAATAACTGAATAAATCCGCAGCAACATTTAAAACTCATCAATACCAAAAATAAATCCACAGCAACATTACATCAATACCAAAAAATTTAATACGCAGCAACAATGAATAACCTTTATCAATACCGAAATAAATCCGCAGCAACATTTAAAACTCAACAATACCAAAAATAAACCCGCAGCAACATTGAAAAAACGCTTATCAATACCAAATTAAATACGCAGCAACAATGAAAAAACTTTTATCAAACCTAAATAAATCCGCAGCAACATTTAAAACTCATCAATACCAAAAATAAATCCGCAGCAACAATGAAAAAACGCTTAGCAATGCCAAATTTAAATTAAATACGCAGCAAGAATGAAGAAACATTTATCAATACCAAAATAAATCCGCAGCAACATTACATCAATACCAAAAAATAAATACGCAGCAACAATGAATAACCTTTATCAATACCTAAATAAATCCGCAGCAACATTTAAAACTCATCAATACCAAAAATAAAATCCGCAGCAACAATATAAAAACATTTATCATTACCAAAATAAATCCGCGGCAATATAAGAGTATGCTCAACTAACCGGTGTTTTACTTGTTGCTTCATCGTCTTGCTTGACGTCTTCTTTCTTAGAATTGGAATCACTAACGTCTATCGATTTGCTCTTCCTTCCTCGCTCTCGGAGATCATTGATATCTTCCTTAATTGTAGCAAGATTCGCATCAAACCCTTCCATTCTTGTCTCAAAACCGTCAAATGTTTTCCCCAAGCTACCAAGTTGCCCGTCAAATTTTTCCCCCATGTTGTTAAGTTGCCCAGCAAAGGTTTCCAACACCTTCATCATTCCAGCAATGGAACCCCTAGTCTTCTCATCATCCTGTATATTTTTAAACAAGAGTTATAATATCATAAACAAAACCAACCAACAAGAGTAATCACAAAGAAACAAGTGTACTAACCTTCGAGTGTTCCTTTCCTTTCTTCTTCTTTTTCTTAGAAGTTTCAGCTCCATCAGACGAAACATCAGACCTCAAAGTCTTCAAATCCTCAACTTTTACACGCTTTTTCAAGACTGGTTCCTCCACAGGCCAAGCATTTGCAACCAATTCACCTCCAATGATATCTTCGATCAACTTGTCAAGTTTCGGATCGAAGTTTTGATCATTGTCACTCCATTGAGGATACTTACCTTCTAATGCAACCGGAAGCATATGCCTCACACGAACCTAAATAGAAGACAATGACAATATTAATCTCAAAATAATAACATTTAAAAACCATTATCAAAACTAAAACAAATCCGCACCAACATTATAAAACCCTTATCAAAACTAAAACAAATCCGCATCAACATTAATATCGCATCAAAAACTAAAAATAAATCTGCAGCAACATGAAAATAACCCATAACCAATATCAACATTAATCCGCAGTAACATAAATAAGAAGACCATATTATACCTGTCCATGTTTAGCTTTCTCATCAGCTATTAAGTCCTCAAATCTGAAACGTTGACGACATCCTTTCCAGTTAAGAAGTGGTGGGACATCAATCCAATTCCGCCTAAACCCATACAACTCTCCTAGTGCTGGAACAGATTCAAATATCCATATTAGCAGAGCATGAACACATCCGTTTAATTGGTAAGTGGCTCCTTTGTAATGTCCAACTTTAACCGAATTTACTAAACTAGTAAATCCGGCTCTACCCCAAGGATATTTTTCAAACCTCTCTGTATCAAAGACTCTTATTGCACTACTCAAACAAATCCTTGATCCGTGATTTATACCATATACTCCAACATGCAGAATGCATAACCGTCCTAACATCTTCCTCTTCTCCTTATCCCAACCCTGACAAGTTTTTAAAACTTTCACCAACTCCTCCCAAGTAGGTCCTTCTCCTAATGGAACTTTCATTTCTTTCCACAAAGCTTTATAATCAACGTCACCCAACTCTGATTCATCTGATGGAAATGGGTCACAATTGAGACAAGTGATATCCTTAAACTCATGTAGTGAAAACCTGAGTGGTTGACCATCAATTAAAGACCAAAACTCATGAATATTGTCGACAGCCAGCTGATGTGAGAGGAAGAAATCGACAATCGAGGAAGCCCATATGTACTTGTGCGTCACATCTATGTCGGTAAGCTTAAGAAAAACTCCAACAGATGACTCCTTTCACTCAGCCCACGATCTTCACCAAGATATTCTTTCATGATCTTGAATTTGGAAAGAAAACAATAGTGGTTCATGCTCTTAATTTGAATATGAGGTTTCCCATCTTTGTAAAGTCTTGGAGGGTAAGAAGAACCCATGTATCTGCAATATAAATACAAACGAAATCTGTTATCAAAAGCACTAAATAATAAAAAAATGTGCGGTTAAAGAAAAACAAATGTGTAGCCAAAAAAGAAATGGTGGGACAGCAATCCAAAACAAATGTCCAGCCACCAAGCCAAAGAAATGTCTAGCCACCAAGCCAAAGAAATGTCCAGCCACCAAGCCAAAGAAATGTGCAGCCAAAGCAAAACAAATGAACTAAACAAATGTGCAGCCAAGCAAAAGAAATGTGCAGCCAAAGCAAAACAAAAGAAGTAAACAAATGTGCAGCCAAAAACAAAGGAACTAAAAAAATGTTCGGCCAAAGCAAAACAAATGTGCAGCCAAAGCAAAAAAAATGTGCAGCCAAAGCAAAATAACGGAAATAAACAAATGTGCAGCCAAAGAAAGTAAATAAATGTGCAGCCAAATGAAAACAAATGTGCGGCCAAAGAAAAACAAATGTGCGGCCAAAGAAAACAAATGTGCAGTCAAAGAAAACAAATGTGCGGCCAAAGAAAAACAAATGTGCGGCCAAAGAAAACAAATGTGCAGTCAAAGAAAACAAATGTGCGGCCAAAGAAAAACAAATGTGCAGCAAAAGCAAAATAAATCTACAGCAAAAGCAAAACAAATGTGCAGTCAAAGCAAAATAACAGAAATAAACAAATGTGCAGCCAAATAAACTAAACAAAAGAAAACAAATGCGCAGCCACAGAAAAACAAATGTGCAGCCACAAGAAAACAAATGTGCGGCCAAATAAAACAAATGCGCGGCCAAAGAAAAACAAATGTGCGGCCAAATGCAAAATGTGCAGTAAGTAAAGACCAAATGCAAAATATCAAACAAATGTGCGGCCAAATATGGAACAAATGTGCGGCCAAATATGGAACAAATGCGGATTCAAATATCGAACAAATGTCCGGGAAAGACCGAAGAACGAACAAATGTGCAGCCAAGTAAGGCGACGGTTAAGACAAAAATATCTAAACATTCCGGCGATAGTAAATAGTGTATCTGAAAAAATTAAACTCGGCGGAAGAGGAATATGAAACCTACCTAAGCGGCGCTGAAGCGGGGAGAAGACAAGAATGCGGCGTAGGCAAGGAGAAGACGAAGCGGCAGCGGCAAGGAGAAGAAGAAACGTCGCCGGTGAGGAGAAGAAGAAGCGGCCCTGAAATCGACGATGCCGGTGCCGGCGCTGAAATCGACGAAGGAGGAAGACGATGGGAAGAGGAAGACGACGCCGGCGGTGAAGAACGAGACGACGGCGGCTGCGAAGAAGGAGAAGACGGTGATGGCGATTAGGTCACGAAGGAGAAGAGTTTTTTTAGATTTTTGAAACTTGATTTTTTTCAGTTTTTGGGTTTTTTTTTATTTTCTAGTGTTAATGTTTTTTTTTTTAATGGCAATTTTGTTATTAAGTTAGGTTAGTTTGGTTTTCTAGTCTTTTAACCAAAAATATTGATCCATTTTTTTTCCATGAGTCATTCTAGTTATTTCTGCTAAAATCTGGGTCATTTCAAGCAATTCTCACAAGTTTTTACTTATTATGAAATAGAAATATTCAATAATGTGATTCCATATCGCTGTATTAACTAATGTCTTTCAAATTGAAAAATCATAAATTCAAAATGTAACCATTTGGTTAGTTGAAATAGTGTCATAGGTCCATTAGAAAACCCGGTTAGTGCACTACTCGACGACTACATTCACCCTGAAGAGATTAGCCGGATGGTAAAAAGCCGGGAACCTCTTGGTTAATAATAATAAAAAATCTAGAAAATAATATTTAGTTATTTAGTATCACTTCTATGTATATTTACAAAACACTATAATGGTTTAACAATAGGTTTTATATGGACAAAATCCCAATAAGGGTGTTCAAGAACATCACACGCAAAGGTATCAGTTACCCATCAAAAACTATGCAAGTTGTGGTTAGCTTGTGGAACGGTGAGACCTGGGCGACAGACGGTGGTAAATCCAAGATGAATTGGGCTGCTGCTCCTTTTAAAGCCAATTTTCAAGGCTTCAACAACTCTGGCTGCGTCGAGAATGGTAGGATTTGTGGTTCATCGGCGTACTGGTGGAACACCGGGAGTTATAGTAAACTAAGCGACTCAGACCAAAACGCTTATGAAAATGTGAGAGCAAAATACATGAAGTATGATTATTGTACCGATCGAGTTAAATGGCATGTTCCTCCTAGTGAATGTAAATGGAAACAATGATGAATATCTAAATCCTTATTAAGTCAAATATGGAATAACAAATCTAACTTTTAAAGATTTTATTATGTTGAAATATTTACTCAATGTTGGTATTGCATATAGTTTATAAGTCAAAAATACAACCAATATCGCATATTGGTAACTAAATAGAAAGGTTATGGTAAATGTGGAATTACGGTAGGCCATTCAGAAGCTTATAATAAATAATGATCTAAAGGAAAGTTACTATAGACATATGTATTAAGATTTCTATCCATATCCAATGTGGGGTATTATTCCCAATAGTTACAAGATGTTAGAGCTGCAGTACTTAAACAAATAATGTATGTGGATAATACGTATGCATTGTTTATTTCACATGGTTCAAGAAATTAGTTGTCCGAGAACCATGAAATGTTTTGCCAAACAATATCGTTCACTTTAGATGACTGGACAACAATAATTATATGTTTTAAATCTCCCTAAATTTGCTAATCGATATGGAACAAACACAACCTTTAAGACGAGCCTTTAAATCTTAAATTCTCATGGTTGGAACAAACAAACACAACCTTAATTTTCTTGCGAAATTTTAAATCTGTAACCCAAATTTCAGTTGGACATAAATTTGAAAATTTAAGAAATTCATATACATAATCAAAAGAATCAAGGTCCCGTGACCAAAATAAAAATAAAACAAAAATCAAAAGAATCAAGGTCAATATAATGTCATGAGACTGGTCTCACCTAGATGGTGAATCAACAAGATTAATCTAAGCCACATTGTCTATTTTTGGATCAATCCTAGCACTACAAATTAATTACCTCTCAGGAGTACATATTATGTGAGGTTGCTTTTGGTCTTGCTCCTTTTATTTTAAGCAATTAAAACCTTAGATTGTGTGATGATTGGATGGTGTTAATTAAAAGCTAAATTTATCTACATTCCTCCTTTAAAACATATAAAGCTAAAATCACTTTGCTAGATATCCATACTTTGTAACTTTAAGAAACATAAAAAATATAAAAGTGAATAAAAGAAAAACATCAAGACAAAATGAAGGCTTGGGTGATATATTTGATGGTAATAAGCTTTGTTGTGTTGATGGAGTCAGCGGTGTTGATGGAGTCAGCGTTAGCTGCTGGTGGTAAACGATTAAATCCAGGAGTGCTTGATCCATGTTTGGGTTCTAATCCTCCACAAGGATGCCATCCCCAGGGATCCGCTGGGAAACCTAAGGAGAAAGTTGACGAGTATAAAGTTGGCTGCTCCAAAAGTGGTCGGTGCGACCGCGCAGCTTAACTCTGAGAATCTATTTGCATGAGAAAGATCATCATGAATTAAAAATAATTAATAATTCTTTTCAAGTTTAACAATAGTTTCGTACAGATGAGAATATATATATATATATATATATATATATATATATATGTATGTACTATTAGATCATTGGCTTTCAACTCAAAACCAATTGGTTATTAGTAGATTGATACATATCCTCTATATACTACTTAAGATCCTTATCCAACTTCAAATGTGGGATATTATTTTCAATACGCTCTCTCGATATGATGAAACTTTTAGTCATTGATCTTGGTATATTCGGGCATTGATAGATTGGCCAAAATTTTAGATCGAACTGATTATGGATCTGGTTGATAGCTTATGATTGGGCACTGATACCATATATAGATTATGGACTTCCAACTCCAAACTAATTAGCAATGAGTGGATTAACCCATAATTTTTTTATATCTTAATAACTCTACCCAACGTTCAATGTGGGACATTATTCCCAATATTAGTAGATTATGTGTTTCAAACTCAAAACCAATTGACAATGAGTGGATTGACCCATATTATTTATATATTACTCATGATCCATGTCAAACTTCCGATGTAGGTCATTATTCCTAATATGCCCCTCGAGATAATAACATTTCTAGCCATTGATATAGGTATATTCGGGCAAGGATCGGCATGCCAAATTTGAATCGGGTTAGACAGCGTGTGATCGGATTCTGATACCATATTAGATTATGAGTTTCCAACTTAAAACCAATTGACAATGAAAACCCATATTTAGATTCTGAGCTTCCAACTCAAAACTAATTGGTAGTGAGTGGATTGACCCATATCTTTTATATAACACTTAAGATCCTTACATACAATGTGGGCCATTATTCGTAATACGTCCCCTTGAGATGATTTAGCCATTGATCTTGGTATGTTTAGACATGGATCAGTGGACCAAATTTTAAATTGGGCCGATTATGGATCGAGTTTGACAGCGTGTAATTAGGCTCTGATATCATATTAGATTATGGGTTTCAAGCTCAAAACCAATTGGCTATAAGTGGATTGACTCTTATCATTTATAGATTACTTAAGATCTCTATCCAACTTCCGATGTGATATATTATTCCCAATGTGAACGAGTTTCAAATAAAAGATCTTGTAAGAAACCTAATTTTTCTGCTTTGTAACAATGATTCAGTAAATAAAACAAAGTATGTTTTCTGCTTGAAATTTTAAAGGTTTTTCTTCTTTCTTACTCATTTGATCGTTTTCTGTTTAGCCTGAGTTATAGTATTGTTTACTCTTCTCTTATTACATAGATTTTTAGCTACCTAGTGTGATCAAAGAGTAAAATTGTTTGCAACTGATTATTATGTTACCACATAGTTTTTCCATTTGATTTTCTTGGTCATCGAAAGAGTGATGGAACTCATAATCCTTACTGACAGATTGTGCAACCTGATTTGAGGTTAACAATTTTTAGATTGTTGTTCTCTTTACAAATAGCTGATATTTTGTTCTATCTGATTTGATCAGCTGTGTCTGTTGCTTGAATTTTTAAAGCTTTTTCTTCTTTCTTTCACATTTGATTGTTGTTTGTAAGGTTGCTGTTTTTTTGGGTAGCCAGAGTTATAGGATTGTTTAGTATTCTCTTATTGCATAGTTTTTTAGGTAGCTACTGTGGTAAGATAGTAAAATTGGAACTTCTGATTAAGTTAGATGTTGTTTATTTGCCTGTAAAGATGATTTTGTGTATCTTGTTAATTTTTTTATTGTGGTCATTATATCTTTGCATTGTACTGTTTGTATTGTTTAATCCTTTGTCATATGTTGCACGATTGTTAAATTGATTCATCTCTTTTATTCATTGATGGGTTTTTGCATTTTGTAATCTAAGATTCTTGGTAATGTTTTCATGTCACTAACTATAACTTTCATTTGCTTTTTAAAGGCTTGGCTTCTTCGAGTGCTGTTCGTCCATATCATCCATGACTTTATGAATAAGGAAAATCTCCAATACAGACGCATAGCATGAATCACTATTCTGCTATGGCCAACTTGGGCAAAGTCAGAGAAGAATTAGGTGCTGATGTGTGGACTCGTTTGAAGAAGTGTCCATTGGACTGTTTGCGAAGTTTGCTGATATGGAATACACAAGGGGAGGTAAGCGAGCTCATTACTTATTGGTCAACCAGCTTTTAATGGATGATCCCCATGAGATTTGGTCCCTTATTGATAGACCTATTCGATTCTCCCTCCACGAGTTTGGAGCTTTCACTTGTCTTAATTGTAACATCCGTAATCCATTAATTGGGTTTTAATTAGACAATTTAAAAGTTAGAGGCTGTTTTGTGTAATTAAAATTTTGCTGGCTGGTTTAATTGATCAAATGAAGAGTTAATTGGCCGTTTTATAAAGTCCAGAGTTTGGTTAAAACCCTAACTTCTCTTCTTTTAACTCGACGCTGTTTTTTTTTGGTGTTCACACCTGCGCACGTTTCTTCAAGAGAGGAGGAACGGGTGTGAGGCTTTTGGTCAAAGGAGGCGACGGTGAAGTGAGGTGGAATCGCAGCCAGGGGAGAGAGAGAGAGGAAGAGAAGGGTTCGCGTGAAGTAGAGCTTGGGAGCGGTCGTGCCGTGCCGGAGAATCAAATTTGCTCATCACAGTAAGGATCTCCTCCTACTAGTTGTTGTGTTGAATGGTGGTGTTGTGTGAGATGATCGGATCCTGTTGTCAAGTCTCCTTGATGGCGTGACGGGGTTGTGGTTTGTGATGGTGGTGATCGTGGTTGGTGACGTGGTGCGGTTTGGCAGAGTAAGGTTTGGGTTGTGGAGATCATCGAAGTCGTTGAATAGATCATTGTTGATGGTCAAGTCTCGATAGAGTTTATCAGAGAGTGATTGATGATCGGTGATGTTGATCGTGTTGTGATTGTTGAACCGATGGTGATGAACTCACGCCGGTGGTGGTGATTTTGGTAGTGATGAACTCACGACGGTGGTGGTAATTTCCCGTGGTGGTGATCTCCGGTGGGGTTGACGTGAGTGATGTTTGGTGTGTTGCAGAGTGCGATGTCGTGACGTTCGTGACGTCATGGGACGCATGTTGCAGAAGAAGATGACTTATAAGTTTTGTAGTGTAGTTAGTTTAATTAATTTATTTTAATTAATAATATTTTATTATTATTAGGTTTCATGTTCGGGAATTAAGGGTGTAGACATCTCGGAAAAAGTTTTCGGAAGTTACAGAAAAGTTGTGTCTGAAAGTACTACTGCTGGCTAAGGTGAGTACAGTACCGTGGTTGGATGTTTTACGGAATTTTTCCCAGAATAATTCAGTGTTAGGATTTATTTTTATGTTTATGTGCTTATTGCTGTTTATTTCTTGCTGAAATAAATTTTGAAAAAATTGCTAATAAATTCTGTTAATTGGAAATTATTTTCTATCATTTTTTTGTGATTTCTTGCTGAATTAATTGATGATAATTAATTGTTTTAATCACTTTTTCGTTGTTTAAAAACATCGTTAATTGATTTAACTCATTATTTTGCGGTGAATTACTTTTTATTAAGTCATTGTTGTGCTGTTTGTCGAGTTAGGACATTTAGTTATGCTGGAGGTATTTTTATAATTTTATTTTTATTGACCTAGTAGACAGGTTGATCGCCTCCTCAATATTTATTTAATACTGACTGCGTCTATTCGTAACAGCGCGGGTAAAAGAAAGGATAAAGCTAGCTGAACCTCGTGGAACAACGATGACAGAACAAGATGACATACTGGAAGGGTTTTTATTTATTTTTATTTATTTTAAAATTATTGTTAGTCGTTGTTGTTTTTCCGTAACTGTTAGGTTGTTAGTTGATTCGAATTTATTGGTTTATAATAAATCGTTATCACTGACCTATTAATTATTTTTGTCTATTGAGAGTTAATAATAGTTATGAGGTTATTATTAGTATTAAACAAAAAGGGTCGGGGCGTTTCATTAATTGCAATAATATACCATCTGATGTAGTATCTGTTAGTCATGAGGAGTTCTGGAGAGAAATGCAAATATCTATAGCAACAGGACCTACATTTAAAGAGTTGGAGCTTGTGATGGCTAGATCTCATCTTTGGGGATGTGGTAAGAGGCTTATGGTGCCCCAATTGTGTCTTCTTTCAGTTGCGGTACTAGGCATTCATAGAAGATCTAGGTTACCATTAGAAATTGCAAAATTAGTTCTTGATTAAAGAGACGTTTGAGAAGTATCCGTGGGGTCGAGTAGCTTTTGAGAAGTTGAACTTCGATCAAGATCATGAGGCTGGAAAAAAAATCTTATTCGCTTCAAGGACCAGTTCAACTGTTATTGACTTGGTTATATGAGCACGTTTGTGGTATAGGCGACAGATATAGGAAAGCAAAGGTCAAGGCTAACGAAACAGATCTTGATGATGTTCCACACCTGTCTTGGCACTCTGGTCGTGGTGCGATTAGCTTTGACAAATTCATAACCGAGGAGAAGGCTGCTCATTGGAAAGTAAGTATATGCCTCTTATTCATCTTACTTTAAACGTATTATGTTTGGCTTCTAACATGATTACACAATGTTGGCTTCTAACATGATTACACAATGTTGGCTTCTAACATGATTACACATATGGTTGAAGATATTTATCCAAAATGGAGCGATGCTGAGAAGATAGATCTACTTGTCAAGAACTTGGTTGAAGATATCCTCAGTGGTAGACTGTGGGCCAACGCTTGGGCTGAAGATGTGAAGAAGAAGAAACGCAAAATGGATGTTCCAGAGGATGAAGAAATATCTAAGAAGAAGAAGATGAAAGGGAAAGAACATGTAGAGGTATGTTGCTGCTTCTTCAGTTTCTGTAATTATTGGTTGTATAGGTTGATTTTTAACTGTAATTTGTGTCTATCTTGCTTATCTTTTTACAGTTAAACCTGATATGTTAAAGTTCTATCGTGCAGGCTATGTTTAACATGGTGGAGAAGGTGACTGGTGATGTTGATGAAATCAAGTATTTGGTGGGGGATTTGGCGAAGAGAGTAGAAGCAAATGAGAGAAACAATGAGAGGAATACTGAGCAACAAAAGGAGCTTGCTGACATGTATTCTAAGATGATCAAGTATTTTTTTGAAGCTGCTAAAGCAAAAGAGAAAATTGTTCAACATGAGGAGGCATACACTCAAACAGAAAATTAGATGATGAAGCTTCAAATGCATCACCTGTAAGTTATATTTTCACTAATATTTTGTTTCTTCTTACTAACTGTTTACTAATTGACTAATGTTATGTTTATGTACAGTCATGGATGGTTCAGTTGAATCAAACCTCTAATAACGAGTTGCCAAGTTCAAGAGTGGTGAATAAAGTGACAGAAAAGGAAGCTAAGAAGACAGTTTTGAAAAGAAAGGAAGCTGAGATGAAGGAGAAGTGTGAAAAGGATAATGGGAAGAAGAAGAAGAAGAAGAAGAAGAAGAAGAAAGATGAGAATGAACAGGAAAGTGAGGAGAAAGAGAAGAAAGAAGAGAAAGATGAGAAGAAGAAGAAGAAAGATGAGAAGCAGAAGAAGATAGATGAGATAAAGGAGAAGAACGAACATGAGAGTGAGAAGAAGAAGAAGAAAGAAGAGAAGGATGAGAAGACGATGAAGAAAGTTGTAGTGAAGATAGAGAAGACAGATGGTGAGGTTGAGAAGAAAGGTGATGCAGGATCTGAGGATTCAATATTGTCAAACCCAAAGGAGAAAGAGGCTAATAAGTTGATGGACAAGGCAATAGACAAGTTACTTAAAATGTCCACTAACTTGAATGATGAGACTCCGAAACCAAGACGTGAAATCAAATTGGCAGGTTCTCAAACATATCCATTTGTTGGTAGCTCTACAGTGAAGAGAATCATCAAAGGTATTAAAGTCTCTCCAGCTCATTATGATCCATTTGAAGTTGTGGATGAATTCCTCCATGAGAAGCTAATGGATAATGGAGTTCATGAAGACTGATGAGTAAGTAAACAATAACCTTCCACTTTCACTATTAGCATCATTCAACATTTGCAATATAACAATTTTTTTCCTTTGTGTTGTAGGGAACAACCTTTTCTAACATTCATGACCACAGATTCTACTTAACAATTATTACTCCCAGGGATGATTGGATAAGACATGATTTTGGATGGGTAGCATCTGGGGTAAGTTTTTTTGGTTTTGTGCAAAAAAATTACATATGTTCATGTGCTTTTTATGGCATATCTATATTGAATCCTTATGTTTCTTTCCCTTTTTGCAGCACATTTCTGTAGCAATGACTATGTTCCGTAACGGGCATATGCGCCAACCTTCTCCTTTCAACAGTCCGCGGATTGCTTTCTTGGATCCTTTCTTTGCCAGGCATATGGAGGATGACTATCCGCTTTATTTGGCTCAGGGTAAAGACTTTTTCTTCAGGAAAACATATCGGGACAACTGCTTAGGTCTACAGCCTGTGGTGACTAACAAGAGGTGGTTCATTGATATTGATCACTTGTACGGGTGCTTATTTGTGGGTACAAATCATTGAGTGGCTCTGGATATGGACTTGAAGAAGAAGACGACCTTTATCTATGATAGCATCCCACCAGAGGATGATACAGAGTTACAAAAGTGAGAAGAATGTTGGTCAATGTCCCAATCAATGAAAATCTAGGAGATTATGGTGACTCGTTGAAATACATAGAGTGTAGCATTGGGATTGAGGTTTGATGGTTTAATCGACAAGAACATTCAGGCTGTTCGGGTTAAACTTGCGTCTGAAATATTTGTTGAAGTTCATAAGGAGCTAACAGACGGCCTGTTTGATGAATATTGCTATCGTAAGGATGTAATTCCTCAGCTTGTAGATGAAGATGTGAGCGACGGTGATTTAGAAGAAGTCTAAGTTGTTGGTTTGCCATCTGTTTTATTTTGTTGCATAATGACTCTTGTTTGACACTTGCTGTAGTATTTTGCATAATGACTTTTGTTGCTTAGTGACTCTTGTTTAACAGTTGCTGTCATATGTTGTACGGAATTTCATTATGACTAGATTTGCTTAATATTTGTGTTTTTCAGAGAGGTTGGTTGTTCTACTTTTAGGTTATCTATCACAAATTTTTTCTTCGCACCGCAGATTTATTTGTTCCTTACAGCAGATTAATTTTTACTTAAACCAATCGAAAAAAATAAGCGAATAGTGTAAACGGAAAATTGAAAATTGTCTACAGTTACTAATAATAACTAAAGGTGTTTCTAGTGGAAGATTCTGAAGGAAATTTTTTGGCAGCATGTAACTCAACTCAACATTGCATACTCTCTTATCCAACCCAAATCATCATATACCATTTCAATGAATTCATAAAAGTGGTTTTTGTATTACCTTGCAGAAGTCGAGAACTACTCTTGCTATCAACAACAAACAACCATCTATTATTTGCAAACATCTATTTTCTAGATATAGGATGATGCGCTCCATGATAAGCAAATAGAAAAAGAACAAGATGGAATATCATGAGAATGAAGGAATAACTTAGAGGTGAGGGTTGAAAACTGTAAGAATTTTTGGGAAAGAACACGATCGAGCCATCCCAAAATCCTAACTTATTCAGTTACGTTGTAAAAAAAAAAAATATTTCTATTTTTCGTCATTAATTAAGAAAATTATGAACAAATCTGCGGAAACATAAACATGAAAAACTCTGTGGTAACATAGCGTCAAAAATCTACGACATAAAGTCTGCAGCCACTAAATATACCATTCTAGTAACTTTAATCTCCGCGGTAAAAGAAATTGCGTCAAATCTTTTACGTAAAAAAAATTTAAAACTTTTCACTAACTAAAATTAACAAAAATAAAATATGCAATAATTAAAATATTAATCTAGTAATTAAAGTTTGCTAAAAAATCTTCGATCATTTGAATGTGAAATCGAGCTCTGCCATAACTAAATTTAAAAATGTATGGTAAAAAAAAGTCTACGAAATAAATCTACGGTAGAATTTTAAACCTACCATACAAATTGCTAAGGTTTAGAAAAATAAAAAAATTTACTGTTTCTATCCTAATACTCGTTAAAAATCTACGGTGTGCTAAAATAGTTGCGATGATTATAAAATTCTACTATCACTAAGACTTAGAAATCTACGGTTAAAAATAAATCTACGAGACAAATTTATGGCAAAACAAAAAATTTATTTCGCAGAGTTTTCTTTCCACATTGGCAAAGTCGTAAATATATTTTTTTCTTTTTAAAAATCAGTAAAATGGTAATTGAAATTAATTAGTAATGATATTTCTGTAATTATTTTTTCCTGACACATGGTCTTAAGGGTATTTTTGTAATCAAAATGAACTAATCTAATACTAATCTTTTCTATGCTAAATTAGCCATTAAATCTAAATCTAGTATTATTCTAGTCATTTTTCCTATAATCAAATAATGCTAATCTTTTGGCCTTATATCACTGTTTTAGATTAATTCACTTCTATAACGTTAATCCTATGATAATGGCTTTCATTACCATTAAGGCAGTAATTTTTGTTTTGGTGGTCTCATATTATTAAAATAAAACAGAAAATAAATAATATGCAAGCATTAATCAAAAGTCTAAATAGTAAATAGTCACTTAACACACTAATCATCAATTTCCATTGGCTAGAGACATGTAAAACACTTATGAAAATTCATTTCAAAATTTAGTCAAACACCTTTCGAATATGAAATTACCTAATTTCTAGCTTAAAGGCTAATCTAACATTAAGATCATCTCAACAGCAAGGAAAATAACGAGTAAGCCCTAAGCAACACAAATCAACCAATAAGCACCTTAATCTACCATACCCAAAGCCTCTTAAAGAACTCCCCACAGAGCATTATCAAAACACAAATACTCATAATGATACTTTGCATAATATATATAACATTAGAAAATAGAATGATAAATCTAAAAGGAAACTATTTTTGATTACATAAACTTTGAGAAATCTCATACAAAACGACTAATACAAAATCTCATACAAAACGTCTTAAAGAGGCATAATTTTTTTTTTAAAGGTAATGTACAAAACAAACTTTTTTTTATTTTTTTATTTATTTACATAACCATTTGGTTGATTGGTCCTAAAGGTTTGTAAATAGATCATACAACAAACAGTACACGACACAGAGTTTGGTCATGTCAAAGGACCTGCCAGGATAGGTTCCTGCAGATCATGAAAACCAGGAAAAGACACCTACAAACCGCGGAGATGTCTTGTAAAAATCTCACATCAATTGCCAAAACCAGAGCCTGAAAGAGATTTTCGGCAATTGGAGTTCGCTTTACTCGGGTAATCTTCTTTAGACTATCTCGATAAGATTTGCTTTCAAACGTGAAATAAGAAGAGATGATCAGGATATTAGATATCGCACATCGATAGATGAGGTAATTCTTACCTAGTATATACGGTTCATAGATCTTCCAAGTCATTGCCAATTGGTTTTAAGTTGGAAGCCCATGATTTCTAATACAGAACTCCTCTCCTCCTTGCAAGTAATTAATCTCTGCAGTACAATCAGTTTCTTGACAATGACAAATCATTGGTATATAATATTTATAAATAGCCGTCATGGGAGGAGCAATATGCTCAAACGCCGCATTTAAGATTATGCGACCGGAATAATCCATCAAGGATCGCGATAATTGTGGGACCTTTGCGGAGCAAAAGTAACGTCAGCTGATGGCTGAGGATGGTTTGAAATGATCTGATTACCTCATATGATCTATTGGCAGGAAAGGCTGATTCGATTGATGATTGTGAAACGTGATGAAGGTATATAGTATTGCAGGAAGATTTTATTTGTTGTCTTCCTCTTGTCCATATCAAACCAGAAGATGTAGATCCAGATTCATTGAAATTGCTCAGTGTAGAATTATGTTGCAAAGCGAAGCAACTTAAAAAAGCAAGTAGTTTCTTCCAGAACAATACATCGGAACTTTTTTTGATGAACGCAGACGACGCCATATATTTTGCTTTGGGCATGCGAGAGATGATCGGTAAACAAAACTGAAAACGATTTTGCAGAAGAGAATTATTAAGGGTTTTTGACAAGAAACAACTACCAAAACATTTGGAGAATTCTTGATTTTCTTTCCTATTTTTTTGTTTTGTTATTGACATAAGAAATAGATAACGCGCTATGTATTTAACTCCCCCTATATTTTAATTGAGTAACAAAATAGATTTAACGTGTTGACCCAAAAAAAAAAAAAATAATAGAATATAATAACGTGTTCTGTGATTCCAGATATGAATTGGTTAACCGAAAAATATTGTAATAATATAGTTTTCTAGCACTTGTTTTTTCTTTTCTTTGTCAACATCATGCAATTCTCATTAAACGTAAAGGTTTGGATAAGAAAGATGTTCTCGGAAATTTAAAATACAACATTCTATTTTGTAAGTAAATATAAATCAGTAGTGTTTTTTTTTGTCTTTTGTCTTGTCTTGTGGGCCACAATATCCTCATATAGAAGAAGATTAAATCCCACTGAGAGGGCATTTAACCCATGCTAACTGGACTGGTAACATAGCACGTTATGCCACTAGGCTAGCTCTTTGTCTAATCAGTAGTCTTGAGCGTAGTGGCTACCTCAGTACCGACTCCGGCCGCGCCACTTCTATTTTGTGTGTGCTTCTCATTTCCTTTGGCGGTAGGAGGCTCGCCATCAAGGGTTAGACCATAAGGTTTGGAGGTTCTAATGTTAGTTGCGAGTCGCTTGAGGACAACAACGTCTGTCTTTATTGGAGGAATAAGACGACTTCTTGAAGAGTATACTTGCTGAAGATGTTACGATTCGATCTGGGAACTGGGCAGACTTCAGTGGTAATTCTTTTTTTTACACAAGTGGTTCTCTAACTCTTTAACTGTGTTCTATGTTTTCCTCTGGTCCTTTTTGCCTTGCTGATTCTTTTGCTTTGGTTCTTCTGTATTCTACAGCCGAATAAGAATCATATGTGGTGCTATGTAATTACTGAAGTTCTTGAGCTGGTTAACTGGAAAAAAAACTGTAAAGCGGTGTTGATTAAGAGAAACCATAAAAGAAGAAAGACAACTAATGGGAAATTCTCTGTTATCTTTTTTTTGGGTCTGTGTACTCTTTTCTAATTTTAGATTGTTTCATGCAAGTACTTGTGTTCCAGTAGATTAGGTATTGAACCAACAACCAAACCAGCTCCAATATATATTTGAGGCATTATGAAATGACCGGTTTCTAACTTTTCCAACACGGCATAACTCAATAGCTTATTACACAAGTAACTTAAACTTTAACCGGAATTAACCAAACAATACTCCAATAATTCTGAACATCTTCCAATAATTGGTAAAGCGGAAGTCAACAAATAAATCCAATAACTCCAATAACAAAAGAATTAAAAAAGACACAAGTTCCATCCCTTATGCTGGCACCAAATGCTCAACTTCAGCCTACTCATCATGATTACCTGCAATAAGAAGAGAGGGGTGAGTAATTTGGAAACAATCACGTGTCCATGACTCACAAACATCAAACAATTCCACGAAGACATGGCTCTCTCTCATGGGTCTCGGATCCCTAGTGCCAAAGCACGTCTTCCCGCACCACTCACTCATGCGTATTGGATCCCTAGTGTTAAAGCACGTCTTCCCGCACCACTCACTTATACGTATCGGATCCCTAGTGCCAAAGCACGTCTTACCGCACCACTCACTCATGCGTATCGGATCCCTAGTGCCAAAGCACGTCTTACCGCACCATTCACTTATGTGTATTGGATCCCTAGTGCCAAAGCACGTCTTTCCGCACCACTCACTCATGCATATCGGATACCTAGTGCCAAAAGCACATATTCCCGCACCCTTTCCTTGGTGGCTTGCCAGCCAATCCTAGCCTACCTGCAAACTCTCGTCCATAAGCCAACATTTCTATTTGTATCACCAATTTCAGATCGGTCATGAGAAAATCAGTTAACGGATAAGCGATTCATATCATCAACATTTCCTCGTCAGCTGTATTCACATACTGGTATGCTAATGTTTGATTTGACCTCCGTGTTGAATTTTTGAATTCTGGAGAACGATTATATGAAAGATCTTAATCTGAATAGTTCAGAATGTTATATAATTTCATTCGGCTGGATTTGAATTCATGTGTGAATTGTTGAATTCTGGAAACGATCGAATGCTAGAATTCAATTTTGTATGATGAACTATTTTTGCTTCTGTTTCTTTTTTGTTTATCAGTTTGATGGGATATGAAGGGCTTGAACCTTGAAGTAATAAATCCAGAGTGGAGCCATTGTTATTGCAGTAGCTGGTAACACTTGATGCGTGATTGAAAATGGTTGGAGAAATTCAAGAGGCACAAAGAACAGATGCTTAATCTGAGTGATATGTATCTTTATCTTATGATATCGCTTCTTCTCTATCTTCCTGAAGATTCTGTGAGGACTGTAATCGCCTCACTGTGTCCATAAAATTATCTGCTTGTGTTTCTTTCGGCTCAACAACTTTCACAGCTTTTCCTTTGTTTTTCTTTGAACTTTGACTTTCTTTGGGCTGAGAAGAGTTCTGCGCAGAAACCTGACCATTCTCCTTCGAATCCTCTCTTCTCAAACTAACACTGTTGGTATCAATAAGTTCCTTTTGCCTCTTAGGTCAGGGCAAAGTCTAGCGAGACCATTAACTAAGTGAGACAAACCATATCCTTGCACATACGCCAAGTAACTTCTTGCATAGTGGTGATGTATCAACTTGTAATCCTTTTATTGTCATTTTCATAAATTGATTTTTATGTAAGCAATGATTAAACAGATTTTTTTTTGTTCAAGTGTCTATGGACAATGTTTAGTGGATGAGCTTTGAATAGAGAAGAGAAGCCTTGAAAATTGTTAAAAGTAACATTGAACTCGATGTTCACATGTACGTGTCCATTTACATCTTCCAAATCTGATCCAAGAAAAACATTTTTTTTTTCTGCTTCTCATTCTATGCTAGAAGGTTGAAAGGGAAAGGGTTGGGATTTGGACAGAGAATTACCTTCGACTGTTCCTTGTTTGCTTCAGTTTCTTCTGCAAACATAAAGTCTGATCCATTGTGTTCATGAGCAATCTGCCGACTTCTTACATGCCTCATGACTCTTCTCAATTGAAAGAAAAAGGTAAGCATTATCTGTAACTCAATTTCAAAGTGGTTTATTAATGAGTCTTATGATTTTTTAGTTAAGTTTCACCATTTGTCTTATGTCTGAATAATGGGTTAATGAGAAAACTCGAACAATCTGGATTTCATGTAACAATTTTTTGTTTACTGTCCATCCGACCCTAACCACATGGTCAAAGTTAACATTTCTCCAACATTCATTGTTTGCTTTAAAGTGTTTTTTTTTTGTGGTGATCGATTGGATCCGACCCTAAACCATTTTTGAAGCTGGGAAGGAAAACACCAAAACCATAACAATGACATCACATGTTGTTTTTGAAGCTGGGAATCATTTTGTTTCAACATTTTCTTTTATTTTCATTTTGTTCTCGAATGGTTCTTTCCGAGAGATGTTCATCACATGTTGTTGCTTACATCAAACCTACCAGACCATTGTTTATAACTACAAGATCTACCATTATCGTTTCTAACTACGAGATGTGTTGTCCACACCATTGTTTCTAACTATGAGATCTCTTCTGAAGTTAGAGCCAGCGTAAAACAATCCAACCATGAGAACGAGATCTACCATTATCGTCTTCCCCACTCTGGCCGATCGAACCCAACTATTGACCACCAAAACATATCCGCAAAACTTTACCTACATGGATGATGTACAAGTTATTTTCCCTGTACAAATTCAGAAAATGTAACACATCCACTGATTTTAGCCATTTGTAAAGAGTAAACATCAGTTTATCAAGCAAAGTTGTCCATGACATAATTTATCAGCAAATCATTTGTTGAAAGTCATGACTCTGTGTAAAGAAAGAGGAGTAATTATTATATTTCCTTTTGACAAAGACATGGTCATCTTCATCATCCTCCTCTTCCTCTTCTTCTTCAACTTCTTCTTCTTCCTCATCTTGCTCGACATCATCTTCAACTATATTAACAATCTCGCACTCATCGATCCATTCACTATAGCTGCATTCATTTTGAACAAACCAGAGATTTACAAAAAACGGTAACAAAAAAAGCAAAAAGATAACGTCAGTTTGAAACAGATTAGTACTTAAATGTCTATAGCTTCAGTCAAGTCTACATGAAACAGAACAAAAAAAAATGATCAGATATGTCAAACGAATCGAATTTATGAGTATTGAAACATCGAATAAACCTGTGATAGTAGTGCTGAAACATTCTTCACAGATTCTACAAGCTCCACTACCAATCAGATTTTTTATATCACTGAAAAGAAAAACAATGTAAACTTCACGATATATATATATAAGTTAAAATTTTTTTATTCATTGCCATATTGTATAGTTCATAATCTTACATTATACATTCAACACTTGAACCATGATTGTAAAAAGGGATTTTGGGGGATAAAAAGACGAAAGTTTGAGAATTTGGTGAACATCGAAGTTGAAATTCTAAACAATGAATCGAGAAACAGACAAACCTGGTATTGCGCAAGATCTCTTTTGAAGCTGACCATATTGTCACGGCCCAATTTGAGCCCAAGTCCAAACACAAGGAGCCTTCCTCTTGAAGCTTGTGGGATGTTCTAGAATCTTGTAGAGTCTTGTAAATAGTGTAGAGAAGTATGGAGAATTCTAGAGGATTAATCTCCACCGTTAGATCGAATAAATCTCCACCGTTGATTTGTGGAGCCAACTTGTATAAATAGGGGTGGAAACCTCATTTGTAATCATCCAAGATTTGATAAGCAATACAAGTTCTTCTCTAACACTTTTTCTCTCTAAATTTGTTGGGTTTCTCTCTCTAAGGACCAAGGCCCAAGTTCGGAGTAAGGCTGACTTAGCACCTACAAGGGGTAGAAAGCGCTAAGGCCACACGGTTTAGATTCAGGAGGAATCAGTCCGTGACAAATGGTATCAGAGCAAGTTTCGACCAAGGGATTAAGGGAAAAACGATCGAGGGGTTATGGGTTCAAACGAGGATGGAAGTGTTGCCCACATTCAAGAGGGTTCAGAAGGTGGAAGGGAGCCTACAAACATCCAGGGTTCCAAGAAAACCCATGACAAGAGCATGTCTCGGGAAACCTTAGGTCGTATTGTGGGTAACCTTGGTGAATAACTTGAGTCATTAGCTGGAACCTTCAAGGTTCTCGTGGACCACGTGATGGGAGAGTTGGATTCAGTGAAAGAGTCCATCTCCGACGTTGAGGGGCGCAACAACACGTTGGAAGAACAAATGACAGCCTTCTGTGAAGAGGTCATGACAAGGTTAGCGGGTTTAGAGGCGGATATGGCACTATGCAGGAGGGCTGCTGCCAATGGGGGACAAGGTGCTCCGCTTGGGGGAGAGCGTCAGGTGGAAGTCTTAAAACTATCCAAGTTCAATGGGGCACGTGATGCCAAGGAAGTCGAGAACTTCTTGTGGCAGTGTGAACAATACTTCGGTAATCTCAACCTTATGGATGAGATGGTGAAGGTCAAGGCTGCTGCGTCCTACTTGTCCGATATGGCGATGCTTTGGTGGCGTAGGAAGCATGCTGACATTGAAAGAGAAGCCGTCCGGGTTAAAATTTGGGACGACTTCAAGAGAGAGATTAAGCGGCAGTTCTATCTAGAGAATGTCATCTACGAGGTCCGGAAGAAGTTAAGGGAGCTTCGCCAGAAAGGTACCATTCGGAACTATGTTAAAGAATTCACTAACATTATGCTGCAAATTCCTAACATGACCGATGAGGACTTGGTATTCTATTTCACCGATGGTCTATAAAACTGGGCCAAACAAGAATTACAACGAAGAAATGTTCAGACTGGATCGGACCAGTCAACTTTTCGATGGTTCCAATGGACGATTTTAAGATTGTCCTTAGGTTGGACTTCATGATGAAAATCATGGCCATACCATTGCCAGCCCTTAGCTCAATATGCATCATGGAGACGGGATCACCTTGCATGATCCCAACTGTGGAGGAAAGAAGGGATAGTCTGAAATAATTGTCGGCGATGCAGCTATCCAAGGGTGTTAAGAGGAGCGAGCCTACCTTTTTGGCCGTGATGAAGGTGGAAGGCGAATGTGGGGATACTACGCCTATTCCACCAGCTATTCAGGCAGTACTTGAGGAGAATAACGACGTGATGCCCGCAAAGTTGCCTGAGAAGTTACCACCTAGAAAGGAGGTGGATCACAAGATTGAATTGGAGCCAGGGTAAAAGCACCAGCAATGGCACCTTACCGGATGGCACCTTCCGAGCTTGAAGAACTTAGAAAACAGCTCGATGAACTGTTGGCGACGGGGAAGCTTAGACCATCCAAAGCTCCTTATGGTGCGTCGGTCTTGTTCTAGAAGAAGCAAGATGGTTCATTGAAGATGTGCGTGGATTACCGAGCATTGAACAAGGTAACCATCAAGAACCGTTACACGATTCCTTTGATCGCCGACCTATTTGATAGGCTTGGGGGAGCTAGGACTATACCAAGATGGACCTCCAAAAGGACTATTATCAAGTCCGGATTGCTGAAGGAGATGAGCCAAAGACTACATGCATAACTCGGTATGGGTCGTTCGAATGGCTTGTGATGCCTTTCGGCCTTACGAACGCCCCAGCCACATTTTTCACCTTGATGAACTAGATCCTTCAGCCCTACTTGGATCGATTCATGGTGGCTTACTTGGATGATATTTTCATCTATAGTAATTCGATGGAGGAACACGTTGAGCACTTGCAGACAGTATTCAGGGTTCTTCAAGAAAATGAACTGTTTGTGAAGCGAGAAAAGTGCACGTTTGCCACCGAAGAAGTCCAATTCTTGGGGCACGTCAGTGGGCATGGTCGGTTGAAGATGGATGATACCAAGATCAAAGCGATCATGGAGTGGGAGGCTCCGACGAAGGTGACCGAGTTGAGATCGTTCCTTGGGGCTGGTGAACTACTATCGGCGGTTCATCAAGGGATATTCGAAGAGAGTCACTCCGTTGACCGATATATTGAAGAAGGCGAGACCTTGGGAGTGGTCTCCATGTTGCCAAGAAGCATTTGAGGAGTTGAAGGCCGCGGTGAGTCAAGAACCCGTTCTTGCCTTGCCCGATTTCAAGTTGACATTCGAGGTGCACACAGATGCCTCCGAGTTTGCCATTGGGGGAGTCTTGATGCAAGAAGGTCATCCTATTGCCTTCGAGAGTCGAAAGCTGAATGAGACTGAGAGAAGATACACAGTCCAAGAAAAAGAGATGACTGCGGTGGTCCATTGCCTAAGGGTGTGGAGACATTACTTATTGGGATCACACTTTGTGATCAAGACAGATAATGTGGCCACGAGCTATTTCCAAACACAGAAGAAGTTGTCTCCTAAGGAGGCTCGTTGGCAAGAATTCCTGGCTGAGTTCGATTACACCTTGGAGTATAAGCCAGTGAAGGCGAACGTAGTTGCGGATGCACTAAGTCGAAAGGCCGAGTTGGTAGCAATGAGCATGACTGAGGGAAGCATTTTGGAGTGGTTCAAAGAAGGGTTGGGATGTGACCCTATCGCCCAAGAGTTGATGAAGTTAGCTGAAGAAGGAAAAACTAACCGATTTTGGATAGAAGATGGGTTACTCTTCACCAAGGGTCGAAGGCTCTATATTCCAAAGTGGGAAAGCCTTTGCCGAGATGTGATTCGGGAGTGCCATGATACTCGGTGGGCTGGGCATCCATGTCAGAAGCGTACCTTAGCCTTAGTGGAGGCGGCTTACTTTTGGCCTCGGATGCTAGATACTATGGAGCTATACGTGAAAACCTGCTTGGTTTGCCAGCAGGACAAGACGGAGAATAGGCGGTCGGCGGGTTTTCAGATTTTTTATATCACTGAAAAGAAAAACAATGTAAACTTCACCATATATATATATATATCTATAAGTTAACATGTTTTTATTCATTGCCATATTGTATAGTTCATAATCTTACATTATACATTCAACACTTGAACCATGATTGTAAAAACGGATTTTGGGGGATAACAAGATGAAAGTTTGAGAATTTGGTGAACATCGAAGTTGAAATTCTGAAGAGCCTTCCTCTTGAAGCTTGTGGGACGTTCTAGAATTTTGTAGAGTCTTGTAAATAGTATAGAGAAGTATGGAGAATTCTAGAGGATTAATCTCTACCGTTAGATCGAATAAATCTCCACCGTTGATTTGTGGAGCCAACTTGTATAAATAGGGGTGGAAACCTCATTTGTAATCATCCAAGATTTGATAAGCTATACAAGTTTTTCTCTAACACTTTCTCTCTCTAAATTCGTTGGGTTTCTCTCTCTAAGGACCAAGGTCCAAGTTTGGAGTAAGGCTGACTTAGCACCTACAAGGGGTAGAAAACGCTAAGGCCGCACGATTTAGATTCAGAAGGAATCAGTCCGTGACAGTATGGCTAGAAACCCATGGCTGGTCATTTACCCGTGGCTTCTTGGTGTAGAGGTCATAAACCCGTAGCTGATACGAGCTGGATCTCTTTCCTTAACAACTAACAGATATTGTGAATTCAACAATTTCTGGATTTTCCTGAAGAACACCAGAAAACAAATCAAAAAGCATGTTGCTTGGATGATTCAATTGGCTGAGTTTAACCGATAAGGTATTTGTTCTTAGATGCTTTAGCCACGGTCAAAATCAAATCGAAGGTGTTTGTTCTTAGAAAAAGAGATTTTTTACAGAGATTTATCATGAGACAATTGCTTTTTAACCTATATTTTTAGAGCTTATAATACTTTAACCTACATTTTCCTTTTCTTTTTCATTCTCCCCTACATTTTTACACTGTTCATATTTCATCAATACTATTTTACCCTCAACTAATCATTCAACCATTTCGCTTACTTCTTAAATCAACTCATTTTAGTTACTTATGAATGGTTGAGATTAAATAACATATTCTCTCTCATATTTCCTAATATATTATCTCTCATATTTCCTTACATATTCTCATTTTCTCTTTTTTTATTCTCTCACTTCTTCATTTTCTACTTTTGTATATCTTTTATGTTCTACAAATTAAATTAAATTTTTTTTGCTATCAAAGTAATTAATAAAATCATAATCCAATTATATTGATATCCATTATCATCCATTTTTCCTTGACTATATGGTCATTTTTGGGTAGACACACCTATTCAAAGAACATATAGACAAATATCTCTTTAATTATTTAATTTCTCATTTAGAGTTTTATCAATTTGCTTATCCATAGTTGTACATACATAAAATTTTTTTAATCTTTTTGATTAGTTTTTCGGTTAATTACCTTATAACCGGTATTATACTATAAACACATGGATAAAAAATTATAAATGGATGTGACCACATGGATTTCAAATTGCCTATTTAAAATTTTTTGGACATATGTTTACACAATACTTGTCTCGTCATCCATGGAAAATGGGAAATGGTCAATAACTTATTCTTCAAGCAATATCTGAAAACTTAATGATCCATGGAGAGCTGAAGTCACATTCTTAACAACAAGGAAACAAGCAATAACCACACTAAATCACTAGTCTTTCTTTACTAACAACAAATGGATACAATGTCATATTGAATTAGATTCAAAATAGTTGGAGAAACTTGATTTCCTCAACATTTAATGCATTTTCATCCATGAGCAAATGACTACATGGTCACCTTCTTGTGTCAGCAATACAAAGTCATGACTAGTATTGGTACACTTTGTCACCATACAGAGTCATTAATTATTTTTTATAATTAATGTGTATTAAAACAATGGAAAATGTGTATGATAATAGAGAAAATGACTAAATTCATTATATAATGAATAAATTTTTGTCTTTTTAGCGGCTGTCCATATGGAATACACCGATTGGACAAGATTTCATGGATACATCATAAACTCAACACCAGACTTTTGAATCTTTTCGATTTGTTTGCCTTTAAGGTGAATATACTGCTTATGTAACTTTTTTCTACATCAAGTGGAATCAGTTCGACTACCAGCACATTAATATAAATAAAAAAAATCCATGAATCTCATCAATAAGTTTTGAGAACAAAATCAGAATAAAAATAGAGAAATATAATAAAAAGAATTCAGACCCATGAGGAACAAAAAAAGGGTTGTGGTGTTGTGGAGGAAGAAGAGAGCAATAATGGTGGTAAGGAAGAAATAAAAAATAAAAAATGAATGAATGAAGATGAAAAATGAGAAAAGGAAGGAAGAGGAAAAATGAATAACAAAATTCATTCTAATTACTCGTCAATGAAAAAAAATAAAAATAATTAAAAATAAAAAAGGAAACAAAAATAAAGTAACTACACGAAATGAAAGTAACTAGAGTTGAGTAAGTAAGCCCAATTTGCTTCTTGTGTGTTTTTGAGGGTAGTTTAATCTTTTAATACTATTTGTCTTTTAAATGTATGTCATTAGGTAACTCACTTATCTCTAAACTATTAAAATTAAAGTACATCTCTATACTATTAAAAGTGAAGTACATTTGAGTTATTATTGTTTTCAAACACCTTTTCACTTATTTTTACATCCAAACAATATTTATATGTAATAAAAAATAAATATTTAAATATTTAAATAGTATAGAAACTAACACTAATTTCAAATTTTCTAAAATCTCTCTACCCAATTTAAACTAATATACTTTAAAAATATGAATCTCCTTATACATTTATTTGATCTTATTTGTAAATTATTTTGAATTATTATGTAATACATATAATTAATAAAATTTAAGATTTTTTCTACATATATTGTGATTTGAATTTTTAAAAACACACATAAATTACTCAATCAATGTAGAAAACAATATGTTTGTTCAATGTCCCACATCGACTAAGAAATTTGGATTGCTTAATTACTATCAAATCTTGGATTTTTCAATGCATAGTTTACGTTTGAAAGTCGGTTATCCTATTATGTTGCTATAGAACTTAGATCCTAAATGTGGGTTATGAATCTCCTTACACCTTTATTTACACCAATATACTTGAAAATATGAATCTTTTTACACATTTATTTGATCTATTTTTAAATTATTTTAAATTATTATATCTCTATACTATTAAAATTTAAGTACAAATAAGTTATCCATGTATCCAATCAACCCCTAATTAATTCTCTATTCTCTTTCTCTACAATCAAACACAATTATGTCCTTATATAATATTAAGATTTAATATTATGAATTATAATTCTCTTATCACCTTTGTTGATCTTTTTTTTTGAATTATTTTGAATAATTATATAACACATATAGTTAATAAATTTTAGATTATTTTTCTACATATGTTGTGATTAAACTTTCTTAAAACAAACATATTCTACTCAATCGATGAATAAACAAGTGTGTATTCAACATATCGACTAAAAAAATTAGACAATGAATAAGAGTCATATTATATAAATGACCAAAATAATTTCAAATACAAATGAGCATGAAGCTTGACTTATCAAGTATACTATTATTCTATTATTTTCTTAACTACCAAAAAAAACAATTTACACAAATATTTTCACATATGTTTTAAAGGATTTGCTCTAAATTTTTTCAATAAAAATAAAGAATATGATTATTTTGGCGTATGTTTAATCAAACAACATAAAATTTATATTACTACGTGGAAACACTATAATTCGATGACGAAAGCAAGTTAAATATATTTATATTATAAACAAAAAACTACAAATATATATTATAAACAGTAAAGAAAAAAAATACCAAGTTAAAATTACATATATCAAGTTAAAATAATATGTTAAAATTTTAAATATTTATAAAGAGTAAAAAACAAAAAAAAACTACATATTTATATGAAACCCTGCAATGGATTGCATACCCGAATCTAGTTTATCTATCAGTCATAAGATACAAAAGTATTTAATGAACCGACATTTTCACATTAAACCAATCGGTTATACTAAACCGAAGTAATTTTTTCATAATCCTCGATATGAAAACTCTCGCCTTCTCTTCTTCTCCGTTCCTGAGTTTGCCGGCATCATCCATTCACGTTTCTCCATTTTTTCGTTCACCTCCGAAGACGCATCTTTTCTCTCTTTAATTTCCTCTCTGAGATATACATCTGTTTAAAAGTTTCATAAATCTCTTGTTCCTAAAGCTAAATTCGAAGACACTGAGACTCCTCTGTTTCTCGTTGCCTTAATCAGCCGATTTGAACTAACCGGTAAATTCCGGTTATTGCCCACACGGCTAATTTCAAAAGGATGTCATGTTGGCTCATCGATTTCTTAGATATCCCAGATGGTAATTCACTATTTCCTCTTCAATTTTGTAACTTTTAGTTGTCGAAATTGTAAAGTGTTTTGCATTCATTACAGACATGTTTCTGAATTTTTTGCAGGACCTATGGACTCCTCTCACTTCACTTTCAGTCCTCTAATTACTCCAATTATGTAAAGTCAATACCTTTTCTACAAGCTCCTTATGAATCAGCTTCTTCTGACCTTTCACAAGCTCAAAGACAGAATCTTTTTGCGTATAATGACGTTTTTAACAGACGTTATATGAGCAATTCAACTATAGAGCTAAGAACAGATGATAATGTGGTGAGATTTGCTTTCAATAATGTCTCTGGTAACAAATGTGAGCCTCCTACAAGGAAGGAGAAGAAATGGAAACGAGCTAAGTTGTCAAGAAAGGATAAAGTTAATGAGCTAAGGTTTTATCGTCTAAAGGCGAAAAAGAAGATGAATTCTCCAAACCCTGAAGTTAGAATCCGATACAAGCTTGAAAAGGTTACATTACAACTTTATTGATCTATTTTCATATTCTCTACTTGTAGTTTGTTGTTTGCTCAATTGCGTTTTCTTGCGAACTTCGAAAGGGTAGACCTTTATGTGGATATGAAAGTTACTGAGCTAACGTTTTATCTTCTGAAGGCGTAGAAAATGAGTACTCCAATCCATTAGTTTGAATTCGATATATAAGCTTGAAAAGGTTACATCTTTATTGATATATTTGCATATTCTCTACTTGTAGTTTTACTCGACTAATGGGTAGATTTTTATTTGGAGATGATTTTGAATCTTTACATGATGTGATCTGAATTGTATTCAGAATTTTGAATGTATGGTTTGATTTTGTAGGCTAAGAGGAAAGAAGAATGGTTGATTGAGAAACTGAGGAAATACAATGTTCCGAAATCACCAGGTGAGCCTTATGATCCAGAGATTTTGACAGAGGAAGAGCAGCATTACTTAAAACGTACAGGGGAGAAGAGAAAAAACTTTGTCCTTGTTGGGAGACGAGGAGTGTTTGGAGGCGTGGTTCTGAATATACACCTCCATTGGAAAAAGCACGAGACTGTTAAAGTTATTTGCAAGCCCTGCAACAAACTCGGACAGGTTCATGAGTATGCAGAAGAGCTGGCTCGGTTAACAAAGGGCATTGTGATTGATGTCAAACCTAACCATACCATTGTATTGTACCGTGGGAAAAACTATGTGAGACCAGAAGTGATGTCTCCTATTGATACTCTTTCTAAAGATAAGGTAAGTGTTTGATGAATCCAGATACTTTTATGTTTTGGCTGTGTGTTTCTTGTCTTGACAGAAGTAAATGAAACTGCAGGCATTGGAGAAATATCGGTATGAGCAATCGCTTGAACATACTAGTGAGTTCATAGAGAAGTTGGAGAAAGAGCTTGAGGAATACCAGAAGTATGTTGATCGGTACAAGAAGAAGAAGGATGAAGGAACAGAGAAGAAGAGCAAATTAGTGTAAGACTTCTTGGTTAAGAGATTCTCAAATGATAAAGCTGGAAGATGTGGTTCTTTATATATTTCAAATTCGTCAAATTCGAGATATTGTTAGTATAACCATCGCTAGTCAAGTTCTGACGCTTGAACAAGTTCATATACTCCAGATTCGAACATTATTTACACATTGGTTGGTGACTAGGTTTTATGGTATAGTGTTGGTAGATCGCATGTGAAGAGACGTTAAAGAGGTAGACTTTTAACAACAGACTACACGTCTACACCTATGACAAAATGCTGGTAGACTTTATCATACGTACGACATACAAAACTATAACGTACAATTGACTGTTGATAGATCTATAACAGATTTTGCTAGAAATTGATATGTTGGGTAAAATGTCAAAGAAACAAGGAAGACTGTTCATGTCGAGAACCAATCTTAAAGAAACAAAGGAGCCAACTATTACAAAAACTGAGAGTCGTCTAGGCTTAACATATAGAAAAGTAATTGTTTCAATTACACCCAGAAGCTGATATGTTTGGCGAAATGTTGAAGAAACATGGTATGTTCTGTGTGCCAGAAAAACTAAGTACACATATGCACTGTTCGCCTAAACCTCCTACTCTCACTTCCTTCTTCCTCTAGTGAAGGGAATCTTCAAAAATTTTACAGTAGCATCCCAAAACAGTTTCACAACAAATATGGCTGGTAGAAATGATGTCATATGTCGCTCAGTTGTATACTCTATCTGCGGTGTGCATACTTCAAGAGATGAATTCCTTATGCAATTTCATTGTAGACAAAGTAATCCTGAATTCCCTTGTTGTAGAACGCCTACAGATTGTTCTTATCGTAGCACTAACTAAGAAATCTTTGATCTTCTTATGTAGAGAACCGCATTACCTTTCTGAACTTTGATAGTTCCACAACCTCAGGGATGTGTCATGATTTTAAAGGTTTTTAACCTTTAACTAGACTAACTTATCTAGTATTTTATTGAGTCAAAGTGCTTCTTTAAATTCTATTAGTACTCTATCGAATCTTTATAGGTTTTAGGTTGCTTTTGTGGAAAATGTGGTGTTTTGTGATAAAAACCCGGATTTCGAGATGCAAAGTAATGAAACGCTTAAGAAGTTTGACATTCTCTGGAGGTCTTTACGATGTCGGATTTAGATTATAATTAGAAGAAGATAGATCTTTAAGTTAGCTTTCATTTGTCACTGGTATCTGCTCATTTTCACTGATAGTTAAAAAGTTGTGCTCTTTTCACTGAAGACAGGTCAATCTGGCGAGCAAATGAAACAGATGCAAAGAAAATGTGCTAGGGATCGATCCTTATTGGGATCGACCGATCCATGCATGGGCCAGACAGTTTTCTTTTTCTACTTGCATTAGCTTTTTGTTTTCATTTCATATAAATAGGGCTGCTCGACCCTTTAGCAGTTCTAACCTTTTTTACAGTTTTTTCCTGTTTTATTAGCTTTGGGAGAAGAATTTTATTACTTTTCTAGAAGTGTTTTCCTAATCTAGTTATAGTTATTTTGATATTTATGCTATCATTGAATTTTGTTTTTTATGACTTCATATATGTCTGAATAATCCACCATATGTGTTTAGGGTTTATTAAAAGGAATTTGATTATCGATTAGGTTTAGGTTATTAAAATATGGATTTACCTCCAACGTTCTTCATCTTTTGCGAACTCAATGCTTATTTTAGGCTGACGAATCTAGCATATGATCTGTAGATTTAATCTATGCCCAAAAGCGATAGTTAGGTTACCAAAATCAACAATTGATGAGATTAGTATCATTAGCCAACATGATTTGAAGTTAAGTCGTCTAAGTTGACACATCGAACTAGTTTAGAAAGCTGATATGTCTTCTAAGACTCATTCAGAAGTCTAATGTCTTAGATTGCATGTTTAGATAGTTAGTACTTCTGGAGTAGGCTAGTTTTACCTTAGTGTTTAGACGTAATATTAATGTTCATTGATCATTTGATCGCTCGATTAGATGATTAGTTAAATGATCATTAGTATCATGAAAATGGATTAGTCTAGTTTTGTGATCTTCGGCCTAATGATTTGCTTTGTTAGATAACATTGAACTCCTTTAGTTAGCAAGTACTGATTCTAGTCAATTACCTTATTCCAAGAGTTAATCTTCCTATATATTTGATTCAAACGACTTTTCTTATTTCCCACTTTATTTACAAATCAAACCCCAATTATTGTGCTTAGATTAAGTGATTTTATGTATTCATAGTGAGTTGATTCTTGGTTTCTTGTGGTTTGATCCTAAAGTGCTATGTTGCACAATAGGTTATAATTGATAAACCCTAAATCAGTTTTGATTCCATATGTAACTTAATTATAAAGATAATCGTAAATTTTTTAAAACGAATAATAATTCTTAATTTAATTAATAATTATGGTGAACTAACATAATGATTTTAATAAATATGAAAGTAATCATTGATTTGGGGCCTAACATGGTAATTAATTACGGTTTTGATTCTTAGATTACTATACTACAAATTAAAAATAGTTGTTCATAAGGAATCTTATCTAAACGAGATAATGTAAAATCCAAGCTAATCGAACTAAGCAATAGCACACATATCACATATGGTTGATCAAGGGGAAATAGTCGTTCATACACAATATTATCTACAAGAGATAATGTACGGTCGAAGCTAATCAAAGTAGAAAATTACACATATATTCTTTATTATGGGAAAATGTTTGGACAACGAATCCAAATCCATATTCCAACGTATCGACAATCTTTTCTCTACCACATTCTTTAATAAAAAAATATTGGAACACGTAAGCTCAAAATTGTTCAACGTTCTTTTTAATGTGAAGAAGATTTCTTAAGCGATTCTAAATACGAGGTTGTGGAAATATCAAAGTTAAGAGGGTGATGTGGTTCTATATAGAAGAAGGTAAGGTTTATGATAGAATGTGATGACTGATGAGACATATGATAGAAAGAATTGTAATGTTCTCATATCTTATTCAATGTTCATAGGACACATATATGTACAAGATAAAGAGAATCACTAGAGTAATTACATAATATTGAAATATTGAAATAGTAATGACATATCTAATTACATTAATAATGGACATGATTATGGGGATTGAATATCAACATAATAAATATAATTATTCATTCCTTTAATAGTTTATTGGTAAGTGCTATGATAACAACCTAGGCTCTGAAACTATCTAGCCACCTACACCAAGACTAATGATACACTACACCTGAATTAGAAGCATACAAAGAGGCCATGTATAGGTCTCACCTTGGCACATATGTCTATTGCACGCTATAATTTCTCACAATCTTAAGGCTCTGATTATATAGTTTGATTGTCTAGGCTAAGAGAAAAGAATAATGGTTGATGGAGAAACTGAGGAAATATGATTTCTCAAAATCATCATTGAAACCTTTTGATCAGCAGTGTTTGGAGGTGTGGTTCTTAATATACACCTTTATTAGAAAAAACGCACAAGACTGTTAAAGTTATTTTCAAGACTTCCTACAAACTTTATGTTCTTGAGATTTCAGTAGAGCTTCCTCGGCTATGCAAGGGTGTTGTGATCGATGTCGAAACTAACCATACTATAGTATTGTACCATGTGAAAAACTTTGTGAGGCCATAAGTGATGTCTCTTATTGACATGCTCTCTAACGAATAAGGTAGGTGTTTGATGATCCATATAATTTAATGTTTGGCTGTGAGTTTCTTCTCCTAACAAATGTAAATGAGTTATCCTGGCTTTGGAGAAATATTGATATGAGCAATGGCTTTATAGAGAAGTTGGAGAAAAGATCTTGAGAAGTACCAGAAGTATGATGCTCGGTTGAAGAAGAAGAAAGATGAAAAAGCAGACAAGAAGAAAAATGCAGATTCCCAGAGAAAAGTTTTAACAGCCACGCTCCCATGGTTTTGGATCGCGGAGTATAGTCCAGTTAAAAGCCCACTAAGGTCAGATGAAAATAAAATAGGGGACATATTTAAAGGAAGTTTTCAGGGTTTTTGGTTGTTATTTTCGTGCCCCTCTATCAGAGAGAGAGATCATGAGGAGAAAATAGAGAAAAAGAGAAAGAGAGAAAAGAAGAGGAAGAAGGAGAAGACAGATCCGATGGGTTCTAGGAGAACGAGGAAATAGACGAGCAAATGGAATTATCTTTCTATTATATTGAGTGCGGAGATTCATGAAATCAAGATCTAACCACAACTGCAAGCGGATCACAAATCGGAGCTTTGGTTGGAAAGTTATAGCTGTTCTTCTAAGGAGGATCTCTGCAGATCTGATTCCGTCGTCGACCAAATTCAAGTGCAGTTTCCCGGTGAACCATAATGTGTTAGAAGCTGATCTACATATCATTGCAAAGCCCCAGATGTCAGCTTTCCAGATCTTTGGGCCGATCATGATTCCGATGTTTGAAGATGACGGCGGCTGTCACCTAATTTCAAGAAAAACCCTAGTTGTTTTTCAGAAGCCCTATGTTATATTTATGGAAAGTTTATAATTTTGGAAGGTTTCTATTTTAGAAAAGTCCATGAAAGGAAAGTTTGGACACGGGAGTTTAGAAAAGGAAGATTTCCCTAAAACACTACAAGAAAAATACCGCAAAACTGATGGCCAATTCCGTCAGAAATCCGTCGGATTTGGCAAAATTCGTCGGCAATCCGTCGATTTTAGCCGTCGCTTCTATCTCGTCGGAAATAAAAGCTGCGTCGGAAATCCGACATAATACCGTAATCAGGATTCCGTCAGAAATCCGTCGGTTTTAAACCGACGGAAAACCAACGGATTTCTGATATTTATAAACCAACGGATTTCTGACGGATCTAAAACCGACGGAATTCCGATGGCTTTAAAACCGACGGATGTCCGACGGCTTGAAAACCGACGGAATTCTGACGGATGAAAAACCGACGGAATTCCGACGGATGGAAAACCGACGGATTTCCAACGGAATTGTTTAATTTTTTTTTAATTATATAAGCGAATTTTTAAAAATAAATTTTAAAATTTTAAAATTTTGTTTTCTAATATAAATTAAAATTAAAGAAATAATAATTATAAAATAATGCAAATAAAAAATTCAATAGTTATAAAATAATTCAAATAAAAAAAAAAAAACTAAAACAAACTAAAACTACGATGACGGGAATCGGAAAAAGAATTCCTCCATGCGTTGCTGCAATGCCAGGTGATCCGCCTCCAATTTGTGGGTTCTCTCGCATTCCACTTCTTGTTGGAGGCGATCCGCTTTTCGTTGGAGGCGATCCGCTTCTCGTTCTTCTGCGAGGTGTTGCAGCTGCGTCTTCATGGCGTCCATCTCAGCGTCTCGTCGTGCGAGCTATGCCCTAAGATCGGGAGAATCGCCGTAGAAACGCGAAGTTGCAGAAGAAGATCCATCGTCCGGAAGACCAAATACACGACCTTTGGTCTTCAGAGTACACTGCGGTAAGAAACGAAAACTTTGTTAAAAATTAGAAATTACAAAAAACGATTTAAATATATATTTTACTTACCTCATAGACGAATTCGTTAATCTTTTCCAACAGAACTTCGGTCATTGGAGGCGTTCCTTCGATGAGTGGCTGAGAAAGGAGGTAGTCTTCCTTCATCTTCGTGACGTTGTCAATGTTCACCCGAGCCATCGGATCTTGGATTTCATGGGTCTTCCTGCTGGACACCGTCTTCCCAAAACTACAAAAATGAAAATTTAGTAAAATATAAAATTATAAAACTAAAATAACAATATTTTAATTAAATAAGAAACTTACCAGTTGTTTGGCCCGTGTGACCAAACTAACCGCTCCTAGATTGTGCGTCGCCTTGCCTCTTCCTCTGCGATCGCTGTTTCGGCACGCAGAATGAGTTGTGGAGCTTGTCTTGGTCGGTTCTTCACTCCAATAAGTGCATAACCCGCTCCATAGGCTCGGGTTGGAAACCAACTCCCTTGGGACATCATTCTTGTGCCACTTTTCCTTCCACTCGTTCAGCTTCCATGAATACATTCTCGATGCTTTGATAAAGCATCGTCTAACCGTGGCGGTTATGTGGCTGTCCCAATTAAATTCTTGCTGCAAATTAAAAATTAAATTAAATTAAACTATATTAAATAAAAGTAAAACAATTTAAAATATGAGGTACTTACCGCAAATTGGCGAAACCACAATTCCTGATCCGCCATCGGCATTTGGTTGTACGTCGGGTACGGATGCCTAAGCATTCCATTGAGCATCCGGTTAATGGACTTGGAAATCCCATTTCCGGAATCACCAAACCTACAAAACAAATTATTGCAAATAATTTGAGTTATAACTAAAGTAATAATAGTAAATAAATATTAAAATTCTTAAAATTAAAAAAAACTGGCCATGTATCTCTGCCTTCGCAATCCGGATGGAGACGAGGCAATCTATCTCGTCCTGGTTGAGCGACAAAGTCATCGATGCTCATCTGCATCGGTGCAGTAGGTGAAGGCATCGGCGTAGGCGCTGTCTCCGGGATATGTGTCTCTGGTGTAGGAGAACTCCTCGAACCGGAACTATCTCTCCGTCGACTACTACGTCCGCCGCCGCGTGAGTGGTCGTATTAACCGTAATCCCTAGAAAAATTAAAAAAGAAATCAAACATTATATGAAAAAAATTATACATCATCAAAATAATAAAAAATTATCAAAAAATATTTTAAATTCATTATTAGTCCAAAACAATTATATATTTATAAAAGAATGAATAATTTATGGAAATAATTATAAATGACTAAAATCATCATAAATTTATATTTATAAGTATTAATTCCAAAACAATTATAAATTTGTAAATCCATGATTATTACATGAAAAAAATATACATTATCAAAATAATAAAAATTTATCAAAAAAATATTTGAAATTCATTATTATTCCAAAACAATTATACATTTATAAAATAATGAATAATTGATGGAAAAACTTATAAATTACTAAAATCATCATAAATTTATATTTATAAGTATTTATTCCAAAACAATTATAAATTTGTAAATCCATGATCTATAAAAGAATGAATAATTCATGGAAATAATTATAAATTACTAACATGATTAAAAATTATCAAAAAAAATAATCATAATTTTCTAAAAATAATATTTCATACCAAAATTAAGAAAATTTTAATGCATGAAAATAATTATAAATAAGTTAAATAAATAAATTAATTAACAAAACAAATAATTTCAATAAACATAACAAAACTTAATACTAATTAACATAATAATTCAACCACAAATTCTAACAGATCTAAAATTCCAAATCAAAATCATTTATCTAACAATCCATGTTATAAAGTAGGTAAATCCTAAAACTAACAAACCAAATCCTAAATCTAACATTACAAACCTAATTCTAACAATTCTAATTTTCTAAACCAATCAATCTAACTCAAAACCTAACAATCCATAATATAAACTTAAGAACTTACAAGTTTGGGGGATTTTGAGACATTGAGATGAAGGATCGGACTTAGTAATGGAGATTTAACGATTGTAGGGTTTTTTAGAAGTTTCTGCGAAAGTGAGGAGGAAGAAGACGAAGTCGGAATATATTACGATATTTTTCAAAAAATTAAATTATGCACGTTCTCGATAAGGTTTCGGGAAGGTTCGCGCCTAAATTTTCGCGAATTTGTTTACTGAAACTGTGTAAATAACCACTAAAACCACAAACCCGTCGGAAATCCATCAGAAATTTCCGACGGATTTCTGACGGTCTTGTGGTAACACGTGTCCCCGTTTAAGGTTTGACTGGCCTATCAGAAGACATGCATATTTATATTATCCGTCGGATAATGAAAATGTAACCGCGAATATCTTTTGGTTTCCCGCGATGCCTAAATTTTCGCGAGTCCGTCGGAAATCCATTGGAAATTTCCGACAGATTTCCGACGGGTTTGTGGTTTTAGTGGTTATTTACACACTGTTTCAGTAAACATATGTTTTTAGTTTTATAAATTCATGATTGCAAACACAAATAACTTATAGAAATCTTTTATTTGTCAAATTTCAAAAGTTTATAAGATTATTTCGTTTTTGGTAAACTTGTATGTTAACAATACGTTTATCTATCAAACACTTTCGGTTGAACCATGTCGACCAACGAAATCTTTTGAAAATATGTTATATATCACATAATTTAGTTTATTTTGTCAAAGTTTATTGTTAACATTGTCTTGATGTACAAGAAATTACAAATTAACCATGTAACCCCCAAATCCGTCGGAAAAACCGACGGATTTCTGACAGTTTTAGGGTTACACGTGTCAATAACAATTAAATTAAAAATATATCCAAATCCGTCAGAAATCCATCAGTTTTTCTGATGGATTTTCGACGGTTTTGGGGGTTACACGTGTCAATAACAATTAAATTAAAAAAACCCCATATTTGTCAGAAATTCCGACGGATATGGGTATTTTTTTACGAAAACACATGTCCGTGTTTAGGGTTTTAAATTATCTTTCCGTCGGAATTGCCGATGGATTTCCGACGGATATGGGTTTATTTGTGGTTTAATGGTTATTGTGTAAATTTGGTTTAATGGTTATTGTGTATATATGGTTTAATTGTTATTGTGTATATTTGGTTAAATTAGTTTTGTGGGTTTGTTAAGGTGTTTGTTTAGGGGATATATATTTCTGGAAAAATCTTATTTTATTAAGAGTTGTAAAAATATACAAAGCTCAAGTTGAGCTTATAAAATGCTCGTTAGCTAAGGTCTTCGAGGACCTATGGTTTACACCGTAATGTCAAAATTAAATAAAATACAAAAAAACAAATTTACACCTTTCTGTAAAAATAAAAAATAATACAAAACACACATATAACTAATCTTTATCAGATGATGATACTGATCCCTCAAATGGAATTGAGTCTGAATCCTCATAAAATTCACCTTGTTCTTCTTCTGAATCGGAAAAAACTAAACCAAATTGTGTGAAATCAATAACAAGATCCAGATCACAAGAAGGTTCAACTGGATCCATTGGAACAACTTCTGCTGGCTGTAAAGCATCGTGTTCTGCAACTCCATAAATTCTTCCTCTCGGGGTCACTCAGAGTAATCGTGCGCCAAGGATCTGTCCGTGTAACTCGAGGGTAATCGAATATAGCACACCTAAAAAAAAACATATAAATTTTGTAATTTTTATAACAAAATAATGAATTGAGTATTAATTACACTAATATTTGTACCCTACCTGTTGAGCTTGTGATCCTAGAATGAATGGGTCGTACGTTTCTAGTCTCTGACTTGAATTAACAGACGTAACACCAAATTGATCCACATGAAGCCCACGACCGAGTGTTGAATCATACCAATCACACTTGAAAATAATGCACCTCAAGTCTAACATTCCTGGGTACCGCACTTCCAATATTTCCTGAAGAACGCCGTAGTAAACATCATTACCAGATTTCACTGAAATACCAGAATCTGAAGTTTGCCTTGTCCTTCTCTCGTCATGAACCCTAAACCCATATCCCCGACTGCAGTATCTAGGATAAGAAGTTGCAATGTAGTTTGGACCATTAACAAATTCCAATAACCATGTGGGAAATGTCTGTCCGCTTCTTACTCCTTCAGAAACCTACAAAAATAAGTTATAAATTAGTATTAAAAAAAATATTTATTAAATAATTTAGCGTTTTTAAACACTTACGTAAAACTGCAACCAAGACATAAAATCCTCCTCCTTATGGACTTGAAGCTCGTCTTCTGTCTTATCCATATAGTACCCTCGTATTAATGTCATGTAAATCTTGTAGGAAAACCAAAATTGTTTACAAGTTAATAATAACATATAAAATAATCAATTATACATTAAATGACACAAAATAATTTTTTTTTACCTTTCGTATTCCGTAATTTCTTCACAATTGGTTAGGATATACGTATGCAAGTGTTTAAACTCCTTTTGAGATAATTTACGCCTTTTTCCTTTGCCACTGACTCGCCCAACTTGGGAAAATAACTCTGGAACAACGACGGGGTAAATCGCTCTCTCATTACGATCATCATGGCGACTAGGACGTCAAATATTCAGCAAACTGTGAGGCCTCTTCGTTGATGCTCTGGGCGATAATAGATCCCTCTACTCTACTCAAATTCTTAACTTTTTTCTTCAGATGAAACATATACCGCTCAAATGGATACATCCAATGGTATTGAACCGGGCCTCCTAGTTCTGCTTCTCGTGGGAGGTGGATCGGAAGATGTTCTATCACATCAAAGAACGATGGTGAAAATATCTTCTCCAAATTACAAAGGATCACTGGGATATTGGCCTATAAATTTTGGATTCCCTCAACAGTAAGTGTTCTTGTGCATAAATCGCGAAAGAAAGCACCTACTCCTGCAATTGCTTGGTGGACGTCTTTATGAAGAAGATGAGCAAAAGCGAATGGAAGAAGCCTCTGCATCACAACGTGACAATCATGACTCTTCATTCCAGTAAACTTCCCTTCTCCATAATCGATGCAGTTACGTAGATTAGATGCGTATCCATCAGTGAATTTAACATCGTCGTGAATCCAATCAAAAAAATTTTGTTTTCTTTGCTGCTTCTAACCGGTATAATGGAAATGGACATTGACCATTTGGGAGCACTTCAAGAAAACCTCGATCGCAATACGCTGGCAAGTCTAATCTAGATTTCATATTGTCTTTCGTCTTCCCTTGGACGTTTAAGACAGTGTTCATGATGTTCTCAAAGAAGTTCTTCTCAGCGTGTATCACATCAAGATTATGCCGCAATAAATGGTTCTTCCAGTAAGCCAAATCCCAAAATATGCTCTTCTTGTGCCAGCTATGAAATTCACCGACACCATAAATAGGTTTATGTCCATTACCCCCACAATAAGGAGTCATCTCAGCACCAAAATCTCTCAATTGCTCCAATAAAGTCTCACCCCCTTATCTCAAAAAGGGCGGTGGACCATCAAAAACTTGCCTACCCTTCGTAAACATTGTTCTCGAACGATGATACGGATGATCACTCGGTAAAAATCTTCTATGACAATCAAACCAACAACTTTTTCTGCCGTGCTTCAGTTGGAATGCATCAGTGTTGTCTTGGCAATACGGACACGATAATCTCCCATGTGTTGTCCATCCAGATAACATACTATATGCTGGAAAATCGCTTATGGTCCACATAAGCACCGTACGCATCTTAAAGTTTTGCTGGGTTGAAACATCGTACGCTTCCACACCATGCTCCCATAGCATTTGTAACTCATAGATCAATGGCTGGAGGAATATATCAAGTGATCTCTTCGGATGCTCTGGGCCGGCCACAAGAATCGAGAGATATAAAAACTCTCTACGCATGCACAGAGATGGAGGCAAATTGTAAGGGGTTACAATTACGGGCCATAACGAATACTTCCTTCCATGCTTCCCAAATGAGTTAAAACCATCTGTACATAACCCGAGGTACACATTCTTTCGCTCATACGCAAAATCCGGATACAATGATTGAAAATGTTTCCAAGCTTCTGCGTCTGAAGGATGTGTAATATCTCCATCTTGACGATGTTCTGCAGGCCATCTCATTGGCTCTGCCGTGCGCTGAGAAGTATATAACCTCTTCAACCTCTCTGTTATTGGTAAATACCACATACGTTTATATGGAATTTGAATTCTGCCACTACTTTCCTGATACCGTGGTTTACGACAAAATCGGCATCTTTTACGGTTTTCATCTTCTCTCCAATATACCATACAGTTGTCGATGCACACATCTATTACCTTATACGGTAAACCAAGACCAGATACAAGTTTTTGTACCTCGTAGTATGATCCGGGTAAAAGATTATCTTCTGGCAATAAATTTTTTGCCCAATCTGTTATCGCATCAACACACTCCTCTGCCAAATTGTAATCCGTCTTAATCGTCATCAATCTACTTGCAGATGATAAAGGCGAATGACCTTCTTTACACTCTTTATATAGTGGCTGTTTTGCAGCATCTAACATATCAAAAAATCTTCTTGCTTCTACATTAGGTTCTTCGAACCTATCTCTTCTAAACTCGACATTCTCTCTAAACGCATCATTCACCATCTGCGCGCTCCCTACACCTACATCTACTTCCGTGCTACCTCCTAAACAATCTGAGACAGTTGGTTCACTAGTACTACGATACTCAACATTTGTTTCTCCATGTAAATACCATATCTTGTAACCCGGCGTAAACCCATTACTATGCAAATGATGCCAAACTATCTCTATCGCAACATTACGAGAATTCCTACAAATTGAACATGGACATTTTAACTTACCTGATTTTTGAACATGCGGTTGCTTTCCCGCCACTTCCATGAACTCGTATATGCCTCGTGCATACTCCTCATTCAAGTTGTTCGTCTCCGGATCCATCAATGGTTCGTCCATCCATGATCAAAAATATCTAGACATATTTTCACTTTTTTTTTAGAATTCGTATTAAGTAAACAAGAAATGAGAGAGAGATATGAAATTAAGTTTGTTGTGTAATGGGATGGAGGAAGGGAGAAACATATATATTAACTCGTTTCCATCGGAAATCAGTCGGTTTACAACGATAAATTCAACGGCTACATTAACGTTCATATTATCCGACATATTTCGAGAAGCTGTCAGAAATCTGTCGAAATACAACGGCATGGATATCCGTCGGAAATCCATCGGAATATAACGGCATGGATTTCCGTTGGAAATTCCGTCAAAAATCCGTCGGAATATAATGGCATGGATTTCCGTCGGAAATCCGTCAGAATTTTCCGATGGAAATAAATCCGTCGGGAAATTCCGACGGATTTCTGATGGATTCCCTGAATTTTCAAATCTCGGGAATCCATCGGGAAACCATCGATTTTTTTTGACGGAATTATTATCCATCGGAAATGCCATCGGTTTTGCGGTAGATTTCTTGTAGTGAAAGGAAAGTTTGAGTTGTCTCCGCCTTCTAGTGGCTAAGGTGAGGGCTATCCGCACATTTCTTATTTCACCTTTAACCTTCTATCGATTTTTAGTGCCTGAATGTGTATTGTCTCTTTGATCGAGTCTTGTCTTGCATGTTAAACCAGACATAGGATATTTAGATGATTCCACTCATTGTTTGTCTCTCATGTTGATGTGTTAGTGATGTGATGTATATATAGATTTGTGTTATGGGACTTGGGCGGGGTACACAGTGGTGGGAGAACTGTGTCACTACCAGAGTTGTGTGTGCAGAGGGTACGGTCGGCAAGTCTATCTACCGAGCCATAACTCCCTAAGGTTGATAAAGCGTCCAAAGGGCGGTGTGGTTGGGCACTATCCCATAAAGTAAGCCTCTTCGAAGGGTGGGCGAGCACTTATCTCGTGTAGGACCGTTGTTTGTATTGTTTGGTTGGTTTAGGTGCCGTGTTTGCTACATGTTTAAGTCTTGATTTTTGTGATTGTGGTGTAAGCCGGGTTTGACTTGTGTAGATTAGCATACCATACCTCACTGAGTGACTCCCCTGTTACTCACCCATTTCTTCTCTTGCTGGTTAGTAAGAAGGTTTTTGGCAGGATTGGAAAGTCAACACGTTGACTAAGATCGTGCTAGAGATCGGGTATTACAAAAGTAGTGTAAGGTTTCCCTGTTAAGAGATTCTCTAAAGGAATCTGAAAAACATAAGGAAGTGAAATGATTCTCCGCGTTTTCAAAGTCTTGATTTCGTGCAAAGAGGTCTAACATTACATTTTTTCTAACTGGGTTCTTTTTCACTTAAAAGGAAGATATAAAGGGATTTTGTTTAAATTCAACCAATGAAAGAAGGAATATAAAATGGAATCAAAAGAAAACTATGAATTCAGTCAAAGGATAAAGTTTTAAGATGTGGTTCTTGATATGATGTACTTCAAAATTCTGCAAATTTTAGATACTGTTTCTAACAGCATCGCTAGTCAAGTTGTGACGCTCAAACAATTGTCTATATCCTAGATTCCAACATTATTTACACGTATTGGCTAGCATCGTTTGGTGACTAGGCGTATGGCATAGTATTGGTAGATCACATGTGAATACACGTGAAGGTGGTAGACTTATAGCACGTTAATTAGATGTTCAAATCTGAGTATATGGAATTGTTTGAGTGACAGAACTTGATTAGTGTTGAGGTTAGTAACAATATCTCAAGTTGGAAGAATTTGACGAGAAATCAAAATTTACAGCTTTATTCTTTGATTGAATTCATATAGTTTTGTTTTGATCCTATGAGGTTCTTTCTTTTTAAGGTTAAATTTAAAAGTTAGTTAAATGTAAAACCGTATTAATATGTTACTAAATCAGTGAGGATTATCACTTCGATCTGCCCACATGACGTGAAGAACAGTTTCAAGCTTAGTCAATTCTCAAAACATTGACGTGTGGATAAACTAATGGTAAAAAAGTTTTCTCACTCAGAATAATCCCTAAGCAAAAATAATCTCACTTGAGTTTCTATTAATTCGGCTTTGTGTAGGTCTATTTTGTATATTACAAAAATGTAGGGCTCGGCAAATAAATCTACAAAAGAATTATTTACAAGTTCAAATTACACAATATAATATTTTCACAAAATAATTAAACTACATGTATGGGATATACTTATTATTTACATTTGATCTTACAAAAAAATATGATAAAAACAAATAAAATCATACGAGATAAATATGAGTAAACATGTTATAAATTTAACTTCATTTTACCAGACAAATTTGCGTCAGAATGTTATAAATTTACAAACTTAGTGATATTTAATCTAACAAGACAAATTTGCATCAGGGTATAGATTTACAAACTTTTTTACGGTGTAATCTACTAATCTATATATAATTATTTGGGTAATGTTAAAAACAAAATAACATTGCATTTATGTGGGTATTACAACAAATACGATTGGACAATTTTAAAATTTTTCAAGCCTTATGAATAATCATAATAATTTATTATTTAGTTAATTAATTCTTATATAGATATTTTACATTTCAATTATTACTATTTTAAATTAAAATATTTTTTTAGTATCTCCTAAATATATATAAATTTTTAATTAGAGTATATTAGAAATATAGTATTTAATGTTTTAAAATAAATTCATTAAGGATACAATATTAAAATTAATTATAGTATTGTGATTATTGCTGTATTCTTAATTACTTTATTTAAAATAAATATATTATATAGTAAATAATATCTTAACAATTATTACTTTCCACACAAAAAAATTATTTCATCTTTCTTATTAATTATGAACAAAAATTAAAATTAATATTTTAACCATACAACTCTAAATCATCCGAATATTAAAATATTTTAATTTTTAGTGAGGACAGATCATAGCAAATAAAGATAGGCCAAGACAGATCTGAGATCGAATTTCTAATTATTTGATAATAATTGATATATTGAAGTAAAACTAACAGTTGTAAATTTTTTAATTGATGTGAAAATATAAACATAACACCATTTAACTTCTACAATAAAATTATATTATAATCTAATTTATTAAATGAATTTATCAATAAATATAACACCACACCTAATTATATTTTTATTTTTATTAACACAACACAAACCATATATAATAATAATAATAAATAAGATAAATAAAATACTAAAAACATAAAATAAATCTAATTTAAAACACTAATACAATAATCTGTGACAATATAAGCTAACAAAACATGAAGTAGATATTTTTCCGTGCTCTATATCGCGGGTGACCATCTAGTTACTTTTAAAACACAATATACATTTAATTCTTGTAAACATTTTTATAACATTTTGTTATAACTAGGAGTTTTTGGTTAATGAATATATTTCAGTGGATATAATCATTTTCTTTATTTGATTTTATGTATCTTATTTATTTTAAAAACTAATATACACTCAACTATTGCTTTTATTTTTTTTGCTATTGGTTAATAAATAAAACCCGTGGGTTTTAATTTTTAACCATATTTGGAATTAAGTAAGAACATGGTTTTTTTTTAACTAGTTTAAAAAGACCATAGTAATTTCAAAACCATCCAAGAAGCCATCGACTACATTCCCACCGGTAACAAAGATTGGATTAAGATCATTCTTAGTCCCGGAATCTACAAGTAAGCTCTCTCATTTCTACCAAGCCTACACATTCATAATTCTTTTTCAGTTTGGATCGGTTTAGAGTATTTGTTTTCGTTTTTAAAAAAATGTGAACAATAACATACAATTTTTTGGTTCCATTTGAATTGAAGATGGAGAAGAGAGAGAGTAGAGTTTTAAAGCCAGTTTTTGCTTCTTCTTTTTTTTTTCCCCATTTTTCGAAATCTGTTTAAACTTATTTTTGTGTGGTTTTAGTGGGTGTTAATTTATCTAAATATGGTCGAAGTTAGCCTCATATTTTTTGTTAGCATATGTAATGAGCTTTTTCTATATTTCATTTGGTCAATGTTTAGTTTTAGGATTATTTCATCTGATAAGACTGAAAATTGCAACTTAATGGTCAAAGAGAGTACATATGAAAGTTTAAACAAAATTAGTTTAAGACTTCTTTAATTACTTTACTACAGTAAAACCTCTATAAATTAATAATATTAGGATCGAATAATTTTATTAATTTATAAAAGATATTAATTAATCGATAAATTAATTTATAAAGAGACGAGTTTTAGAAAACTTCTATTGAAAGTAGAAAATCGAGCACAATACTTTAATATTTTTAGATACATTTATACATGAGAAAATCATCATTGCATACAAAAAATTATAATTTTTGTACGCAATTTGAAAAGTTAATATCATATATTTTTAATATTTTAAGAAAAAATAGAAACAACTTTAGCAATATGGTATTTTTTAAAAAATAATACTATGATTCTATTTCACTAAAATATCTTATCTATATACAATAAATTTATACACGATTATCAATTTATGGTTATGATGAGACCATAAATTTACATAAGATTTTCAAAAAAAAATATTATCTTATTATTTTATTGAATTATATTATTTATTACACTGACTCAATTTGGGACCATCAAAATTTCTTAATTTATAAAAGTTATTAATTTATGATTATGATAGGACTATAAATTTACATAGTATTTTCAAAAAAATATTATCTTATTATTTTATTGAATTGTATTACTTATTAGTTATTACATTGGCCCAATTTGGAACCAACAAAATTTATTAATTTATAGAGGTTATTAATTTACCAAATATTAATTTATAGAGATTATATTGTATTTTAAATCTATTAGTAATGATATGAAATGCATTTTGGTTTCACAATGCATATTAGAAAAATTATAAGAGTTACTTAAAAATTAAATACTTTTTCCAATTTAAGAAACGCAGTGAATTTTTTAGTCAATGTAGACGTCGCACCATGCATCATTCTATGAATTTACAGTGAGATGTGAGACGTGTCCTGAGTTATAACACGACATAGAGAAAGGTTAAAATCTGGATGTAAGTATGTGAAGGAGAGAAGTCCACTTAAGTTCTTTGAAGGGCAACTAGTTTTTAAGGAAAGGATCGTGCAAGCTTGTTCTCACACAAACTCTTAGTTGTATGTGACGTATGGCCTTTTTGATTTGCGCAAAGGCTTAAGCGGTTTACCTCGTCTGTTATGAATTATAGTGTAGAATTGTGTAAATCGGTAGAGTATAAACTGAGTAGATTATATTCTTGGTTATGTGTAAACCGGTACACTCTCACTATAAAAGAGAGACAAATTCATTCAACAAACTTAACAATCATTTCTCTAGAGAAGCTTCTTCTTTATTGCTTCTTCACAATTTTTTAATGGTATCAGAGTGATAGTGCTTCACTTTCCTCACTAAATCGCTTGGCTGATTGAATTTCTCATCAATTCGAGCTCAATTTCATCATCTATCACCTCGAAATCACTTTGATTTACTTGTTTCTTGTCGATCTCATAATCTATCATAATAATATGATGGTTTCTGTTAAGAGATTACAGTGTCGCATGGTCAGATCAAGCTCTCCGGCACAGCAAACACCTCCTCGTCGTTAATCGGATCAAAACTCAACTCTGAATCCTTCAAACAACTTCAATAATAACATTCATTGCCATTCGTTCTCAACAATAGTGATAATCAAGGTAATACAATCATTGGAGAGGTATTAGACGGAACAAATTACTAATGTGGAAGATAGCTATGTTGATTGCATTAGATGATAAGAAAAAAATATGTTTTGTTATGTTTATTTTGTGATTTTTTCATTAATGATTATTTTTATGGTTGGTAAAAAAATGAACCAGCCAAGACCGCGCACTGAATTCATATGATATAAATTTTGGATTAAATAAAAAATAGATGTTTTTAAAAATTTATTTTCAAACGGAACTTCTATTGCTTCAAAAATATTTTCTAAAGGACTTCGTTTCAAAATAAAATTTTCAAATGATTAATTTCAGACAATCACCCATAAAATTTTATATGTTGAAGTACTAAAACTGAAAAGAAGATTGCGGCCACATATAATAGATCGCCAGCCATGAGATATTTTCTTTGGTATTGTTGCTTCGCGAAGAGATGCATGCATATGAAAAAAATTGGCTATTGAGAATACGTGCTAGTAGATAGTGTGTATCTTGGAGAATGTGCCATGCTTGCTTCGCTAGGCTTATTAAACTTCTCAATATCCCTGAATCCAAGTCTTTTTTACTTTTCTTGGAAGACTCATTAATTTTTCTCCAACTTGCATAAGCAAGGCGGCGTTTCGATTCATCAGAACTCAACCAATATTGTGATAAAGCGGAGTCTATTGGAATTCCGTTGGACAATATTTCTGATGGATTTCTGACGAAATTAAAAAATCTATTGGAAATTACGATTTTTTTGTTTAAAATTTTTTTTTTTATTAAAAATTAAAATTTATATTAAATAATATTATAAAATTATAATGAAAATTAAAATTAAATTTAAAATTCAAAATATTCAAACAAAATAAAATATTCAAACAAAATAAATAAAATGTTTAAAAATTAAAAATAAAACTATGGAGGCAGAGGTGGATATCGAGCCATAAATGCTTGAAGTTGTGCCATTGCGTCTGCATTGTAAATATGGCTCTCTCTTGATCTCCCAGATTTTGAGCTTGTTGTCGAAGTTGCTCCTGATCCATGACTCGACCATCTTCAAGCGTATTTACCTTGGTCTTCAAATCCTTGAGCTCGGTAATTTTCTCCGCGACCTCTACCCTAAGATCCGCACTTGGTGAATTCACCGAAGAAGATGAATCTGGCGGAAGACCGTAAAGACGACCTTTGGTCTTTGGTGTAGCCTGCAAAACAAAAAGTATGAAAATTATAAGTAATTAAAAATTGAAAATTCGTTCAATTTCTCTATTGGAACTTTTGTACAGACGGGAATAATGAGTTCTAGTCAACGTAAGTTCCAAAATTCCAGTTGGAAGATTTGGACTTTGAATTGATCAAATTGATACAAACATTAATATATAGAAATAAAAGACAATGAATTGGTTGACATAGCCAGTGCGTTATATCTGTGTCTATATGAATCATTCAACACTTTTTTCTTTATTTATTGAACTTAGAACTATTCAACTCTCTTTATCTCCATTTTTGTCATATTTCTATTAAATGTTCAACTTCTTGTTTTCACAGCTGATTAAATTTATTACTACTACTGAATTCGGTATGCTTGATTCCAAAAGCTTACATTTACCATCATTTGTATTTGCCTCCAATTTAGATTAGTTCAAAATTTCATGATCAGTTGATCATTTGACTAATCCAAATTTCCATATTTTAAAGAAAAATTTCATGATCAGTTGATGAAAACTAGTTGTCGTTATTTATCAAAAATAATAATAAAGTAGTTTTCGTTTTAAGAAAAATCCACCACTTGAAAAGTATGTACTAAAGACTTATAGCTATGATCAAATTTTGTTAAATTATATATTTTTAATTTTAATTTTTAATAAAATTCTCTATAAATTAATAAATATTATTTTCTACTATAAATTAATATTTATTATTTTATAGATAAATTAATATCACTATAAATTAAAAAATATCATAGTTTTAATATTATTAATTTATAGAGGTTTTACTATAGTTTATTAACAACAATCAGTTCATTAACTAGAAAATCACTACTCTTTTTTTTGTTTTGATAAAATTATTTTAGAAGTCTTAATCTTGGTTTTCAGACTCAGTGATAACCTTGGAAGTAGTAATTTGCTTATTAGCCAATATAAAATTGAACTATTGGTATGGTGATTTCGCTAATCTTGTCCAAAACTCTGGGGTAAGGAACCCATATGTCTTCTGCAGACAATCAAATGTAGCCTGCATCGTAGCACCAACAACATCAAATCCACAATCAATCAATCACAGAAAATAAAGCAGCATTGTCCATCAAATTAAGAAAATTGCTTTGAAGATCATCAAGAAAGGCCAATGCTCATATACAAAATGCAATTGACTACACTTTCACAGTCCAAATAGGCAGTGGCGGACCCATGAATGATTTTCATCGAAGTTAAAATATAATAATTTTATTTATATTTAAAAAAAATCATATACTACAAAACAACTGGTTTTTTGGGCAAATACTTATAGCTATGATCAAATTTTGTTAATTTTTATATTTTTAATTTTTTTTTTGATAAAACTCTTTATAAATTAATAAATATTATTTTCTACTATAAATTAGTATTTATCATTTTATAGATAAATTAATATCATTATAAATTCAAAATATCATGATCTTAATATTATTAATTTATAGAAGTTTTACTATAGTTTATTAACAACAATCAGTCCGTTAACTAGAAAATCACTATTCTTTGTTGATAAACTAGAAAATCAGTTTTTTGATAAAATTCTTTTTTTTTTACTTTGCATTGTTTATGTATATTTTTCCAAATTTCCAGTTCGACTTTAAATCGATAAAATTGATAAAAACAATAATATAGAAATAAAAGACCTTGAATTGGTTGCCGTGTATTATTACGTTGCAATGCATTTATTTTTATTTTTGACATTGTTGCAAATTGCAATGCATTTTGTCATTTATTTATTAATAGTTGTGTTTGCCGTGCAAATTGTCCATGCCCGGCCCTTCTTTTTATTTAATCGTTGTGAGAAAAAGTTTTTTTTTTAATTGACTGGTTGGTGAGTACAGCCAAGTTATGAAGCACGTTAAAATATATTTTATATTATAAGTCCCATGTTTTTGTTTTGCTTAGATCATCCACATTAGAGATATCTAACGTTGTGTTTTCCCAAATTTTTTTAAAAAAATTATTGTCGCAACGAATCACGTCGCAACGAATCACGTCGCAACATGTGTCAAAAACGATAAGACGGACCTTTTCAGCAAAGTATATTTGGAAAATATTAAAATAAAAACGGGAGGACTAGCCTCGGGCATTCAGATTTCAGATCGGATTTGAGTCGGGTTATTCGGGTTTTGGGTTATTCTCGGGACTAGGAAGTTTGTATCCGATCAGATAATTTTTAATTTTGAATCGGATTCGGTTCGAAACCCATTCGGATCGGATCGGTTTCGGATAATGCTAAAGATAGATAGGTTAGATGAAATCCAAACATATGAAAACACATTCAAATTTCTGGATTCTCTCAAGATAAAATCCAAACATATAAAAACTATGTGTTGAATTCAAATATATTGATTGTTAATATACAGAATGTTCAAACAACCAAATCGATATATATAATCAATCCACTTGGGGATTTTCTTTCCTACAAATTTCTTCGCAATATTACGGAAGCAAACACTTGTTGCTAACTTCAAATTGAACCCACAGGTCACGTAAGAACAAATTTAGAAATTGAAAACCCATATTAATCGAATTCTTGGTCTGATGATTTCTCCGGGAAATAAAAAAATGTTCAATGAGAAAGAAAAAATACCAGCAAGTAGGAGAGGTCTAAGTTCCGAAGCTCCTTGCATTTGACGGCAAGCAAACCAACGCCTACCCATTCAGTTATATTATATAATTAAGAATTTATAGATTTTCAGTTATTTTTGGTATTTGTTTTTATTTTAGTCTTGATATAATTGATATTTTTGGGTTTATAACTATAATTTTGGGTAATTAGGTAATATAAAATCTAAAAATAATTAATATTTTTTGGGTATATAATGGTATTCGGATATTTTGGATACCCGTTCGGTTTTCGGTTCAGTTCGAATTTCAGTTTTTCGGATATAAAAATTTATTATCCATTCGAATATTTTTTAGGTTCGGATTCGGGTTCGGTTCTTGTTTTTTGAATCGGATTCGGTTCGGTAATTCGGATTCGAGTTTTTTGCCCAGGCCTAGGGAGGACACCCTCGACATTACCAAGTGCATAAAAATATTTAAAACCCAAACCCTAACCCGTCGATAAATCTTCGTCTACCCAACAAAAGAAACGTAGAACAAGCCGAAAACAAAAACAAAGAAATATGTACATGGCAATCATATTCCTCTTCACCTGCTCCATTCTTCTTTCTCTTCTATTCCTCCTTAGAAAACATTTATCATACTTCTCCTATCCAAACCTTCCTCCAGGAAATACTGGCTTTCCCTTAATCGGAGAGAGTTTCTCCTTCCTCTCTGCGGGCCGTCAAGGCCATCCTAATAAGTTCATTACAGACCGAGTTCGTCGGTTTTCTTCCTCCTCCTTAGGTGTCTTCAAGACCCACCTCTTTGGATCTCCCACAGCTGTGGTGGCCGGTGCCTCGGGGAACAAGTTTCTATTCACCAACGAGAACAAGCTCGTGGTCTCGTGGTGGCCAGATTCAGTAAATAAGATCTTCCCTTCTTCAACTCAGACAAGCTCCAATGAGGAGCCCAAGAAGCTAAGGACGCTTTTTCCACAATTCATGAAGCCTAACGCTTTGAGGAGCTATGTAGGTGTTATGGATGATGTTGCTGAGAGACATTTTGAGACAGAATGGGCCAATAAAGATCAACTTATTGTCTTCCCTCTCACCAAAAAGTATGTAATTTGCTTCTCAGCTTCCCAAAAAATAATTTTTAGTTACTTTAAACAAATTTTAATATTTTTTAAATGCAAGCATATGGTAAAATATATCTGAATTTTTAGTCTGTGTTTGACCTTGACATTTACATTTTACAAAACTATTTAATGTCTAATAAAAAATCTGAATCAGGTTCACGTTTTCACTAGCATGTCGTGTGTTCCTAAGCATGGACGAACCCGAAAGAGTAAGGAAACTACAAGAGCGATTTGATACGGTAACGATAGGGATCTATTCAATCCCTATAGACTTGCCTGGAACACGGCTTAACCGAGCCATCAAGGCAGCGAGCTTACTCAGAAAAGAGGTTTCCGTAATCATCGGGAAAAGGAAAGAAGAGATAAAGGCTGGGAAAGCATCAGTGGAACAGGACATTCTATCTCACATGTTGATGAGTATTGGAGAGACCAACGACGAGGATATAGCTAATAAGATTATTCAATTGCTAATCGGAGGACATGACACAGTGAATAGTGTATGTACTTTCATTGTCAATTATCTTGCTGAGTTCCCTCATGTCTACCAACGTGTGCTACAAGGTTCGCGTTTCCCTCTCCCTTTTGTGCTATTCTTTGAATATATTTAGGTACAACGATTTTTCGTTTACCCTACAATCAATTAGGTTGATCACGATTTGTACTCTAGTTGTTTGATCCAATGATATAGTTTACCCATATTTACGTAAATATTATGTTGCATCTTAAACCCATGAAACTATATATTACGTTGCATCTTAAACCCATATATGAAAGAAATTTTAACAACACCTCAAAATGACACTTATGCATTGAAACAGATGGAGTATATCATCAAAATAGTTAACCATATTTTCCCTTCCACACTAATGATTTACTCAACTCAATATTTGAAACCTTCATGTTGGCTAGTAAAATTTTATGCCTTGATTTTAAATTTACAAGAAAAACAAAATCTGAAACTGAGGTATTGCAGAGCAAAAGGAGATATTAAAAGAAAAGGAAGGAATAGAAAGATTAAGGTGGGAGGACATTAAGAAAATGAAATATTCATGGAATGTTGCATGTGAAGTTATGAGACTTGTTCCTCCTGTTCCTGGCACTTTTCGTGAGGCTATCAATCACTTCTCTTTTGAAGGTTTTTACATTCCTAAAGGATGGAAGGTAAGGCTTCTCCAAACCCTTTTTAGATATATTGACATAATCTTTGTGTTCATGCATTGAATCAAATATGTGCTAATAAACATATATAGTTGTATTGGAGTGCCAACGCAACACATATGAATCCAGACTACTTCCCTGAACCAGAGAGATTTGATCCAGACCGATTTGAAGGTAGTGGTCCAGATCCTTATACATATGTTCCATTTGGAGGAGGACCAAGGATGTGTCCAGGGAGTGAGTTTGCTCGTCTAGTGATTCTTATATTTATCCACAATCTTGTTAAGAGATTTAAGTGGGAAAAAATGTTTCCAAAAGAAAATAAAATAGTGGTTGATCCTTTACCAATACCATGCAAAGGTCTCCCTATTCGAATTTTTCCTCAATCTTGAGTCAAAGTTTGAAATATCATTGATCTCTGGTTACTTATTGTTACGTCATTCCAATAGCCTATATAAGAATTAAGATTTTATTGGTATCAGTTCTTCATTGTAATCGTTGACTCACTATAATAATAATTTCATGTTTTTCAGAATCTTTACAATCTCGAGTCTGTTGTCATGATAACATCGAAACCAATATTGTTAGTGATAATTGTGTATTATTTGTTTATCTTGCATTTGGGTGTGCTGCTTGAATATAGATGAAGATAGTTATCACAGGTTTTGTTTGACTATGACAGTATTATTTTCAAGATAGTTACGGAGAAAAGTCTGTCGGTAAATACGTACGTCTTAATAAATTTAGGAATTAAAAATAGAAATAAACCACGTAATTTATTTAGTTTTGTTAGATTATTCAACACAAAAGAGTATAGGACTCAAGAGTGTACTGAAATACGAGAAAGTGGAAAAGAATAGAGAAAGACAAAATTTACTGAAAAAAACTAAATAAGGTACGAGAAGGAGACTATCGATTACCTTCAAATCGATCGCCTCAAGTCTAAATATAATTAAGTTTTTTTGGGTAAATAATTTTATTTTGAATATTTTGTATATCCATTCATTTTTCGATTCGAGTTTGGTCTTTCAGATATAGAAGTCTAAGATCAATTCAAACTTTTGTCGGATTGACACCTTTTTTGGATTGGATTCAGTTGATGATATCAGATTGTTTGGATCCGGAAAGTGTGTACTTTTGCTTTACCCAGGGTGAATAGAGTGTGGGATGTGGAGCTTTTTGTTTGACACCAGCTATTTCAGAAAATTCTGGACTAACTTGCAGAGGGTGTCGACCAACACTAGTGGGTAGTGTCGATGAACACTGATCTGTCTGTTCTAACCTGGTGTCGATCGACACCGATGGTTGGTATCGATCGACACCAACTCCTGTAGCTTGGTTATCTATATTTTTCTGCAATTCAGCTCTGCAATCCCTTTTTCCATCACAAAAATGTCTTCCTCCAGCAACCTATAAAAGATGATCATCACTCCAATCGTTAAGCTCATAAGCTTGTTTATATCATGGTTGATAACCCATAAAAACTATGATACATCAAAATCTCTGTTGAAACTTTCAAATCAAATTCTTAAAAAATGTTTTCAATGAAAGAGAAAATTTATTGAATATTTAAAAACCAATATTCCAGTAACACTATAATATCGGTTCCTGGAGGCGGACCTTCGAGCTAAATGGCTACCCGTGAGGCAGAACCAAGAGATTGACAGTCCATAGCTGCAATAGGCAATAGCTACCTGCTCATATATATAGCAAAACCACCTTCTAATTCAAGAGCACGAAGAAGATGATTCAAGAACCTCCACCGCAATTTTCTTCCACTTGTTGCCGTGTTTCTCTTGAAGACACTCAAACACAAGATGCCATTCTCTAGGACCTGACTGTCTTACAAACAATGCATCTTCTTCACCACTCCAACATTGTCTCTCTTTCATCTCCTCCTAACATCAGTGCTTCCCATCTCATCATCCTTCTTCATCTGTCTCAATTTTCAAAAATCAAAATCAATCCTTTTATTACAGAACATTGAACACACAAAGCTAACAAACTCAGAGATCTGATATTTCCATTTTCGAAAATTAAACTTAAAGAATCGAGAATGAGAGAGTTTTGATAAGATTATAACCAAAACTAGCAATGATTTGTAATCATCAACTATACAAAATTAATCGTCTTTATCATGGAAACTAGGCAAAGATGGGAATTAATGTTGACCCCAAAACACTATTAAGAATATAAGAGAGTTCAAATTTCTTAGACAAATAAGAAAATACTTACCAAATTATATAGAAAAGGTGAGTGAGAAAAAACCAGAGAGCAACTTCCATGCCGCAGATTTCCTCTATTGTAGTTGGCGAAAATGGAAGAGTAAACCAAAAGACCAAAGTGAAAGGCTTTTAAAATCAGACGATTAGACCACAGAGATGGCACATTTTTTTCCCCTAAAAAACATGAATAATCAGTTCAATCACAAACAGATTCCATTTATTTTAAGGTAAACAAAACCCAAAGAAAAAATTAAATACCCACATCATTATCTTTTTATTTTCTCCACAACTTCGAGAAAATATACATTTTAAAAATCAAAATCAAAATAAGCATGACATTTAATTAGTAAATCAAAACTTGGATCATTCAACACTTTTTCTTTATTTATTGAACTTAGAACTATTCAACTCTCTTTATCTCCAATTTTGTCCTATCTTTATTAAATGTTCAACTTCTTGTTTCAGATTCAATTTATTACTACTACTGAATTCGGCATGATTGATTCCAAAAGCTTGCATGTACCATCATTGTATTTGCCTCCAATTACAATAATAATTCAAAATTTCATGATCACTTGATCATTGACTAATATTCAACAAAGCTTTTACACCAAAGATTTAAATGATCTATATAACTAATCCACTCAAATTATCCATTTATATAGATGCCATGTCTAGCTTTCAATATAGACTGATTAAGGAAATTAAACCGAGAGACTAACTGAACCAGAGCTTGTTTAAGAGTAGTTAAGCGGTTTAAATGTTTGCTACTACAACAAGAAACATTGTTTACTTTTAGGCTTATGTTGTGATCTTTAGAGATAGATAACTTAATCGTGAACCTCTAAATTTGTTTAGCTCTCAATGAATCTGTAATATTGAGATATCAAATTGCTGGTTTCTGTTTGATGATATTCTTCATTCTTTTTGATCATCTTCATCTTTTGTTCTCCTTCTCTAAACTTTCTTTTTATTCCTTTTCTCCTTCATATTTTGGTGACCACAGAAACTCTACAATTAAAGCTGTTATTAAGATAGGAGATGGGTGGATGAAAAGTAGTTGTCCTTATTAAGAAAAATCCACCACTTGGAGTTGAAAAGTCTGCACTAAAGACTTATTGCTATGATTCTTCCCCAAGAGGACTCTGCAAAAAATTAAACATATCTCTTCTTCCTTAAAAAATAAACTAATTAAGGTCGACGAGAGGAGAGTTTATTGCGCCAAGAGGTTAGTCAAAACATTAGTTGAATTAATGTGCTATTCAATTAACAGACTATATAATTTAAGCCGTAATTTTAAAGTTATTGTTGCATAACAACGAGGTGTATTTTTTTTTTGGCAGGATCTACAGCAATAGGATACTCACCGACTCGGAACTAGTGGAAGAGTTCGTCAAAGACGTTTATGAAAAACTCTATTCTGGAGAATGAGTTGGAATTTACTCGAGGCTATTGGAGATTGAAAACTTACTTTACAACCAACAACGCGATGTCCGAAGCATAGGACTTTGGGGTATGCCTGGCATAGGCAAGACAACACTCGCTAAGGCTGTTTTTGACCACATGTCCACTGATTATGATGCTTCTTGTTTCATCGAAAATTTTGATGAAGTGTTTCATAAGGAAGGACTCCACTGTTTGCTTGAAGAAAAAATTGGTAAAATTCTCAAGGAAGAGTTTGGCATAAAGAGTTCTTACATTCTACAGAGGGACAAATTACGCGATAAAAGGATTCTTGTTGTTTTAGATGATGTGCGTGATTCACTGTCTGCAGAGTCCTTCCTTGGAAGGCTTGATTGGATTGGTCCCGGAAGCCTGATAATCATGACCTCCACAGATAAACAAGTGTTTGCCTTTTTTAAAATCAATCAAATATATGAGGTTCAGGGTTTAAACGAGGAGGGGGCTCTCCAGTTATTCTCCCAAAATGCCTTTGGAAAAGACGTTCCAGAAGAAAATCAAGGAAGGTGATTGACTATGCTAATGGAAATCCGTTAGCTCTCAGCATTTATGGCCAAGAGCTAATGCGAAAGAAGTCAGAGATGGAGGTAGCATTCCTCAAGCTCAAGCAATTTCCTCCCCAAAAGATAAAAGATGTGCTAAAAAACGTCTATAGTGCACTTGATGACAATGAGAAGAACATTGTTTTGGACATTGCTTCTTTCTTCAAGGGGGAAAATGTCAACTATGTGGTGCAAATGCTTGAGGGATGTCGTTACCTTCCACACATTGGAGTAGATGTTCTTGTGGACAAGTGTGTGTTAACAATATCATCAGAAGACACAGTGCAAATGAATAGTCTAATCCAAGACATCTGCCAAGTAATCTTCAACGGAGAAGTTGAGAGCTGCACCAGAATGTGGGAGCCTTACAACATCAGATATCTACTAGAGGATAAAGTAACTGGAGAATCTAGTGCAACACCTAAATGTGGTTTCGTATGTCAAATTCTTATATATGCTTACTCTTTAAAGATGAGGTAAACTTCTTGATTTATAGATTTTCATTGTTCTTTCAGGTCGTTGAAGACATAGAAAGCATAATTCTGAACACATCAAATCTGGAATTTGATGTCAAACATGATGCCTTCAAGAATATGTTTAATCTCAGATTCCTAAAGATATACAGTTCTTGCTCTAAATATGCTCTTGGACTCAACTTTCCCAAGGGACTAGATTCTCTGCCTTGTGGAGTAAGGCTCTTTCATTGGGAGAACTATCCTTTGCAATCTTTGCCACAAGATTTTGACCTCGAAAACCTAGTTGAACTTTGTATGCCTTACAGTCAGCTTCAGACATTCAAGGCAGGAACCAAGGTAGGCTAAGTCTGATATTCATCTTTAACCCTAGCTATTTTCTGTTTTCTGTTTGACCCTTTACCCCACTTAAAACATTACTGTTATTCTTTTTCAAATTTATTGTATTTTTTCAGAGCCTTAAGATGCTGAGGAGGATCACGCTTTGTCATTCCCAGCAGCTAGTTGAATTTGATCTGCTTTCAGATGCTAAAAATATCGAGCTAATTGATCTACAAGATTGTACAAGATTGCAGAATTTTCCAGTTGCGAGTCAATTACAACATCTCCGAGTTGTAAATCTCTCAGGTTGCACAGAGATCACAAGTTTCCAAGGAGCTCCACCAAATATTGAGGAACTACATCTCCAAGGAACCAGTATAAGGGAAATACCAATATCCACTGTGAGCCACTCAACCAAAAAAGTTAAGCTGGACTGCCAAAAGCTTTTGAATCTCCTAGAAAACGTTCAGGATGTTGAGCATATTGACTTGGAGAGTGTAACAGACTTGGTAAAAGTATATGACCAAGGTTTTAGCAAGCTTCTACATTTGAACATGAAAGATTGTTCTTATTTGAAAAGTCTTCCTGACATGGTCAGTTTAGAATCTCTCCAAGTTCTACATCTATCTGGTTGCTCAGAACTTAAAGAAATAAAGGGTTTCCCAAGAAACATGATCAAGTTATATCTTGGTGGAACCGCCATACGAGAAGTGCCACAACTTCCCAAAAGTCTAGAAGTCTTGAATGCTCATAGTTGTAGGTACCTGAAGTCAGTTTGTTTGGACTTTGAGAAGCTTCCTAGGCACTACATCTTCAGTAATTGTTTCAATTTTTCTTCACAAGTGATCGCTAAGTTCTTAGAGAATGGTCCGACTAGAGTAGCAAGTTTAGCAAGAGCAGAACAACATGTATTTTTGTATATAATTCTTCTCTCCCTCTCTTTCACATAGATTCTAATGCAGGCAGACATGCTATCTGATTGAATTTGGCCTTTTCTTGAATAGGAAGTCATCAAAGCACCTGAAGCCATCATATGTGTTCCTGCAGGCGCACGAGAGATATCCTCCCTTCTCTTGCAAGAAGGTTCAAATGTAATGGTAGATATTATTCCTTGGATGCAGAGACCTTTCTCTGGCTTTGCTATGTCAGTTGTGGTATCATTTCAAGATGATTACCACAATGCCGTAGGACTTGGGATTAGGTGCATATGCACAAGGAAGCCTACGTACCCTGACTATGATAAAACAGAGATAGTATTTCAGTGTTGGGCTCCGGGGGAAGCTCCTAAAGTTGAATCGGATCATATATTTATCTTCTATGATACGGAAATGCATCGCCGTGGTTTTGAAGGCACGCTTGAATTCGAGACGGTGAGTTGGAAAAACGAGCTTTTAGGTGATAATTGCAAGGTGACCCAATGTGGTCTCCAAAATTTTACGGCTCCAACATTTGATACAATGCCTAGTGAGATTACAAGAGAAAGTGAAGCTACTGAGGAGCCTACTCCAACATCTTCCAGAGTGCTAGAGACAAAGAGCCTTACTCTTCCTTTATCCAGCGAGCCACGTAAGTTTTCTAGTGCACATAGTAAGTTAATATCTAAGGGAACTAAGTTTTAAAAATGGGTGAAGACAAGCCTAGATTTCTAGTCAAACTGCTATTAATTACTTGAAAAGAATAAAGATGACTAATATCAGCTTGATAATCTTCAAGGAAAAAAATAGCAGTTTGACTAGATCTCAGTGAGATTCAATCCGAGCCGGCGGTCGGACCGGTAAACCCAATGATCCGGTCACTACACTAGTTTGGCTTTATTATTTAAATCCGCCAATAATAAAAAAAACTCAGAAAACCTCGGTAAAACATGACAACACTGGCTACCTATATAATATTTTGGATAAAGTGTGTTATTTATCATTTCTTAGATTTTGATAAGGTTTTCACTATGTCTCTTAAAGAAAAACAAAATAGTGATGACAACATTATTAGTTTATTTCAGCATTAACGATTTACATCTTAGTATTTTTTTCATTTTATTTAATTTGGATTTAAAATATTCAATCACTTTATAATTTTTTTTGACATATTACTAAAACATGAATTACATTAATTTTCTTTAATATACAATAAACTATAAAAGATTCTCTAATATGTTGACCCACAATCGAGATGGATCGATCCGCGGCCGACCAAACAACATCTAATTCACATCAATATTTCTAATGCATTGGTCTTTTATGGGTGGTTCCTATTTAAATATTGATGTGAATTAGATGTTGATTTCAGTTTTTTTTGGAATTAATGAAAACCCCTCAACTTTGGTCTCATCTATTTTTGACCCTCAACTATTATTTTAGTAAAAAATCCCATAAACTATAATCTGATAAAAGATTTGACCATTCGTAAACAGTTTCCTTCTACGGTGATGGAATGTCTTATGAATGACATAAAATGTCGAGGGATTTTTATTTATCATTAAAAACAGCAAGATTTTTAATGAATTAACAACGTGAAGTGCATGTAAAAAATCTCGAATTGGAAATTAAGGGTTCCGATTTGATGATTTTAGTATGTATTTTGAATGTTTTAGTTTGGTGTTTAGAACTTTTTTAAAAATACACAATAACAGAACAAAAAGTTCATGATAGATTGAAACGGGATGGTTTTCCGTTCCACAATATATGACTAGGATATATACTAAAATAAACTAACTTAAAACCAAATCTAAATTCGATTTAACACTCTGAGTCAAACTATTAGAAATGTTTTGATTAATATAAAAATATACACTTAACATTTACTACTATATTATATCTTAAATTTAAATATCAAATAAGTTTGTTTTACAAATATAATCACGTACATTAGTAATAAGGATAGGTAAAATTAATTTCTAAACTCCCAGGAATTTGGGTAAAAGTCGTATTCAGGACATATTTTGGAAAATTTATATATTTTTGACAAACTGTAGAAATTGTTTTAGAAATATAAAAAAACATTTATATAATTTTCATTACTCACAAGAAATGCAAGTATCAAATATGATTTCCTTACCTAATATCTTACACAAAATATATATTTTTAAACGAGTAATTAATTAAAAAAGGTTTATGGGACAGAAAATTCCCAACGGATAAATGATTGGACGGGATTTGACTTTCGAAATGAACATGAATATTTTCATGATACACTTAATCGCACAAAAGTATTTCTAAATTTTATATGAAAATATTTGTATAATTTCCATTACAAACGGGAAATGCATGTATCAAATATGATTTTCTTACCTAATCCCTTCTCCAAAATAAATATTTTCAAACGAGTAATTTATTATAAAAAACGGTTATGGAAAGAAAATTTCTCAATGGATACGTGATTCGACGGAGTTTTTTTCTGTTCTGAAATAATAAGATTTATGGCATCTAAATTTTATGACAAACATAAATAAAATTTAAAATATAATAAATATTAAATAAATTTATCTTATAAATTTTATAGATGATCATGTGGAGGGTTAGAGACAAATTAAGCTTTCCATAGATATGGATCCTCCTCCTAGGTAAACCTTCATTATATACTTCAGCTAGCTATAATGTTTTTAATTTTCTTATATATAACATCAACACATGTTTTTGGTTAAAGGGTTTGCTATATATATGTTTAATTGTAGCATATGCAATGGTTGTAAATCTGAGATTGGGGATGGAATATCTGCTAATCCTCAATGTTCATGTTGCCTTCATTGCCACAACCCAATTTCTATGCACGAGGTATAAACCATGTGCATATATAAATTTTAAATTGATTGATGATGTTAATCAATTTTCTCCTTTAATTTGGCTTGTTGTTTTCTGATGTATATAACTCATTAGACTGCAAAGGAAGGAAAGTTTCACAAAGATTGTTACGAGGAGCACTGATGTCTCCGCATTTTAGCATGTTTTAGCATGCATTTGTCATCGTTTAGGACTATATTCATCATATGTTTCACCCCATTTATAGTCTTTTCACACATTTAGCATCCATACTAGGATTTTGCATTAGATTTGCATACATATGCATTTTGGAGTTGATTTCAGGGACTTGGATGATGTTCTGGACGTTTGGAGAGTTTCACGCCACAAGCACCAGCAAAGTGCTCTACCAGGAATTTAACAAGCGCTCGAGCAGAGATTCTGCAAGCCACTCGGGTAGCTCCATTGAGCACACGTCGAGCAAAAGGAAGAACAGGCGCTCGAGCAGGTTTCGAGCAGTCCATCGAGCAGATTTTCAGTGGGTGCTCGAGTAGAGTTTGAAGAAGTGCTCGAGCAGATTTCGAGCAGGTGCTCGAGCAGCACGTCGAGCAGAGTGCTCGAGCACACATACGTCGAGCAGAGTACTCGAGCACACACACGTCGAGCAGGTGATCCAGCAGTCTTCACTCCCAGCTCGATCACCACTACACATACGCCTGCCCAAGCTGCATAAATCTCTGGAGACTTAACCATTTATTTTGTCTTTTTCCGTTTTAGGGTTTTCCACATTTTCATATAAATACCCCTTTTGGGTTTTGTCCAAAGGGTATTCCGTTTTTATTTTTTTTTATTTTTTAGGTTTTCTCTTTTCTTCATTTGTTCTTCATTGTTCTTGATTTTTCTTTATTTGTAATCCAGATTTCTCTTAATCTACTTGTTAGTTTGTTTTGATTCTTTGCAGTCTTATTGTTCTTGCCTTAATCTATCTTTATAACCTAATTTTAATGAATTCTAAGATGTTTGAATTTTCTGGGTTTATGTTCTTGAATATGTGTGAGTAGTTTTTTAGGGTTCTTGAGAATGGGATAGGTTAGTGACGAATCTTTGATCTTCTAGGGCGTTTGAGTTTAGGTGTTTGTGAATCCCTTCTGGATTAGTGTTCTTACTGCTAGTTTCTCTCAATTTCAACTAGATCTTAAGTGTTTCCACACTCAAAAGGTGGTTGATGGAACACTTGAACAACGAGTGCCAGAGATTTGCATTCCTAGCCTAAGAGATTAGATGTTTAGGGTGTTCATTGACAAGAACGGGTTGAGTCTTAGTGCCTGATAGGGTAGATTTCGTCAGAGACATCTGAGTCTGGAACTGCCCTAGCTTGAGGTCATCTGTCACGACAGTATATTTGATTGCTTGTGAACCCGTTGTCTAGGGAGTAGCTCTGTTTGAGTTTGTCAGTGCCTTAGATAGATTTCAGAGGAATCACTGACCAATTACCCCATTCTTGAGAGCTTGTTTGTCTTAGTTGATTTTACTTTGTCTTAGTTATCATCTTCGCTTGCTAGCTTGCACACTTAGTTTTATCTCATCAATTTATTTCGTCATTTTCACTTGCTGCATTACTCCTCTAGCATCTGTGCTCTGCTTCTCTAGCACCTGCACTTGTCTCTCTAGTATTTTTACTTAGAATTTATTTTGCATATTTCATGTTTCACTTAGGTTGTTAGACTCCCCCATCAACTTGCTTGGCTTGAATTAAGTATATTTGATCTCATCCTGATTGTTAGCATCACACTCATTTGGATTGACACCTTAGTACTACAATGATATGTTAGACTAAGGAATTGATATATCCATAGTTCACTTACTGCTTTCACACCACACAACACACTTAAACTTGTATTTTTACTCAGGAAAAGCAACAAGGACAGGGGATTTACATCCAATAGGACAAGTTCCTATTGCTAGGTCTCCCTTGACTACAGGTTGAGTACTGAGTAAAAATACCTATATCAATTTGGCGCCGTTGCCGGGGACAGTGAATTCCAAGCTGGGGAGGATTTATGTCAGAGAGAGGAACAAGATGAACAGAAAAACTCCAACTCGACTGACCAGCTCAACACATCAACTCGACCTACAAGTCGAGTCCAACCATCCCCAGTTGACAAAATTGCACCTTCCAAAGACAAGAAAACACCATTCGTCCTACCACCTTACAAGCCTAAACTCCCCTACCCAGGGAGATTTCACAGGGACAGAGTGGAGAGATATAGAGCTATTTTCGACAAGCACATTAAAGAAATTGAGGTCAAGATGCCCATACTTGATGCATTGGCTCTTTTACCTCAATCTCACAAGTGGATCAAAGATGCAATTACAGAAAGAATCCAGGAAGTGAAAGAAATGGTAGTAGTGAGTCATGAGTGCAGCGCCATTATTCAAAAGAGGATCGTCAAGCTACCAGATCCTGGTTGTTTCACATTGCCATGCTCTCTTGGGCCATTAACTTTTCAAAATTGTCTCTGCGACTTGGGAGCGTCTATAAGCCTCATGCCACTCTCAGTAGCTAAGAAGTTGGGTTTTAACAAGTATAAAACCACCAACATCTCTCTTGTCTTGGCTGATAGATCTGTGAGAACTCCGCATGGCATGCTAGAAGACTTGCCTCTCCGAATTGGAACCATAGTGGTTCCCACTGACTTTGTGGTGTTAGAGATGGATGAAGAGCCAAAAGATCCTTTGATCTAGGGAGACCCCTCCTTGCTACTGCGGGTGCTCTCATTGACGTCCAAAACGGGAAAATTCAACTTAATATGGGCAAAGATCTCAAAATGCACTTTGACATCAGAGATACAATGAAGAAGCCTACGATTGAAGGCCAGCTCTTTTGGATTGAAGAAATGGATCACCTTGCAGACGAGCTACTTGAGGAGCTAAATGAAAAAGACCATCTTCAGACAGCTTTAACCAAGGACGGTGAAAACGGCTACTTATACAAAGAAACCTCGAGTTATGAGACGATGCTAGACTCTCACAAGGAAATTAAAGACGAAGAAGCGTTTGAGAAACTGATGGGAACAGATGGAGAGGTCGTTGCATCAGTAGAAGCTGATACTAAGCATGCCCAGCACCCACTGCTCGAGTCCGCCCACTCAGACAACTGGTTGGAACTAAGGGCACCTAAGGTCGAGCTAAAACCACTCCCAACAGGGCTAAGGTACGCATTTCTTGGACCTAACTCCACTTACCCTGTCATAGTAAATGATAAACTTAGTGATGATGAGTTGAAATCGCTGTTGACCGAGTTGAGAAAGTTTAGGAAAGCAATTGGATATTCACTTGATGACATTAAGGGCATATCACCTAGTTTGTGCACTCACAAAATTAATCTTGAAAATGAGTCATATGCTAGCATTGAACCTCAAAGAAGATTGAACCCTAACCTTAAAGAGGTTGTTAAGAAAGAAATTCTTAAATTGCTAGATGCTGGAGTTATCTACCCTATCTCTAATAGTACCAGGGTATCCCCAGTGCATTGTGTCCCTAAGAAAGGCGGTATAACAGTGGTAAAGAATGATAAAGATGAGCTTATACCCACTAGGACAATAACTGGTCATAGGATGTGTATAGACTATAGAAAGTTAAATGCAGCATCTAGAAAAGATCATTTTCCTTTGCCATTTATTGATCAAATGTTAGAAAGACTTGCAAACCACCCTTACTACTGTTTCTTAAATGGATATAGTGGGTTCTTTCAGATCTCAATAAATCCAAATGACCAAGAAAAAACCACCTTCACTTGCCAATATGGCGCCTTTGCTTACAAAAGAATGCCTTTCGGTTTATGCAATGCACCTGCAACGTTTCAGAGGTGTATGACCTCCATCTTTTCGGATTTAATGGAGGAGATGGTGGAAGTCTTCATGGATGATTTTTCTGTGTATGGCTCCTCCTTCTCCTCCTGTTTGTTGAACTTGTGCAGGGTGCTTACCAGGTGCGAAGAGACAAATCTGGTCTTGAATTGGGAGAAGTGTCATTTTATGGTCAGAGAAGGGATTGTCTTAGGGCACAAGATTTGTGAAAAAGGCATTGAGGTAGACAAAGCCAAAATCGATGTAATGATGCAGTTGCAACCACCTAAGAACGTCAAGGATATCAGGAGTTTCCTTGGTCACGCTGGCTTCTACAGAAGATTCATCAAAGATTTCTCAAAAATAGCCAGACCACTCACCAGGTTACTTTGCAAGGAGCAAGAGTTCGTCTTTGACTCTGAGTGTTTGAAAGCCTTCCAGTTGATAAAGGAAGCGTTGATCTCAGCCCCAATAGTCCAAGCTCCGAATTGGGACTATCCGTTTGAAATCATGTGCGACGCCTCAGACTATGCCGTTGGAGCAGTGTTAGGTCAGAAAATAGATAAAAAGTTGCACGTGATTTACTATGCGAGCAGAACTTTAGATGAAGCTCAAGGGAGATATGCTACCACGGAGAAGGAATTGCTTGCAGTAGTCTTTGCCTTTGAAAAGTTCAGAAGCTACCTGGTGGGATCAAAGGTGGTAGTCTACACGGATCATGCAGCATTGAGACACATCTACGCAAAGAAAGACACCAAACCCAGGTTGCTAAGATGGATTCTATTACTGCAAGAATTTGACATGGAGATAGTTGATAAGAAAGGAATAGAAAATGGGGTAGCTGATCACCTATCCCGGATGAAGATTGTAGACCCATTGCCAATCGACGACTCCATGCCAGAAGAACAGCTGATGTTAGTCCAGACCTTCGAAAATACCCATTGTGAAAGGGCTGATCTAAAAAAGGTCCAGGCACTAGCGAAAGAGAAATCACCATGGTTTGCGGATTTAGCTAACTACTTAGTGAGCGGTGAAATTCCCAGCAGTCTCGATGCATACAACAAGAAGAAATGTTTTAGAGACGTCAACCATTACTACTGGGATGAACCATATCTCTACAAGAAAGGATCAGACGGTTTGTTTATAAGGTGTATAGCTGAGGAAGAAGTCAGAGGAGTGCTAGAACATTGCCATGGTTCCACATATAGAGGCCATTTTGCCACTTTCAAGACTGTGCAGAAGATACTCCAGGCTGGTCTATGGTGGCCAACCATGTTTAAGGATGCCCAAAATTTCATTACCAAGTGTGATCCATGCCAAAGGATGGGGAACATAGGCAGGAGAAATGAGATGCCCCAGAACCCTATCCTCGAAGTTGAAGTATTTGATGTATGGGGCATTGATTTTATGGGACCTTTCAACCCACCATCCTTTGGGAATAGTTACATATTGGTTGCTGTAGACTATGTCTCAAAATGGGTTGAAGCCATACCCAGTCCCACCAACGATGCAAAAGTGGTGTTGAAGATGTTCAAAACCATTATTTTCCCCAGGTTTGGAGTCCCGAGGGTCGTTATCAGTGATGGTGGTTCTCATTTTATTAACAAGGTTTTTGAGAATCTCTTAAGAAAGCATGGAGTGAAGCATAAGGTGGCAACACCTTACCATCCTCAGACAAGCGGCCAAGTTGAAGTCTCTAATAGGCAAATCAAGGCCATCCTGGCACGGGTAGTAGGCCCATCAAGGAGAGATTGGTCGATTAAACTTGACAATGCTCTATGGGCTTATAGAACTGCTTACAAGACTCCAATTGGGAGGACCCCGTTTCAGCTGCTGTATGGAAAGGCTTGTCACCTGCCCGTAGAGGTTGAGTACAAAGCGCTCTGGGCAACAAAGCTTCTAAATCTCGATATCAGAACAGCTCAAGAAAAAAGAGCTATGGACTTGCACGAGCTGGAAGAAATTAGACTTGAAGCCTATGAAAGTTCGAAGGTAAATAAGGAGAGGACTTAGGCCTTTCACGACAAAAAGATTATGCGCAAAGATTTCAAATCCGGAGATCAGGTCTTGCTCTTCAACTCGAGACTGAAACTCTTCCCAGGAAAACTGAAGTCAAGGTGGTCTGGACCATTTAGCATCAAGGAGGTGTTACCATATGGAGCTGTCACCTTGTTTACTAAGGAGGGTAACGAGTTTACAGTGAATGGGCAGCGGCTCAAACCTTACATGGCGGACTACATTCCAGAAGGGACTACAATTCTTCTGGATGAGCCAATAAATACTTAAAAACTAGGAAGTCAAGCTTAGTGACTTTAAACAAGCTCGCTTGGGAGGAAATCCCATGTTTATCCTTGTAAATATTCTTTGTTTCTATTTTCATGATTTTCGTAGTTTTTCTTAAAATGTTTCTACCCAAGGTCTCAGGTGCATGCAAGGAGTTGAGGAAGTAGGAGAACGCTCGAGCAGAACACTCGATGAATGCTCGAGCAGCCGAGTAAAAAAAAAAAAAAAAAAAAAAAAAAAAAATGCTCGACGAGAGTCAGAGCAACATGCTCGATGAGGCAGCTCGAGCAAAGTGCTCGATGAAGGCGCTCGAGCAACGCTCGATGAAGGTGCTCGAGTAACGCCAAATGAGGAGCTCGAGCAGAACGCTCGATGCGTGCTCGAGCAGATGAGAAACACGGCGCTCGAGCAGACGAGAGACGAGGCGGGTCGAGCAACAGCTCGATGAGGCGCTCCACCGACAACGCAAAAAGGGGTTCTAAAAAAAAAAATAATAAAAAAAAATAATGGCAAAATATAGATTTCGATTTTTCTGAATTGAATCGAGATAATTTCTAAGTATTCAAGACTTATCAAAATCACGCTTTTCAATTTTCTAATCCATGTTTTTTTTTTCTTGTCTTTGTTACGCGCCTCTGTCTCGTTCCATCGCCACTTTGTCGTCTCGTCCAGTCCATCCCCATTTCTCTATAAAAGGGCGCCCCTTGCAACTTCACACTTGACACTTAAGCAAGAAATCTCAAAAAAAAAACCTCATCTTCGTGTTCTTCGTGTTCTTCGTGTTCTTCGTAAACTTTCTCAATCCAAGATTTTCTATCAACCTGAAACCTCTTCCAGCACACCCTATAATGAAAAAACAAACCTTGACGAACATTCTAGGCGTTATACAGAAAAAAGGTTTCATAATACAAAAGCCTCTCGATCTTCGTGTTGGCTACCTCGCTAGTTCTGCGAAAATCAAGCGTGCAGCAGAGAGTCGACGACCTACTGAACCAGAAAGCCTAGATGACACTTGAGAAGAGGGCTTGGCTACTCGAGTTTGAACACTCAAGTCCGAGATCAGCACCTCATTCCAGACACCCTAGAATGAAAGAACAAGGCATGCTCACGAGACAGGGCAGAAATCGCTCAAGGAAAAAGAGTTTAAAAGCAGTAGAGACACTTGAGTCCACTACTCGAGAAAGAGCTTATGAGACATATCACCCTCACCCTTGAGTCCCGCGTGCAGGAGCAAAACCCATGGCATTCTCATGAGACCGGGAAGAGATTGCTCGTGGAAAGAAACGACCTAGGAGTAGTGGTGAGGAAATCTGGAGAAGGAAGTGCAGGAGGAGTGAGTCTAAGCAAAAGACGTAGAGGCCACCGACTAACCATGAGAAAATTGGGTATAGATGAAGATGTTGAATGCCTATTCGCACTAGGGGGCAAAATTCATGAGAAATAACTAACCCCCCTATCAAGTTGAAACTTGCCATTTCCTCGCTACCCTTAAAGTTCACTTCTATGAAGACCATCCGGAATACGTCTCGGACGGAGGGCTGGGATGGATCACATTCAAAGTAAGAGGAAAGCTCTACTCCCTCACCACCGCCGAGCTTGACACTCTCTATGGTTTCAGCAGTGGGACAGGATCAGAAGAAGATTTTGCGAAAGAAGAGCTACAATACCTATGGCGTACAATAGCAGTGGACACGCCCTACTCATCTTCTAGGTCCAAGAGCACTCAGATTCGCCACCCTGTAGTGAGGTACTTGCACAAATCCATTGCCCATACCATGTTTGCGCACCAAGTAACAGGCCCTGTAAACCAAGGTCAGCTGCAAGTGATGGACTTAGCCTTGAAAGGGCTTCTCGAATTCGCTAAGGATGGGATGGAACTGCTAGGAGACAGAAACAATACAAGTCTCACCTTCACTATGCTAAATGAGTTCCTGAACTATAGAGACTGGGGTGTGAAGCTGCACAGAAAAAATTCGAAAGGAGAGCTCAGCATTGGAGGTGTCATCACACCCATCTCGCTTTGCTAAAGTACCTTTTGATTTGAGCAGCCCTGCGCACCAAGATGGCTGGACCTGGACTACCTCAGGAAAGCATTTTTCCTAAACAAGACATCAAGTTCAGGAGAATGCCTATTTCAGTTCATGCACCCTACGGCTGGACCGGCTCAACTACAACTCCCCTGCGCCGATCTAGCAAGTGCTAGCATTGATTTCTGCCCACCAATCGAATTGCTCTATCAACCAGCGCAGGAAGACCTCCAACATGCGCGAACAAAGGATGTTCCTGGTCGCTCAGCTCGATCTCACTCCCCGAGCGCATCCGAAGATACCCAGCTCGAGTCGTTTCACTTCGAAGAGTATGCAACACAAAAACAGCACAAGGGTCTATGGAAGGCTCACAAGCGAATAGGGTTGCTCCAGAAGTGGAACAAAGCTCAGGATAAAACGATCAAGGCATTAAAGAGCACGGTGAAGGAATTGACGGAGGGGTGGAAGGAGATGAAGGAGCATTTCAGCAAGAGTCAAGGAAAGAGCAAGAGCCCCGCTGACGCACACGAAGCACAAGACCAAGCCGCCTCTGCTCACCAACATGAAGAACTGTCCCAACCGAGTACCCTGCGGAGAAGTTGCTCTACACACATTAGTTCTAGGCGCAGCACCTATGACGAGCCACCTCGATACTCTTTTGAGCCAAGGCAGCGAAAAAGGAAAGTAGCAGAACCGAGTAGAGCTACCAAGCCGCACCAACCCCCTCCACCAACGTACTCCCGCGAGGACATAGAAGAGTTCACCGACTCTTTCTTCTCCAACTACTGAAGTATCACTCTCCAACCCATTGTATTTATCATTGTACTTAGTTTATTTTTGCTTTCGTTTACAAACTCTGTTCCAGATTTCTATTACACAAGGGACTGTGTAATTTAAGTTTGGGGGAGGGTTCATGATGTATTTTACATTGTTTCCTGTTTTCTTATTTCAAATTTTCAATCATCTATGTGCATCTGAAAACCATAAAAATTTGAAAATTTTTCGAAAATCATTTCACAAAACAGAGTGTCCATGTAGTTGCATTAGCATTTTAGGAGTCTACTTGCATTTCATCTAGGATTTCTGCATATGGGATAATGATGATTCTTGCCTAGCCTAGCATGCAGCATAAATTGTTAATGAACCACTTAGTTGTCCTGTTGTGCATGTTGATTAAGTTTGAAGCATAAGGCAGCACCATCCTTTGAATTCATTGCTTGACATTTGATTTTGGCTGAAGCTTGTTGAGAAGTGCATTCACTCCCTATCTATTTGGACCATAACCTGACTTATAATTATCATGTTTACGCATTGAACTTGAACTCATGGATACCTATATACATACTTGGATTATCTTTCATCTTTTTACCACCCTTGTTATCCAAGTAGCTGATTCCCCTCATTGGAACAGCTTCCCCACCATTGAACCAACCTTTCTTTCAAGCCAATATTATTTTCTGTGTGTGAGGCCTTTTTATAGACTGAGCTTGGTAGAAAGTGTTAGGTTGGAGTCGACAAGAATAAGTTCTCGCTTAGCTCTAGTTCACGGTATGGACTAGCTAGGACTAGGTGGGAACATGATTTTGGGGAGAAACGAATTAGGATGTTCTAAGCAGGATGAGTCGAAAAATGAAAAAAGAGAAGGAGAAGGGAAAAAGAAAAGAAACTTCTAAGTAGAGGGATGTGCATAATCAAAGCTCTAGTAAAGGATTGGGTAGTACGAAAGAAAAATATATATATATATATATGGTTAATGAAAAGAAAAAGAGAAACTTGTATGAAATACATAAAAGATGGAGCCTCAGATAGACACCCAATCCGCTAAACTATGCAAATGATAAGGTAAACCGTCCTTAGAACACAAAGAAAAAGAAAAGTTTGATCAAAAAGGGATTCATTGCAGAAAAGTGCCAAAGGGTAGTAATAGGATCATTCATGGGATTAGATTTAGAGGTTTGGGTTTCGATTATGTATATGTTTGGGTAGATGGAAGTTTATCCTTGTACGCATCGGTTAGCCCTGACCTTTAGCCTTCTTCTAAAGCTCAGTTTTTCTTTGAGAGTCCCTTGAGTGAGAATGAGTGTCACCAGTTACATTAAGGACCATCTTTGTCCTTTGACCATTCCTTTAGCCAAATGAGTTCAATGACTGTGAATAAACTTGATTCATGATTTATGCTTAATGAATGTTAAAGGGTTTGAAGAATCTGAATGCTTGTGTAGGCTAAAGTCATTGTTAAGTAAGTGATGTGACGAGCATGGCTAAAGCTTTAAAAGTAGAACTTGTTAGCATTGCACTCAGGGTAGCTTCTTGGAAATTTGATAAGGTTTGGGAACTTTAAGCTTAGGTTCTAAATCCCTATTTTCTAACCTCTCTCCCTTCTTATGAATTGTTTGCTTGAGGGCAAGCAAAGACTAAATTTGGGGGAGTTGATGTCTCCGCATTTTAGCATGTTTTAGCATGCATTTGTCATCGTTTAGGACTATATTCATCATATGTTTCACCCCATTTATAGTCTTTTCACACATTTAGCATCCATACTAGGATTTTGCATTAGATTTGCATACATATGCATTTTGGAGTTGATTTCAGGGACTTGGATGATGTTCTGGACGTTTGGAGAGTTTCACGCCACAAGCACCAGCAAAGTGCTCTACCAGGAATTTAACAAGCGCTCGAGCAGAGATTCTGCAAGCCACTCGGGTAGCTCCATCAAGCACACGTCGAGCAAAAGGAAGAACAGGCGCTCGAGCAGGTTTCGAGCAGTCCATCGAGCAGATTTTCAGTGGGTGCTCGAGCAGAGTTTGAAGAAGTGCTCGAGCAGATTTCGAGCAGGTGCTCGAGCAGCACGTCGAGCAGAGTGCTCGAGCACACATACGTCGAGCAGAGTGCTCGAGCACACAGACGTCGAGCAGGTGATCCAGCAGTCTTCACTCCCAGCTCGATCACCACTACACATACGCCTGCCCAAGCTGCATAAATCTCCGGAGACTTAACCATTTATTTTGTCTTTTTCCGTTTTAGGTTTTTCCGCATTTTCATATAAATACCCCTTTTGGGTTTTGTCCAAAGGGTATTCCGTTTTTATTTTTGGTGTAAGCTTTTTATTTTTAGGTTTTCTCTTTGTTCTTCATTTGTTCTTCATTGTTCTTGATTTTTCTTTATTTGTAATCCAGATTTCTCTTAATCTACTTGTTAGTTTGTTTTGATTATTTGCAGTCTTATTGTTTTTGCCTTAATCTATCTTTATAACCTAATTTTAATGAATTCTAAGATGTTTGAATTTTCTGGGTTTATGTTCTTGAATATATGTGAGTAGTTTTTTAGGGTTCTTGAGAATGGGATAGGTTAGTGACGAATATTTGATCTTCTAGGGCGTTTGAGTTTAGTTGTTTGTGAATCCCTTCTGGATTAGTGTTCTTAATGCTAGTTTCTCTCTGATCAATTGCAACTAGATCTTAAGTGTTTCCACACTCAAAAGGTGGTTGATGAAACACTTGAACAACTAGTGCCAGAGATTTGCATTCCTAGCCTAAGAGATTAGATGTTTAGGGTGTTCATTGACAAGAATGGGTTGAGTCTTAGTACCTGATAGGGTAGATTTCGTCAGAGACATCTGAGTCTGGAACTGCCCTAGCTTGAGGTCATCTGTCACGATAGTGGATTTGATTGCTTGTGAACCCGTTGTCTAGGAAGTAGCTCTGTTTGAGTTTGTCAGCGCCTTAGATAGATTTCAGAGGAATCACTGACAAATTACCCCATTCTTGAGTGCTTGTTTGTCTTAGTTGATTTTACTTTGTCTTAGTTATCATCTTCGCTTGCTAGCTTCCACACTTAGTTTTATCTCATCAATTTATTTCGTCATTTTCACTTGCTGCATTACTCCTCTAGCATCTGTGCACTGCTTGTCTAGCACCTGCACTTGTCTCTCTAGTATTTTTACTTAGAATTTATTTTGCATATTTCATGTTTCACTTAGGTTGTTAGACTCCCCCATCAACTTGCTTGGCTTGAATTAAGTATATTTGATCTCATCCTGATTATTAGCATCACACTCATTTGGATTGACACCTTAGTACTACAATGACATGTTAGACTAAGGAATTGATATATCCATAGTTCACTTACTGCTTTCACACCACACAACACACTTAAACTTGTATTTTTACTTAGGAAAAGCAACAAGGACAAGGGATTTACATCCAATATGACAAGTTCCTATTGCTAGGTCTCCCTTGACTACAGGCTGAGTACTGAGTAAAAATACCTATATCAAGCACCGTAAACCCAACTGCTATGTATGCAATAAGAAGGTACATAAATTCTGACTAGATAGATTGGTTTTATGAAATGAAAGTGCAGTTTTGTTGTCAAGTGTCTTGTTATGATGACTTACAGATGTAAAATGTAACTAGTATATTAATATATTCTTGGTCAGATTCCTTCAACTGAGAAAGGCATAATATACAATGAGCATCCGTTCTGGAAGGAGAAATACTGTCCTTATCATGACAATGATGGAACTGCCAAATGTGTCAGCTGTGAAAGATTAGAGGTACTCTCATTAACTGAAAGATCTTCATGTAAAAACATATGAGGTTTTTGACTTGTAATGGTTATTTGCAGTCTTGTGGAACAAAGTATGTAATGGTTGCAGATGTCGATGGCTATGTCAAGAATGTCTGGAATATGCGGTTATGGATAGCGCTGAATGCCATGATTTACATATGGAAATGCGTGATTTCTTTGAAGGCTTAAACATGAAGATCGAGAAAGAATTCCCTCTTCTTTTGGTGGAGAAAGAAGCGCTCAATAAAGATGAAAATGAAAAGAAGATTGTGAGTACATTTCCTTCATTGAAACCTCCTTATCTCTCTGTCTCTTTCACTCTCATATGTGTTGTGAGTTTGAACATAAGCAGGACAATAATGTAACGTCAGCAGCAGAATGTCTGGAATATGCGGTTATGAATACAGTTGAATGCCATGATTTACATATGAAAACGCGTGATTTATGTGAAAGCTTAAACATGAAGATGGAGAAAGAATTCCCTCATCTTTTGGTGGAGAAAGAAGCGCTCAATAAAGATGAAAAGGAAAAGAAGATTGTGAGTACATTTCCTTCATTGAAACTTCCTTATCTCTCTGTCTCTTTCACTCTCATATGTGTTGTGAATTTGAACATAAGCAGGATAATAATGTAACGTCAGCAGCAGATTCATCATCAGCTTCTTCTTCTTCCCGCACTCCGCCAGCTAAGAAAGGAAAACCATATGATATTCAGAAGCTCAGTATTTTCAAATATCTGATAGACACCGGTCTACGGTTTCGGATTCAAGAATGTTTCCAAAGGTGATGGAATCAAATGATTACAACCTTAAGGATACCCTGAATGACATCGTTATCGCTTTTAAGACTTCAAAGTTTTGAATCAACCATATACCAATAATACATACATATATATACATACGTACAAGACACGCTTTCCATCATTGGTCTGAACACTATTTGGTTATGTGTGTTTTAAACAGTTTCTTCTTCGTTTTCTCGGAAACAATCATGCGTGATATTACAAATGTATTTTTCGTTGGATCAAATTCTTGCTTCATCATAGTCAGGAAAGGAGTTTTTAACTGTCCACGCAATCCTAGCAGCGTATCACTAGAGCATACCAGGTGTTCGACCATTTATCCCAATCACCGGTTACTCTTTTTTCATAGATCCTTCACACAATAAGACCTACTTCCAATTTGTTGTGAATATATTTATTATTTTGTTCCAATTGTATAGTTCATGATTTTTAACCATAATAAATTCCTGTAAGTGCACAGACAAACGCAGTAATATTTTAGGGATTGAATCCATATAAATCAAACATTATGACTTTATGAGATTCTTTAATAAAGCTAAGGGAGGGTGGTTTTGTGACAGTTTAAAGGTAATTAAATGCAAGGTAAATTCAAATATTTAAAAGCACTAGACTAGATTATTTCGCGGGTATCAAGATATTTAAACTAAGCAACCTATTCAGGGTTTAATTCAGCACAGTCCCAAAACTCAAACATGAAAATAAGACCGATCCACTCTCATGGCGTCGACAACTTTACCTAACAACCTAGACGCCTAAACTCTCGTTTGGATCTAGGGATGTAAGCAAGCATTAACAAGCAGGTTCAATATGTTCACACCCAATCCGCACCAACTCTCGTTGAGCACGGACTGGTTGCTCACCAATGTCTATTCTAGCAACCTAGAGCACTCTCATGATTAAGTTTAACCTGATATCATGAATTAAGTGATCAGTTTAATTCAAGCATTAAGAAACAACCAGAGGTGAAGGCGTTATAGATCTATCCTATTTGTGCTCAGTTTATTAACTCATGAATACTTTTGAAAACCCTAATCTAGTTAAAAGACTACTCATGCATAATAAAGGAAAACACAACAATGAAATAGAAAGAATTCATGAATATTATTAAGAGAATAACAAGGTTCATAAGACTTCTCCACAGAGTTTCAGAATCTGTTTATGGGGTGCAAGTGCAAGTACAAAGAAAGAGATGAAGAACTAGGGAAAAGGAATGGAGATCTAGGTAAAATCTCTTTGGAGGCTGGAGAGAATTCTCCTTTAGGTATTTTTGATGTCGCATACGTGTTCATAAAATAAGAGGTGGCTGCCTTCTTTTATAAGTGATGAAAACTAGGGTTTCATCATTTTCTTCTTTTTTGGAATTCGGCGAGCACCCGGGCGAGCATGTCTTCGAGCATGTGCTCTCTAGTCGGAAATCGCCTCTTTGCTTCAAATCACTTCCTTTTTGCTCCATAAGCCTTGATAGCTTCAATTCATCCATTCTTTGCTCCAGAGTAGTCTTTTGACCTAATAAGACTTAAATACAACCTAAAAACACTAAAAACACTATAAATACATTAGTTAATATGGGCTAAAATCATCATATATCAATTAACCGAGGAAACATCCATTTTTGTGAACCATATCGGTAAACCGAGGATTTCTAGTTTTTCAAGAATGAGTTCCATGTACTTTTTGTTGATGTTTTGATAAAAAAAAATCTGTTTTATCAGAACATAAGAACAGAGTACTAAGAGGGGAAAAAGATTTTATCTATTAGAATTGTTTTTTTTATGTTTTTACACACTCTATCTATTTATACAAAGATACATAACATAACTATGTGTAAACAAACACAACTTTTCAAACACTAACTGTTTTAAATAAAATAACTAATTAATATAAATAACTTAAACCATATAAGATATGAATATTGTTCAATACTCCTTCTTAATCATATCTTGGTTTTACTCCAAGTTTCCTTCGTAATTCTTCAAATCTTGATCCATTAAGTGCCTTTGTCTGAAGATCTGCAAGTTGTACTTCATTTGCAAGTTGTACTTCTACTTCACAGTACTTGAGTTGAATTAAACTGTATGTTCTGTTTCTCGAACAAAATGATACTTGATCTGAATATGCTTGGTTCTTTGATGTTGTACTGGATTCTTGCTAATAGCAATTCCAGATTTATATTCGCAGTAGATGGGAACACCACTTTGAGACTTAAATCCGATTTCTTCTAGAAGTCTTCTCAGCCAGATTGCTTGATTTGTTGCAGCACATACAGCAATATACTCTGCTTCCTCTGTTGATTGTGCCACCGTTTGCTGCTTACTTGATTGCCAACAAAATATTACCAAACCAAGAGTAAAAACATACCCAGAAACGCTATTCATAACTTCATTTGAGCCACCCCAATCACTGTCTGAATAGCCTAACAATACTGGATTTTCAATACTTGTAAATTGAACTCCAAAGTTAGATGTACCTTTAATGTATCTTAATACTCTCTTGGCCTCTTGGTAGTGCTTCATGAAGGGCATAGACATATATCGTGAGAGATAGGAACTTGCAAACATCAAGTCTGGTATTGATGTGCAAAGATACAAAAGACCACCAATGATGCTTCTAAACTTTGTTGGATTTCCATATTCTTGATCGTCTTCTATCACCTTGCCGCTTGGTGTAAGTGGAGAGCTTACACTTTTACTTCCATTCATCCCAAACTTCTCAACAAGTTTGTTGGCATAAATTTCTTGCGATAGAAAAATCCCATTGTCATCTTGAATTACTTTCATTCCAAGAAAATGATTTATTAACCCCAAATCTGTCATCTCTAACTCCTTCTTCATGTCTTCTTTGAATCTTCCAATGAGCTGAGAATTGTTTCCTGTGATCACTAAGTCATCAACATAGAGACTTACGATCAGAATGTCCTTGTCTCTCTTCATCACATACAATGCTGCATCATTCATGCTTCTTTGAAATCCTTGATGATGAAAATATGCATCGATTCTCCCATACCAAGCCCTAGGGGGTTGTTTTAACCTGTACAGAGCCTTACACAGCAACAAGACTGTCTTCTTCTCTTTTGGCTATGAAACCAGGCGGTTATGCAACATATACCTCTTCTTTAAGTTCTCCGTTTTGGAATGCTGATTTCACATCCATTTGAAAAAGCCTCCACTTCATTTGTGCAGCGAGAGCAAGTATGACTCGTATTGTATCATGTCTTGAAACATGTGCAAACGTTTCATGATAATAAAAAACATATCGTTGAGAAAATCCTCTTGTGACTAACCTTGCTTTATACTTGACTGGATCTTCATTTGCATTAGTCTTGATACGATAGATCCATTTTACACTTATAATGTTTTTCTTCTCTGGTTTCTTCACCAGCAACCATATTTTATTTTTCTCTATCATCTTGATTTCTTCTTCCATAGCTTTTATCCAATCTTCGATCTCCGAGGCTTCATCGTACGTCTGTGACTCCTCATTCATCATTAGCCATGCTTCATGTGTTAGATCCATCTCCACTATTTCTGTTTATTGAAATATCTCATTTATAGACCGGCATTTTCTTGGTCTGTTAAGAGAATCTTCTTCTTCACTTTCGCTTTGAGTGTTTATGACCATGTTTGGTTCTTGATCTTCATGACTTTCTTCAGGCTCTGCTTCATTTGGAGATAGAAAGATCTGCTTCATTTCTTTTTTTCTCCAAATCCTATCTTTTTCCTTCATAAAATGTCACATGTCGTAATATTTCTACTTTCTCTCCATCTAATAAGAGTACTTTATACCCTTTAGACTCATTGCTGTAGCCTATGAATGATACACAGAGTTTTAACCCTAATTTATTTCTGCAAGTGCACAGGCAAACGCAGTAGTATTTTAGGGATCGAATCCACAGAGACCAAGGTTACACTATAGTTTTATGAGATTCTTAAATAAAGCTAAGATGAAGTATGATGGGGGTTTGTTTTGGTGACAGTTTGGTTGAATGTAAATTAAATGCAAATATAAAAAAAGCACTAGACTAGGGTAATTCGCGGGTATCACAAGATTCAAACCAAGCAACTTATTCAGGGTTAATTCAGCTTAGGCCCGAAACTCAAACATAAATGTAAGACCGACCCACTCTCATAGCGTCGACAACTTTGCCTAGAAACCTAGATACCTAAAATCTCGTTTGGATCTAAGGTTGTAAGCAAGCATTAGCAATTAGGTTTGATAAGTTCACATCCAATCCGCACCAACTCTCACTGCGTACGGATCAGCTGCTCACCAAGGTCTATTCTAGCAACCTAGAGCACTCTTGTGATTAAGTTAAACCTGATATCATGAACTAAGTGATCAGTTTAATTCAAGCATTAAGAAGCAACAGAGGTGAAGGCGATATAGATCTATCCTATTTGTGCTCAGTTTATCATCTTATGAATACCTTTGAAAACCCTAATCTAGCTAAAGGATTACGTACTCACACATAGCAAGGAAGAACATAACAATAATGTAAAGAGAATTCACGAAATATTATTAATAGATAAACCCTAAATCTTAAACCTTACACCATAAACCTTAAATTTCAAACCCTAAACCCTAAAGCCTAAATCCTAAACCATTATCTCTAAACCCTAAGCCCTAAAACCCTAAACCCTAAACCCTAAATCCTAAACCCTAAACCTAAACCGTAAACCTAAATCTTAAACCGTAAACCATAAACCTTAAATTTCAAACCCTAAACCCTAAACCCTAAACCCTTAACCCTAAATCGTAAACCCTAAACCCTAAACCCAAATCCCTTAACCCTAAACCCTAAACCGTAAACCCTAAACTCTGAAGCATAAACCCTAAATCTCAAACGCTTATCCCTAAACCATAAACCCTAAACCTAAACCTTGCACCCTAAACCCCAAACACCAAACCCTAAATTCCAATACCTAAACTTAAAACACTAAACCCTAAACCTTAAACCCTAAACACTAAACCCTAAATCCCAAACCCTAAACCCTAAACTCTAAACCTGAAACATTAACTCTAAAGAGTAAATTTTAATCCTTGAACCCAAAACGTTTAATCTCGAACCCTATAAACTAAACCCTACACCCGAAAACCCTAAATCTAGACCCCTAAACAATAAACCCCAAACTATAAATCTTGAACCCTAAGCCCTAAACACTAAACCCTAAATTCCAAACTTTAAACTTGAAACCATTCGGGTACTCGAAGTATTAGGGAAAAATAAAATATGAATAAAATTTGGTTATATTTTCACAAATATAAGTAAAATACTTTGGACATTTTAGTTATTTTGGTTATTTTTTTGTCTTAGAATATTCAAACTACTCAAAAGAACCCCAAAACCCTGGTATATTTACATGAATCTATCAAAAATAAATGAAATAACCAAAAATATCTAAAATACCCAAATATTTTAAGTATTTGGATTATTACAAGTATAAATATTACCAATGTATTATTATTATGTATTTATAATTTGAATATGTTCGGGTATCTATTCGGGTTCGGTTTCGGTGTTCGGGTTTAGAAGTCTAAAATCCATTTGGATATTTTAAGTATTTGGGTCGGGTTTGTATCGGGTTTTTTTAAGTCGGGTTTGGGTTTGAGTGCGGAATTTTTCCCCAGCCCTACTTCCATGTAACTTTTATCAAAAATTAAAAATGATATCAAATTAACATTTATATCAAAAAAATAAAACATTGACTTCAAAAAAAAAACTACAGTAAAACCTCTATAAGTTAATACTCACTATAAAATAATAAAATTTGCTGGTCCCAAGTCGGGCTAGTGTAAAAATGAACAAAATTCGATAAGATAATAATTTGTGTAGAATCTCTATGTAAATATATGATCCCATTAATAATATAAATTAATAATCATGTAAATTTTCATATATATATATATTGATAATATAATTTTAGTATTTTTAATGAATTTCTGTTAGAACTAATCGCTAAATTTTCTTATATAAGAAAATATTTTGTTGTAATTTAAACTATCTTATTGTTATAATGTATATAAATTTGTCATAAAAATAAACAAAATTTTCTATTAGTTTTTTAAAATTCTAAATATGCATAATTTTTATTCCAATAGTCGTCGTATATGCTGTTTAAATACAACAATTGAGGTTAGTAATCATAAATTTAAATTTATGTTAATCGTTTATATAAGTGAATTCATCTATAATCTTTGTTATTTATCATCAAAATAATTTGATTTTTTCTTTTAAATTTTAAACTTTGAAGTCCAAAACTATTAAAATTGATAACATCCAAAACATTAATTTTATTTAGATCAAATTATTTTAATTTATATATTTTAAAATTTTAACAAAACTCTCTATAAATTAATAAATATTATTTTATACTATAAATTAATAAAATATTATAGTCCCAACATTATTTATTTATAGAGGTTTTACTGTCGATACGTGTCATATGGCTCCGAAGAAAAATATAATAGTTTTGTTTTCTTTTAACTCAAAAGTAACTAACAGATTGATTAACAGCGTTTCCGTTAAAAGTTGATGTAAAAAAACGAACCATGAAAATTGTTGAACTTGATAATGTACCTTTTCGTTCGACGCCACTACATGTTGCAGCCGAGAAAGGTCATACTCATTTTGCCATGGAGTTAATTACCCTTAAGCCGCCATTTGCTATAAAACTAAACACATAGCTTTGCATAGCAACCATACTCGGATGGTGAGAGGGTTTATAGCAATTGGCAGCAGCTTAGTCAACATCAAGGGAAGAGGAAGAATCACCCAATTGCATCATGTGGCTCGAGTAGGTGATGAGGAGTTGTTGAGTGATTTTTTTTTTAATTGCCCTTCTTCTATAGAAGATTTAACTATTAAGTGTGAGAGAGTTGTGCACATTGCTGTGAAGAACCACCTGTTTATGGCATTTAAGGTTATATTGGGATGGCTTAAGAGAGTAAACAAAGAGGAAATCTTGGACTGGAAAGATGAAGATGGTAAACTCAGTCTTGAATATTGCTGCATTGACAAATCAAACTGAGGTAGATGTCTCTCTGATCATTTAGTTCCTCTTTTTTCCTTTTTTCTTTTTTTTTGGTCAAACTCAAGTTTCTCTTTATAGTCTTGTTTTACCATACAAATTCTTGTTCAAACATTTCTATTGGTCAGCGAAAATGTATATGATGTATTCTTGCTCTAGAATCATCATTGCATGTTGGAACTGGCAACTATCACTCTATTATTAGTTAGGAGATTCTTAACATCTGGGTTAATATGGCAAAAGTAGAATTATCTGTACAGTATTAAATATCTATACTATTAAAAGAGAATCACAGTTAAAAAGCTAACAATTTTACATGTAATACCATTGAGATAAATAACAAAAAAAAACTCTCATTAAGGGCAAAAATGTCTTTATATATCTAATCTATGTATCCAAACACAATTAAAAGATTTTTCATATTAATTAATAAATAAAAGATTTTGTATAGTCTTACCAAATATTTTATTAGAAGATTTCTGTATAAATAAAATATTTTGTTAATATATATTTAAATAAATTGAAATATTTTCTTAAATATTTAATATTATAATGTTTATTCGAAAATATTATAAATAATAAAATACTGATAATAATAAAATCTTTCTTCATACGAAAATATACTTAAAATTAATAGTTATTATTTTTAAGTTTACATTACAAATATTATTTAAAAATTAAAATATAATGAATTTTGATATTTCAAATAAAAATTGTTTTTGAAAAAAACATTTCGGTTTGATATTAATTTACAGTAGTTGAATTTAAAATTTGATAGCACCTATCAATTTCAACTTTAAATTTTGATAGCACCTATTAAGTTTGATACTTAAGACAAATTATATTTCTGATTTTTATTAATTTAAATTTAAATATAAGAAATTATCTTAAAAATAATATTTCTTCATCACCACCTCTTAATTAACCAATCAAATGTTGCCATGTAATCTAATTAAAAAAATTAAAACAATTAATATTATCTAAATAAAACAATTAGATTACATCATTAAACATTGCATTTTTGAGCTCACCCGTTCACGTACTGCTCCATTACATACTTAATACTTGTTTGGTTGAATTGCTACAAATCCTTAAGCACTTCTATGATTTAGCAGAAATTGAAACTTCTCATTTTCTTTCCTCTCTTTGGTGTTTGCAGAATCTGTTAGGCCAGCTAACATGGGTAAACTTATATTTTGGTCTTAACTATAAGTCTATTTGAGCATAGATTTTGAAGAATCCTCCTTTTAACTACTTTTGATGCTTTGGCAAGGAACTGATGTCATGAGAAACGAACAGAGGCTCGCTTGGAGAAGAACCAGAAAAAATACATGAGTCTTGGCATCAGCGTCAGATATGAGGCAATCTTTGTTTTTGAAGCTACGGTTTAGTTTCGTGTTTAATGGTTTTATTGGTTTGCTGAATCTCAGAAATTCCAAAAGGAGAAACGATTATCATACTAGTCCTAGTTGAAACAATGATGATGGAAAATCTTTTATGCAAAAAGAAAGAGGAGGTTAGAGTAAGGAGAAGAAGATGCAAAGAGAACACATTATGAAAGATCTGAATAGACCAAAGAAGAAGATGAAATTTAAAGAGTTTCTTGAAATGGATTCACGACAATTGATAGATGATGACCAGGATGCTGAACTTGAGAAAAAGCACGTAAAGAAGCTCAAGGTAAAGAAAGGAAAACTAAGGGACTTGGATGATGGTATGAATGATTTGTTCAAAGGACTTCCATCTGTACTTGATTCAATGGAATCTGAACTTGGTGATTCTCGTAAGAAACGTAAGAAATAGAGATCTGAAGAATAACAGGACCATGAGGTTGTTAACAATAAGTATTTTTTAATGATAATATATTTCCAAGGTTCTTTATCCGATACTATTCTCATCATACTACTTACATGAACTCTTCAAGAGTTTTGATGATGTTTAAATTAAATATCAGTTTGCATGCTTCTAGCAGTTTAAATCCTTCTGGGCTGCTTTTAGCAGTTTAAATCTTGGGACAAAATCATTTCTCTCATTGCCATAGTTTTGAGGAATCTAAAGTAGTTGCATCCACCACATGAGAGTTTCAGGTCCCTCACAACTTTATAATTTTCATTCATCATCTCCCACATGTTTTACACATTCAAGTATACGGACTACTAGTCCAAATATTTTTAATGATTTGCCAAATCATTTTGTGTACACTTATCAACTTTCTTTATTTTTATTTTCTATACCGCCGTTTATGATCCTTGATTTTTCATCTTTACATCCATTGCTGCATTGCATGCATAAATATTACGACATCGATTTGTTTCTCCATTCCAATCCAAACATGAATCAACTAGTTGAAATCTCTTATCATTATCATTACTAGGTACCTAGATTAATTTATTTGTCATGTCTAATATCTCTTCTAGAGATCCAGAACATCTCTTATAGAGATCTTTTCTACCTCGGTCCTGACATTTTTCAATATTTGCTCATTTTTTTAGTTTCTGAGGATTTATCTTTGGAACACATTTGCAGTTGATATCGTCCTTCTTGGACATCTATTATAATCGGAGAATAGATGGAATATGTGTTTTTATCACTAGATTCAGCCAGTAAGCGTCTGACAATCAATACTCTATATTTTGTTTATAAGTTATCTTTGTAGTTCACATTTTTTACTACAACGAGGATCAATCATTGATAACTCCTTTCAATCTATTTATTTTCCAGCTGTTTATTTTCTTCACTTTATGTTGAAAATACTGACTCACTGAAATAACAGTCTCCTCTTCAAGGGAGTTTCATATCCAGCATACTTTCACAACCTTCTTTGAGGTCCGATCTTATATTATTGAGGTGGAGCAACTCAACATATATAGTTTATTTAAAACTTTAAAATGAGGAATATCTGGTTCTGACCAAAACCAATTGTGATGGGGAGATCTCATAATATTTCATTAGCTTGGTGCAAATACATATATTCCAATGGAATTCACCATCATTATCAAGTAACCAAATACCCTCGCAAACTTCAGCTTGCTAGTAGGTAATCAGTCCACCAACTCTCCTTGTATACGGTGTACCAGAAAACTGATAGTATCCAAATTTATTTGGGCGGTGAAAAGCCATAACCTTTCATTCCAAGCAAGCAATGCAAGCAAATAAGTAAAATTTCTTTCACATCATCACTAAAACTGGAATGGCATAACCGGTTTGGCCAAACAGTGAGATTTTTCACGAACTTCTGATTCGCAATAAACTTTTGATTTACAGTTAAGTACACAACTTTAATAAATAATATTTTTTAATATTAAACAATCCAACATCATTTACTAGTTCATTATTATCATGATATCAACCTAGATTCTCAACCAATCAAACAAATTATTTCACTAAACAAGATCAGATGATAAGCATGATTATAATTCTAGTAATCTCTATCAATCATATAATCATTTCACCATTGTTTATCATAATTTAAAACTAACATACCGATTTATTGAGATGCATCATAAATAACATAAAACATGTATTAATCATCTCATTTAATGATAACATATATGATGATAAGTATAGATCATGAATACTTATCTCAATAATAACATAGGCAGATATATCGGAGACGCCATTGCCGGAGAATGGAAATAGCATCATTAGAGTCTTGACATCATCAAAGTCTAATTTTATATATTATATATCTCAAGATCAAGAGAAAATAAGTGTCAAATAAATCAACTATAATAAACCAACAAGGTGTAGATCAACTTAAACCAATTCACACCATAATTTCATCGAAAGTAATGTTCAAATTATTTACCAAAAGTAAAGCATTATGCTTGAATAAATTTGTGCCACTTTGAGATTAAAATATAAGGGATAAGTATAAAAATTAAAATTTATCTCGATCGGACTATTCTAGTTGTCTCCTCAGTAATCTTTCCTTTTTGAGAAACTTCCTCTTTTGCACTTTCCTTTTCTGGGTTTTCCTTTGATTAAGTTTCCTAAAATAGAAATATTGTCAATTTAAAAATTTCCAAAAATATAAATTAGGGTTCTGAATGAAAGCAACTAGGGTTTCCCTGAAATTCCACGGCCGCCATAAGCTTCAAACAATAATTCCAGTCGTAATTTACATCAGAATCACGATCGGCCATTGGCTTTTGAAAGCTGACATCTGGGGCTTTTGTTTGATAAGTATATCGTCTCCTAACTCTTTATGGTTTTGTGGGAAAATGCTCTTGAAGTTGGGCGACTATGGAATCCAATCTGAAGAGATTCACTCCGGTATAACAGCCATAACTTTCCGACCAGAGCTCCGATTTAAGATCTGCTTGTGGCTATGAATAGCTCTTTATTTAACCATCTCTCCATGAAATATAAGATAAAAAAGATTATGTTTCCTCTTTCTACCAGAACCAGTTAGATCTGTCCTCTCCTTTTTGTCTTTTTTTCCTGCTGATAACGTGTTATGGAAAGAGAGGAAAGAAGGAATTGTAATATCGTATTCCATGAGTAATAGAGAGTATATATAGGGATACAAAGAGTTGGACACTACACCAAAACAGGGTAAATCAAAAGACACCATCCGGTCAAGATTGGATATAGAAGAATTATGTTCTCGGCCACATTTACATATTGATGATCAGGGTAGAGCCCCTTTTCCTCCTTACTCATTGAAAGACGAAGCCATAAAAGCATTATAGGAATGTGTGAATCATTCGGTCAAATTCCTAGATGGGTATGCTTCAGACTTAGCTAGTTGTGCTGACATGACGAATGAAAATTTTTCTGGGATGAAGAGTCATGACTGCCATGTTTTTATGGAGCGGCTACTTCCATTTATCTGTGCAGAACTACTAGACCGGAACGTCCACACTGCGTTATCAGGTACTAGTTACTTATAATTAGAGGAAAATAAATCACATAAATATGCTTGAATCTAATTTATATTAACCATTTGCAGTTTCAATATATAAATTGTAGGGGTTGGAGCATTTTTCCATGACTTATGTTCGAGAACTTTGCAGAAAAGTCACATCCAAATTCTAAAACATAACATAGTTTGAATCCTATGCTATTTGGAAAAGATGTTTCCACCATCTTTTTTCAACGTGATGGAACACCTACCTGTACACCTTCCAGACGAAGCTGAACTAGAAGGCCCCGTGCAATACAGGTGGATGTACCCTTTTGAAAGGTTTTTCAAAAAGTTGAAAGGGAAAGCAAAGAACCAAAGATATGCAGAAGGATCGATTGTTCAATCATATCTAAGGGAGGAGGTAGCTAATTTCACAGAGCACTATTTTCCCTAGACTATACAAACGAAATCAAGGTAAACGCTATAACTATGTAAAGGTTCACTAAGCCATTTGATATACACATGCTAGCTATTATAAATTGATTTTCACTACTTTGGTCAGGTTAACAAGATTTGTTGAAGGTGAAGTCCCCGACTATCATTTCGATGGAGTCCCTGATATATTTACTCATGTAGGTCAACCCGGTGGCGAAATTCATGAAATCTGGCTTTCAGATATAGACTATCAATGCGCATATGCATATGTTTTGCGAAATTGTGGTTATTTCGAGCCACTTGAAAGGTATAATTTGGAATGTCTATAACTTACAATTAAATATAGTCCATATTCAATTTCTCATATATTTTTCTGCTATTATATATATATATATATAGAATTTTCGAAGATTATATTAGTGTAAAATATCCGAACCTTTCCGAGAAAGAAATCCTAGTGAAAAGAGCTGAAGAATGTCCTTCTTGGATCAAAGAATATGTATGTCTCTAAATATTTGAAATTTGAGTTTTTTTTACTTCAATATATTTGATATTGTCTTTCCATATGCAGGTTACTACCTGGAACGCCGAGATTCCTTTTTCAACGTGGGTGCTCGACATAATTCATGGACCCGTGAATAAGGCAAAAACTTGGCCAATCTATTATACAAGAGCATATTTGTTTCATACCAAGAATCACGGTGAGGGAAGAAAGACTTGTAACTATGGTGTATGTGTTACTGGGGAGAATTATAGCAATGCAACTGACCGAGCTGATTTCCACGGTATCTTAACTGGTTAATTTGAGAATCACACTCTTTAAGTGTAAGTGGTACGACCCCGTGATTGGTAGAGGAAGTCGGAGGAGCAATGGTGGGATTGTAGACGTTCTTCAATCGAGAGGATACTATAAATACGAACCTTTTATTCTTGGTATGTACACTCGTATACTCTTATGCGTCTCTGGATACCATATATATTTGTATGTCTGACTACTTCTATATATTGATATTGCACAGCCTCTCAAACGGATCAAGTTTGTTATATCCCGTACCCATACCACCATAAACCAAAACTTTTGTGGCTAAATGTTGTTAAAGTCAACCCGAAGGCAAATATTTCAGGAGTCTATCTAAACACGGAACCGACTCTTTTACAACAAGAAACTGATGATCATGTAATGATGACTACAATTGAAGATCTTGTAGTTGACAATTCGCTACTAACTCCAAGTTAATGAGACAAATTTTTCTGGTTTACAATGATAGATCCCAGCAATAGAATCGACCGAATGTTGGTCAGAAATGGGAGCAAAACATAAGGCACTTTTGTTGGCAATTAAGATTGCCTATTTTTGGCTTTTCCATTTCTTTATATAGAACAACGGAAACAACTGAAGCAAATGGTGGAGTCATAGCTCCTACAAAACGGAAAAACATGAAAGGTGGATGAATGGTGTCCTAGAAACAAGGGATACCTCTTCTCCTCTTATTCGAACTGAAATAAGACTAAGTCAAATAAAATAATTAAATGAAAAACCGTTTACTCATGGTATATTTGGTATGGAATTCTGCCCCAGTTTGATCTTCTATGGCATGGAATGGTTACCATTTCTAGCTCAGTCATTTCCAACTTAGTCTTGTCACTTCTATGGCCTGGAATGGTTGCCATTTCCAGCTCAGTCATTTCCGATTCAGTCTTGCCACTTGTCTGACCCACCCGCATCATTACTCTCCCCATGGAAAAGAACCTTGTCCTCAAGGTCCAAGTTTGGAAAGCTCAATTTTAGCTGCAACACATATTCCCAAGTTGCATGATGTTCGTGATTTTAAGGGTTATACCTTTGATTTCATATGTTGTTATAGTCCTTATTGAGTCTAGGATGATGTTTTGTGTCTCTTTAATATTTTCTCAGGTTCACAAGTAATAGACGCTAAATGGATCTAATGGAGCAGCTTTGGACATTTACATACTTCAAGGATCAGTTGGAGATGCATTTGGATCGACTGATCTGAAGTAGGATCGACCAGAATGAAAATTAATGAAATGGTGCGTTTTGAAGATTGAGATCGACCAATCTGCCATGCGAGATTTTCCATATCTTTTATTTTTCGTCGACTTAAACCTAAGGGAATATTATAAATAAGAGAGGCTCGTGCCTGAGCCATCATAAAGCGTCAGAGAGAGATTTTGACAGAGAATTCCATCCCTTTATTGAGAGTTTTGAGAGAGATTATATATACTTTTCAAGTTGATTTCTGTATCTCTATTGCTTTGTATTTGCCATTTTCGTTTCTGTGTTATCAATAAATTCGTCCATCATGTTCTCTGTGTTCTCTGCTATGTCTGAGTGGTTTTGTTTGTTGGGTGAAGGGATATATTCAAAAGGGATTTCAATGATTAATTAGGATATTGTTATAGATTAGGGTTTATGAAGTAGTTCTCCATTTCTATGATTTTAATGCTATTGTTAGGTTGGTGAATCTAGCAATTGATCTATAGGTTATGTAATGTGGTTACTGCTGGTTAGATAGTTTGGAATCAATAGTTTATAGGCTTGGTAATTGTTAGCCAACGAAAGTTGAGGTTGTATTACTAGGTGAACTTATAGAACTTGGCTAAATTACTAGAATAGGATCCTAACTGATTTATGTCTAAGATAGTTATTGCATACGAAAAGTGGTTAGCTTGTAAATAGTGTTTCAAGTTCTAGAACCATATTTCATTAGACCTTAGTCCGGTTAGATATCAATTGATTATTGAATCCCCAAGATTTCCCAAATCCAAACTCTTTCTTTTATTGAATTTAAATAATTTAATTTACTACTTTCATTCGGTTTTCTAGTGACAACAAAATCCCCCATCATATTTTATTCTAGATCTGTTTAATTATCATAGGTCTAAAGTGCACTCTTCACTCTATGGACTCGATCCTGTAATATACTACCGCATATTTAACCGTACACTTGCGGTGTTGTTTATTCGGCTTAAAACTTGAGACATCATGTTTTTGGTGCCATTGCCGAGGAGTTAGAGTCGCCTCTAGATTTTTTTGTTTTGAATTTAGTCTAGAAATTTTAATTTTTTGTTTTATTTTTCTTATTTTCGTCACTGAGATCGACCGAACCCACTTGAGATCAGATCCATCCCGGAGCCTTTTTCTCGGTACTGATTTTTCAAATTCAACTTTTTCTCAGGTGCATACAACTAAGGAGCCACGGTTCTAAAGACTTGCAAATTTTGAGTAACCAAGAGTTGAAAATTAGATCAGAGCTAGTATCAAGGCAAGGAAAGAGGCTAGGATCGCCGATATTGATAACCAACAAGTTGTTCCAGGTGTAGTTGAGGAGAGTGCAGAACAAAGACAGCAGAGAGAAGCATTGGCTGCTCAACAACTTCTCAATGACGCTGAACATCAAAGACAGTAGCGAGAGATTGCCGCACTTGCTCTAGCCGCACCACCACATGGTCATCAAGTACAACCGCAAAAGGTTACCTTAGGCGAGCAAGATGCTCCACAAACCAACTATAGGAACTGGTCGGCAATCACTTTGCCAGTGGTTCAGAGGCAAGATTATGAGATCAAGCCACAAACCATCGCACTGGTTAAGCAGAATCTATTCAATGGGTACTCTAACGAAAACCCTATGGACCACATTGATATCATTGAAGAAATCTGCAGCACAACAAGTCCCTCTGGACTACCTACTCTGTAAGCTTTTCCCTTTTTTGATGAATGACAAAGCTCACAGGTGGCTTAAGTCATTGAGGCCTGTATCCATCACAAGTTGGGGACAGTGTCGAGCTGCCTTCTTACATTAGTTCTTCATAAAGTCGAGATCGGCTGTGTTAAAGAACAAAATTGCTACCTTCCATCAAGCTGCTACTGAGTCCTTCTTTGAGGCTTGGGACCGTTACAAGGAGTACCTAAGAGACTGTCCCACTCAAAGGTACATTGGATCGGATAGGATGAACTTCTTCTCTAACGGGAAGGAGCAGAAGTATCAAATGGCGCTGGATACATCAAGTAAAGGGGAATTTATGAGCAACATTCTTGAGGAGGCCACCGAGCTTATTGAGAACCTTGCAGCAAGTAATGCCAACCCTTTTCATGATTATGATAGATGGACCAAAGCTCCAGCGATGATAAGGAAATGGAAGACCTTACTGCAAAGGTGCACATGCTTCTGAAAGCACAAAGGAGGCCAGTGAACGTGATAGGGGATCACGAGTATGATGATGAGGTTGATGGGACCGAGTAGATAAACTTTGTTGATGGACAAGGAAATTTCCAAAAACTGGATTCTCAATCAGAACTATAGGAATCATCCTAACTTGTCTTAGCGCAGTAAAAAAGTTGAGAACCCTGGAGATCAGGTCTATCCTCCATGGAATACTGAGGCCAAACCTTTTATCCAAGCTCAAAGCCAACCATACAACCACGAGTATCAAAACAAAGCTGGTTATGGTAATACAGGATTTAATCAACAGTATGGAAATGCTAGTCCACAAGACAAGATTAAATCCATGTTCCAGCAGATCATAGAAAATCAGAAGCAGCTTACCTATGAGATCGATGCAAAGGTTGATGGGATGTACAATGATCTTAATCAGAAGTTCGAAACTTTGAGCATTCGAGTTAAAGTTTTGGAAATAAATATTACCCGGATAGATGCAATGGTTAAAGCCAATATACCCAAGAGTATGTCTGAGCCATAAACCTCTAAGCGGAAAACAAATAGTTGGAAACCCACAAAATGCTGAGATTAATCGATCCATGGGAGAGATTGATCACTCCAATGGGCAAATTTCAGATTAAATTGATAAAATGAAGAACGGCCGATCCAAGAAAGGACTATGAGAATGTATTCAAAACCCCTAAGTGATACAATTAAATGTTCAATTAAGTCCAATAAAATAGAGATGCTTTATAGATCATGCAAGATTTACAAAATTAGAGGTTGAGTTTTGAATATGCAAAGGTCAAAACATGAAATTATTATTTTTTCAAAGCTGTTTAAACAACAAATAACCATGATCAAGGGCAATGATCTTAATCCTAAGCTTGAACTTCTACAAGACATGACTCCCGTGTGCAAATGCATATGTAAATGCAAGTTTTATGCTTTTAGACTCAATCTTAATGGCAATATGTAAATGCAAAGCTACATGTTTATTTTTGTATTTTTCAAAATTTTCAATTTGTTTGCATGAGACTCAATTATGCAAAAATGAAAATAAGAACACAAAAAGGGACATTAGAAGACGAGTCTTGTGGATGCTGGATTTAGGGTTTAGGGTTTGGTAAGAATGATATATTGAATTATTATTAAAGTAAAAATAGAATTCGTTAGTAAGAATGAACTGAAATAGAAAATAAATTTGCGAAAGGAAAAATTGTATATATTGATCCCGTGTAGCAAAAATATTGACCTCATACATGACCATGGGGGTCTATATTTATACACAAATTAAAGATTAAATGCTAAGAATAAATATTAATAAACTCTATGATTCTCCTTTATTTCATCGATTTTGATTTGGCCTTTAATATTGTAATGTCTTGTATTTGAAGGATTTCCTCCTTCAGCTCGCAGATTCAGCTCGCTTCGCAGATACTTCTGGATTCGCTCGCTCCTTCCTTCCGCGAGGCTTCACTACTGGTCAGACCCCAGTTCACTCCATCGAGCTCTTGTACGGTTCGGCCATCCCTTCTTGCTCCGAACAGATCCAGCCATTATTTTGACCTCCTAAAGTCGTTGACACGGGTTATGATTGGAGAGAGTGGATCCTTGGTGCGGATCCAGTATCAAAATTGGCCCCCAACTGTTGCGAGCTGCTGTTCGACGAGTTCTGCTACTTTCACCAGGAAATGTCAGAAAACCTTGCCAGGAAACTGCTCTGGTAGCACAGATCGATTCGGTCCTCATCCTCCATTGCGTTCGACGCATACTATTAAAGGTATTAGAAGGTTCTGAAGAATTTCACCAGAAGTCGAGTTTGTCCTCTTGAATTCTAAAGAATCTCCGGAATTGATCTGTGACGGCTATACATGCATTTAAGAAATTTACTTTTACGGATGTGGTCTATTTTTTCCAATCCACGACACACTTATTTTATGTATTTTTTTTCTTGGAATGGCATTCCCGCAAATGTTCCCGAAGATGCTTCGCCACCTTTTGTGTTTGCTGACCCTTGCTGCTGAAGCAGATCAATCATTAAGTTCAAGTGATATATTCGAGTTTGTTGGCATTTGAATTGATGGCAGAGACACGTATAGCATGTACCATCGTACCAATAGAACTTTAATCTTTGGTCTTCCTGAAGATGAGGATTGTTGGAAGGAATATTGGTCATTTGTTAAAGTTGACGCTTCTTCTATCACTAACATGTTGCGCCGTAATTGGACCGGCAGGGTTGGTATGTAACAAGATGCACCTTTGGATTTAGACTTTTGGGTTCCAGATTGAACAATTGATTAATTGATTTGTCTTTTCGCAGAACCCTCCCCAAAGCCTACTCCTTTAGAGGATTTCATGAACCTCTTTAAATTCACATTTAAAAGGGAAGTTCTCTGTGAGTCTTTTTATCTTCTCCAAATTCAAATTGCAAGCGGTTTGTTGCAAAGTGGTGCACTTAGATCATTGAACCCCATTGTAGAAGAAGTTGATGCCCGCAAATACTCTATTCAAGAAATAAACCATGTCAAAAGCTTAAACTGTATCATCGAGGCCTGATTAAAAAAGAGGATCGACGATGCTGGTATGCGGCTTCGAGAGAAAAACCATGCCGCGGCTACTACTAATGTAGTTCGCAAGAGTAGTTTGGTTGCTGAGCTTCTGATTCTTGAACCTTGGTCTGAGCCTGATTCGCACCGTTGTCCAACTCATTTTGATGACGAAAGGACCCAGATAACAATCTACATCGAAAGAGGAGGAAGGTCACTCCCAATCCTAATTCTCTGAGATCTACACCAAAGTCTCAAACTGTTGATAAAGGAAAAGGTCCCGCATAAATGCCTCCACCTCTTCCTCGTGTTCCACCCTAGAAAATATTTCAGAAGGCAATCCACATGGGGAGAGCTTGAAAACCTCGGTCACACGGGATAGAGGGAGACGATCCCGAAATAAAGATTCCTCCTCTTCTGGAAATACCTCAAGTGATGATCACCCTGTTTCGAATACATGACAATCATTGGTACATATTTTTTTTTGTAAAATTTCCCTGCTTACTCATGACTTTTTTTGCAGCCGCATATGAGAACAGAATGGGAATAACATAGTCTTTTAGGACGTTTTTGTCCAGTGGGGTAGAACCACTTCCCTCCTATGACAAATAGGATCAGGAAGCATTGGATCTTTATGTTAGAAATTCTATCCAATTAGCCAAGGTATGTAACCTTATGTTGTATTTGAAAAATCTTGTGTGTATCTATAACATCCGTGTCTCGGGAACGGGAAGTTGAATTTATTTGTCGGATTAAGAAGCTGAGTTTTACATATCTTATTTAAATCAAATCAAAAGCTGGGGTGTTCAAAAAGGAGAATCGAAAAGTTTGGGGTTATTTTTGTTAAGAGCTGATGTTATGGGGCTGCCTTGCAAAGATTAAAAAGTTAGGGGGCTTAAGTGAAATTATGAAAAAGAAACCCTAATTCTATTAGCTCTTGTCGCGTAGCCTTAAGGTTATTCTTCCTTTGAGTCGTCGCCTCCATCGAGCAAAAGAGAGGGGTTGCGGCGAGAAGAAGAGAGACGAGAGTGGTTGGCGTGGAGAGCAAGAGAGAGAGAGTTGTGTTCGCGTGTTGCTGTTTTTGGGTTCGTGAGTTTGTGTCTCTCACATCTCTCATCAGTAATCATGGTAAGGTTCTTTGTCTTAGTTGTTTCATGCTGTTTGGGGTTGGTCGGATCTTGTGTTCTCGGGATACGTCGGTGATGTGATGGTGTGTGATGATGGATCGCGTGGCCATGTCATGTGAGGTGGTGAGGCCATCGTGTCAAAGTGGTGTTGTCAAGGCTGGGATCATGAACAGTGGTGGAGATGAACGCCGGTGACGTCGTTCGTTCCGTGTGTTGTTGCAGAGTTCATTCCTTGAAGAAGATGATTCATGTGTGTTGCAGAGTTTTGTCGTGTTGTGATTATGGAAGTGGTGTAGTGTTTTAGTTGTTTGTGTGTTAAGTTTCATTATTTTATTAATTTTAGGTGTGTGTTTGGGGAATCTAGTGTCTAATCATCCTGGGGAGTTCTAGAAAATTACAGAATATTGTCGCAAAAGTTTCTATTTTGGCTAAGGTGAGTGCAAGTACCATGGTCAGATATTTTTACGGAAATGTTTTCCGGGATAATTACGTGCTAGGATTTATTTCTGTGTTTTCTGTGATTATCGTTGTTTATTTATGGCTGAAATAAATTCTGAAAATTGCTATTAATTGCTATTAATTGTGAGATTATTTTCTGTGATATTTTCATGAAACGCTGATATGATCAAATTTACCCTGAGCTACTCTCTCAAATTAAGAGATCACTGTAGTACTTAGGGATCGAATCCACAATGACTTGGTTACACAATTGATTGTTAGTAAAAGTATTAAGCTAAATAAGAAATATTGTAATTAAAGAAAACAAAGCAAATAAGTAAACGAGATGTAAATCAATGGAGAAAGACGCTAGGCATAGGGAAATCTTAGGAATCGTCAGAACTGCGAATCAATCAATTATTGGGATTTTAATTAAGAACCGTTCTAGAACTCAAATCACTAAGCTATAACTAACCAACTGTCGTTGCGAAAACTATCTAAATCTAAATTCCAGAATCCCAAATTTCTTTGCAAATCCTAAGAATATAAATCGGCCTTAACGTTCAGGTTCGATATGTTCACAAAATCCCTAAACCAAATTTCTTTGCGAATAAGTAATTTTGCTCACCCTAGATATATCAGATTATCAATTGCACTGTCGTTCCTAATCAATCAACCTAAGATCTAAATTCCAATTGCACTGTCGTGCCTCCTAGAATTAGCTTTGAAAACAACCTAAGGCGAAGAACTCTAACAATTAATCCCAATAATATAATCAATTCAACAATTCATCAAAAACCCTTGAAAACCCTAAACCTAACTATGAAACTACTCAAACATGATCAATGAAACAGAAATCATAGATGAATAGAATTGCATAGAAGAAATCAATAAGAAACAAAAGGGTTCAGAGTTGTCTCCCAAAATCTCTCCAAAATAAACACAAAGAAGAAGATACGTAAAATAAAACCTAAAAACCTAATTTATAAGGCTAAACACGATCTGGGGTCTTCTATTAACTTTCTGGAAGTTCTGGGCCACACTACAAGAAATTTACCGCAAAACCGACGGAATTTCCGACGGAATATAAATCCGTTGGAAAATTCTGACGGATTCCCGACGTATTTCCGATTGACATGAAAATTGACGATTCCGTCGGAAATCCGTCGGAAATTTTCCGACAAATTATCGATGGATTTCTGACGGATTACCGACAGATTTCCGACGGATTACCGATGGATTTCCGACGGAATTTGTTTTTTGGCTTGTCTAGTCATATGTCAGACTAAACCTTAGAACGAGACACGTGAAACCACAAAACCGTAGGAAATTTCTGACGGATTTCCGACGGGTTTGTGGTTTCGTGGTCGTTTACGATCCGTTTCTCTTGAAATATGTTTGTAGTATGCTATGTTACTCATTTCAATCATAAAATAATACTTAAGCGATGATTTATAAAAATAACAAATAAAATTTTCTAATTTTGGTATATTTAATATGTAACAAGGTATTTGTTAGTATTTTATCATTGAAATGAGTAACAAATCATATTACAAACATATTTCAAGAGAAACGGATCGTAAACGACTACGAAACCACAAAACCGTCGGAAATCCGTCGGAAATTTCCGACGGATTTCCGACGGATATTATATCAAATGTTGATATGATTATGGCCAGCAAGGAGAAGGAACCTATGCAGCAAGGCGACGACAAAGAGGAGCAAATGCAGCAGCTTGAACCAGAGCTACAAGGAGCTGAAGATTTATGCATTTCTTCGGGTCCTATCACTCGATCTAAACAAAAGAAGCTCAAGACCACTTTGCAACATCTCCTCAACACCATCTCGGGCAGTTTGGTGTGTGCTAATCCAGCCACATTGGTTGTGATACAAGCCACCTAAACATTTATCAAGAGAGGTGATATGACTTATACTCTTTTTCCCTTCATTTGGTTTTGTCCCAATGGGTTTTCCAAATAAGGTTTTTAATGAGGTAAGCCATATCACTCACTCATCAGCCTCTTGATAAAGCTTAAGCCCATCTCTATCTCCTATCCAAGTGAAGCAGCCCAAGTCCAATAAGAGATTCAGCCGAAAATCTCAAGACATGAAGAGTCCTTTCTTTGTTCAAACTTTGGTTTTAATGCTTTGTATTTTTCGAGATTTTCCTTTACTCTTTGGCTGATTTAAACTCTTGTAATGCTTCATTTGTGAGTTATCAAACATCTTTCATATTCTTAAACTCTCTGAAACTTGTTTGTTCATCCTTGCTTAAAGTGATCGGATCTTCATCCTCACACCAAGTAAGCCGAAAGTCTTAGGATCTTTCACACTCCTAGGAAGTTTCATCTCGATCCACCCCTTGTTCACGTCGTCTAGGGTCTTCACCCACGTCCAGAGCAAGCCTGAAAGTCCAAAGGATCTCCATCCCTTTGGAAGTTTCGCAACAATCCCCCAAAGACTCATCGGATCCACTCTTGTTCTTCACCTTTCATCTCTTCCGCATCACTCACCTTGTCACCAATCATCACAACCTCTTGGAGAAGCATTCAGGGACTTGATCCTCACCTAGGATCATATCAAGTGGTATCAGAGCTGACTCCACGCCAGGTTGTATCTCTTTCGATCTGTGATACCTTTTCACATTCCGATCTGTGTTTATCTGCTGACTGTTGGAATTTTCGTAAATTCGTCTTATCTGATAAAATCGTGAGATCTGTTGAATCTGCTTCAAAAAAGAGTCTAGTATTTGTTAAAATTGATTCTAGAATTTTTGAACATGTTTTGATAATTTTCCGAAGCTGATTTCGTCGAACAGTCACATTTAGAGGTTATCAGAATTTGAACAGTTATTGTCGTGTAACGTGCTAGAATTGTTAAAAATCATTGGTTAATCCTAAAATCGTGAAATTTGTTGCATTGAAACCATGATTCAGTCTAGTATTTGTTAAAATTGACTCTGGAATTTTTGAACGTTATTTGATATTTTATTCTGTTCAATCAAGTCAAACAGTCGTTTAGGATTCCGGAAAAGTTTCTGAGTTTTCTTTGTTGTGTTTCTTTGGGCATTTTTACTTGTTACTTGTTTGAATCTGAACAGGTACCATGGTGGGAACCAGCAATGGTGAAGAGGAATCGTCAAACTCCAACAAAGAACTCCTTGATTCCTTAAGAGCCATAATGGACGAAAGTATGGCAACCATGAGAGCTGAACTAGAAAGATCCATCAATGATGCTGAACAAGAACGATTTGAGGCTATGATGGCTAAGAGGGCTCATAAGTTGTGTAAAAGTTTAACAGCCAGGAACCGACGATTTGAAGAAGTAAATCCACAACGGCATGGTCGTCTAAAAGAAAAACCGAGGAGAGAGCCATGGAGAGACAAGCCGAGACAACAAAGGGAAGAAGCAGCCTATGAATACTGTAGACCTGATGGTAAATCGTCTCATGACAGTCAAAGAAAGCCTAGAAGTGTGAAGGAAGGCAGAGGACAACACAGCTACAAATTTGGAGATACGCCACTAGATGTTGTAGCCAAGATCGAAGCCAACCTTGCAAAAACTAAACCGAAGGTCCCGATCATCAAATCAACCGAGGGAGGACATTTTCTTCGACCAACCATGCATAAAGAAGATTCTGGTCAAGCCAGAATTCCATTTGATGGATCCCAGTTTCAAGTTCCTAAAGACACAGCAGAAGATCCAAAGGAGCCTTTTGAAGAATCTGGTCCGAGCAGAATTCCGTTTGGAAAAGGAATAGCAAATTTGAATTCTATGAATTCTGAAAGTAAGAAGCATAACATTTGTGAAAAAGCTGAGGAAAGCACAAAAGAGAAGAATCATCATGCGGTGTCAACCCATTCACAAGCTTGCCGAGCTGAAATGTTTGGTAACATCTTACAAGGTACTAAGGTAAGTTTAGCTAGCGAGTCTGTTCGATACTGGAATAATTCTACATTCACTCGTAGCATCAAACAACCTGTTTTGAATATTAAAATTTCAAGTATAATGCACTTGATTTTTCCTTTAAGTGCCAAGGAAGATGCAGGTACCTTAGATGTGCTAAAGACCTAAAAGAAAACACATCGACATGGAGCTTAACAACAGAGCAAACGGAGGAAGTAACAAAGTGCAATGACATGCCATCAAACTTAGAGCTCTTGACGTGTTTTTCCTGCCAATAAACAAAGAGAGGATGTCACCAACCTCATAGTGATCAAAGAGAAACCACCCGATGCTCAGCCACCAATTCAAACCAGAGGTAACTATCTAGACTACATAAAAAAGAATGAGAGCTAACCTTCTTTCTCTTGGTGCAGATTGTACAATTTTGAGGTCACAACTTTGTCAAAGAATAGGGTATGATACATCCATCCCAACCACACCATCCCATGAGCAAACCAATCTAGCTGTCGATGTGTCAAACTGGGTCCAAAATCACTTCCATTTACCGTGACAATTACATGCACCGAATACAGCAAGGACCTTCTTCAGGTAAGTAACTCTTTAACTCAATTTGATTCTCATGATTCCAAGGTTGTGAGTAAGAGTTTATCATCTCCAGAAACTATTAAGAAAAAGTTAGGTGTATTCAAAGAATATTCGGAACCAAACTCTTGTCTTAGGACGCAAATAAAAGAGGAACATGATAAAGAAAATTCTGGGGTCCGAAATGAAACTTGTGTACTTGTTTATAGTGACTCTACGACTGTGATAATACGCTTGCTCTTTGCCAAACGTGTTGAAAACATTGCAGGTCTAAAAGAGGAGCCACCAGACTTAGAAGTTCTCTCGACCCATTTCTTTGTGAGGACTGGAATTGGAGTTGTCTTGAGAAAGGAGTCGAACACCTTTCAAAGCTATCAAGAATTATCGCCGACCATCTCCGAGGATATGTTCCAAACTGGTCCAATTTTCGATTTTCTTGTCACTAACCTTGCACCGGTGCTGCCGAGTAAGAAACCTTGTCATTTTCAGGACTTTGAAGTTGTATCCCCTAAATACGACTCAGGAATTGTCTCACTAATCTGTGGGAAGGAGAATCATATCGTCTTTGATCCAGGAGCACCCGTTGAAGCATTTCCTTATGACATGGGAAACAAGATAGGTAAGGAAATTGTTGTGCCTGATGCAACAGTTCAAAGGTATGCATTTCTTTTTGTTCCTAAATCTAAGTTGCTAGAATATGAACACATCAAAGAGATTTATATGTCAACTGTTGATTTTAAAGATGTGATTCATTATTGTGAGAAATTTGAGCATAAGAAATTCTTTAGGCATGGAGGATTTTTGTTTGATAAAATGTGTGAACCTAATAGAAATTATGTGCTCATAGATATTGCTAATTTCTCTAATTTTGCTAGTGCTTCACCCAATGCTGAATTATTCTTTGGAGAAATTGTTTGTTATGATAGCATTCTGAATTTTAATAAACACTTAGATGATCATATTGAACCTTTGAAATCTGTTTTAGATGATCTAAGTAATAAATTGTGTGCTAGTCGGAATGACTATATTCTTTGCACCTATGATCTCTTGTCTCGAGTCTTTGTTGTGAGGATACAGGATATACAGGATGGAGAGCTAAATTTTCATGCACCTAGGACGTGGCTCTACCATGTTTGGCTTAAGAAAACTGTTGTTCAAATTGTTCTTAAACCAAAGGAGCGTTTGCTAGACATAGAGCATCAAAAGCCAGCAAACGAAGAGGAGAATATTAAGAACTTTGAGATTGGTTACCAGTTTTGGATTCGTATGAAGGAGAAACGTTTTGCAGACCAAGAGGAGTTCAAACTAATGCAAGAAGGATATTGTTCACTTCGAGTCATAGAACAGATCCATTCCTACAAAATCTGCTTGCAAGGTGAGTATATTCCGACTTACTTCAAATATTCTAATTTAATCTTTTTCCTTGCAGATTGTTCGGATTTGAGGATGGATAGCATGGATAGCTTGGAGCTTGGAACTAATCAACAGCTTAAACCTGAGGAGCTGGGAGCTAAAGAAAAACTAGACAACGCCTACCAGCTTGATCTCCAAGGTAAGTACCATGTAAGTTCGAGTTTTAATATTACTGATTTGGTTCCTTATTTTGCAGAAGAAACAGATTTGAGGTCAAATCCTTTTCAAGAGGGAGAGGATGATATGATTATGGCCAGCAAGGAGAAGGAACCTATGCAGCAAGGCGACGACAAAGAGGAGCAAATGCAGCAGCTTGAACCAGAGCTACAAGGAGCTGAAGATTTATGCATTTCTTCGGGTCCTATCACTCGATCTAAACAAAAGAAGCTCAAGACCACTTTGCAACATCTCCTCAACACCATCTCGGGCAGTTTGGTGTGTGCTAATCCAGCCACATTGGTTGTGATACAAGCCACCTAAACATTTATCAAGAGAGGTGATATGACTTATACTCTTTTTCCCTTCATTTGGTTTTGTCCCAATGGGTTTTCCAAATAAGGTTTTTAATGAGGTAAGCCATATCACTCACTCATCAGCCTCTTGATAAAGCTTAAGCCCATCTCTATCTCCTATCCAAGTGAAGCAGCCCAAGTCCAATAAGAGATTCAGCCGAAAATCTCAAGACATGAAGAGTCCTTTCTTTGTTCAAACTTTGGTTTTAATGCTTTGTATTTTTTGAGATTTTCCTTTACTCTTTGGCTGATTTAAACTCTTGTAATGCTTCATTTGTGAGTTATCAAACATCTTTCATATTCTTAAACTCTCTGAAACTTGTTTGTTCATCCTTGCTTAAAGTGATCGGATCTTCATCCTCACACCAAGTAAGCCGAAAGTCTTAGGATCTTTCACACTCCTAGGAAGTTTCATCTCGATCCACCCCTTGTTCACGTCGTCTAGGGTCTTCACCCACGTCCAGAGCACGCCTGAAAGTCCAAAGGGTCTCCATCCCTTTGGAAGTTTCCATAACAATCCCCAAAGACTCATCGGATCCACTCTTGTTCTTCACCTTTCATCTCTTCCGCATCACTCACCTTGTCACCAATCATCACAACCTCTTGGAGAAGCATTCAGGGACTTGATCCTCACCTAGGATCATATCAAATGTGTTAAATATGTTGCATATGAGTTTAATTATATTTTTAGATTATCCGTCAGAAATCCGTCAGAAATTTCCGACGGAATATGAAAATTTGACCACGTAAGTTACCCACGTGAATTAAATTTGTTTAAATTTTTTGCTATCCGTCGGAAATCCGTCGGAAATTTCCGATGGATAACAAAAATATAGGCGCGGATGTTCGAAATATTTTCGAAAAACACCGGCAAATATTAATTTTTCGCCATTTCCGATGGATATATCCGTCGGAATTTTGTTTTTATATATCACTTCTTCTTCTCGGCGAATTCACTTCGCATTTTAGAAGAAGAAGTGTAATTTAATTTTTTATTTTAATTTTAATTTTAATTGTAATTAACCTTTTTTTATAATTATAATTTTAAATTTTAATTTATAATTATTCCGAATGAATTTGATATATTAATTATAATTAATTACAATTAATTAATAATTAATTAATATTAATTACAATAATTTTTAATATTATTAATATTGTGTCTGTCGGAAATCCGTCGGAAATGTGTCCGTCAGAAATCCGTCGGAAATGTGTCCGTCGGAAATCCGTGGGTTTTAAACCGACGGAACACCGACGGATTTCTGACAGAATCCTGATATCGGTATTCCGTCGGAAATCCGTCGGAATTTCCGACGGATTTCCGATGCAGCTTTTATTTCCGATGAGATAGAAGTGACAGAAAAAACCGATGGATTTCTGACGGATTTTGCCAAATCCGACGGATTTCCGACGGAATTGGCCGTCAGTTTTGCGGTATTTTTCTTGTAGTGCCACTTTGCAATTCTTTAAATATTAAATTCCGCATCAGAGTTGGTCAGTGTCGATCGTCACCATTGCTAGTGTCGATCAACACTCATGGTTATGAACTCGGCTTACTCTATTCGCGTGACAGACTGGACTGCTTCCACGAAAACTGGCATAACTTTTGATCGCACCGTTAGAATAATCTCAAACCACTTCCAGATGAAAGATAACTCATTGATCTATCTTGTCTCAAAATACTAGCTCGATCCATCGGTGGAAAGTTCTTCAACGAATGCCAAATTTCTGTCGTCTCTGCATGACTCTGCATCTCCATATGCTACAAAGCTCCAGAAATGCTCCAAATCATCCAAAAGATCCCAAATGTGTATAAACCTGTAAAAGACTCGAAGCAATATAAAATACTCGATAAAAGACATATATCATGGCATAAAACTGGTAAAAACCATGATATATCAATCGCCGTTGAATTACTTGTTAAGAATTAATTGTTTTAATCACGTTTTGGTTGTTTAAAATGTCATTGATTGATTTAATTCATTATTTTGCAGTGAATTAATTTTTATCAAGTTGTTGTTTTGCTGTTTGTCAAGTCCGGGCATTTAATTATGCCGGAGGCATTTATGTAATTTTATTCTAATTTTCCTAGTAGATGGGTCGATCGCCTCTTCAGTATTTATTAAATACTGACTATGTCTATTCGTAATGGCACAAGTAAGAGAAAGGATAAAGCTAGGTGAACCTCGTGGAACAGCGGTGATAGTTCAAGATGACATATGGTGGAACCGATGGTGGTTACCACCGAGTTCCCAGTTCATCCCCTCTCAACATATTGCATAAATCCGTCAAGGTTTGAGACGCGAAAACCGATGGTGGTTGCCACCGAGTTCCCGGTTCATTCCTTGGTCAACACTCAATAGTACATATAACTTCTTTGCCAACTTTAATCAGGGGAGAGGAATACCGTTACTTTATACTGCGGTTTTGTTTGTCAAGTATGAATGGCGAGTCAAGCCTTATGAAAATCAGTCACATTAATGAGATAAAAACAAAAAATTAGCTCGGGTTTACCGGATTTCTGTTGAAGATATGGGTGTTTCGAGTCAACTGGTCAATCTTTTAGCTTTTTCATTAGTCGGATTCTGGAGATGGTTCTGTAACTATGGTCACTTAGACAAAACAAATCAAAGCATCAAACCAAACAAGGATCATAATTTCAGACAAAATTTTAACTCAATAAAACATACTTGGACCGACTCTAAGAAAATAAAAGAATAGTTAGTAACTACCTCCCCCAGACTTAAACAACATTGTCCCCAGTGTTATAAAAGCATGAGTTTGGTGAAAATAAAATAAATAAAAATGAAACACAGCATCAAAAGTGGAAAATATGAAAATTACCGTCAGCTTTGCATGGGTGTCGATCGACACCGGCCAGTGGTGGGTTGCCTCCCACCAAGCGCTTGTTTACAGTCATTAGCTTGACTTCGTAATGGTCTTAACGGTGATGAGAATCACTGGGAGGATCAGGGAGTGGTGGTGGTGGGTTGAGACGCGGTGCGCGTACCCTATGGTCGTGCATGTTCAGCTTTAGCACTTTGCTCAACGCATCATCTACAGCTGGTTGTCCCAGCGCTTTAGGTTCTGGGGTGATAAGTGCTTTAACCTTAGAGAAGGGTTTAGACATACCTTTGCACTTGACCTTATACTCAATGGTGTCACCAACACGTCTCTGCGGTGTCAAGGTTATAGGAGAACTTGTGATAACTCTGTTGCTCCTTGGCTTGTCTTTGCGCTTGACCTTCTGAGATGTTCCATGACGGGTGTCGATTGACACTGGTGGTTGGTGTCGATCGACACCATCAGGCTCTTCCAAAATATCAATGCAGGAGATGTGTTTGGGAGCTCTTGTTGTGGGGATGGTTTTATAGGAGATCTCCTTGTCAATGTAAGAGAATGAGATACTCTCACTCGGCGAGTCTATAACTGCACCAATTGTAGCCATGAACGGTCTTCCAAGAATCAAAGGCGTACTACAGCGTTCACTCATCTCCACAACCTAAAAATCAATAGGGACCAAACATTCTCCTAGTTTAATGAGTAACTCAGGGATCACACCATATGAAAGTGAGGTGGAAGAGTTCGCAAATGTGAGAGTCATCTCTGCAGGTCTGATACCAATTCTCAACTTCTCTGCAATTGCCCTTGACATGACATTGACACTAGACCCTGAATCAACGAGAGACGCCTTGAATTCAACTCCAGAGATGGAGCATGGAACTGAAAATATCCCTGGGTCTTCTCTCTTAACTAACTGCTTCAGTGATGGTGGTGTGTTTCTGGCCTGGATGAAGAGTACCTCGATCTCTTCTTGAGTTTCTCTGCAATCTCGGAAGTGACTAAGCAAAGGGGGGAATTGCAAAGCTTCTTTAAAAGACATCGATTGGGGAATCCTCCTTACCATCTTCACAAAACCGAGCAACTTCTCTGCAGTAATGGGACGTTTGAGATGTCTAGGTGTCTTAGGATAAGGAATCTTAGGCTTGTAGACACGTTCCTCGACAATCTTGGGTGTTTTCTCAATTTTTGGATCAGTCTGCGAGGAGTGTCGATCGTCACTAGGGTTGTGTCGATCGTCACTAACACTTGGAATGAAGTTTGTGTCATCTGTGGCTGTTGGTGTCGATCGACACCAATGGGTGGTGTCGATCGTCACTGGTTCCCGAAGTTCATCATCTTTGACTTCGATCTCCTCCGATAGCATGGCTAAAACTTTCTCATCCATTTGCTCAAATTCTTCAGCACTGATAACACCGTTCAACATAATGGCATTGCACTGATACCTTGGATTAGCGTCTGTCCTTCCCGGAAGGGTATTGTCTTGTCTCTTCACAGCTTCGGCAGTCTGTGCAACTTGAGTGTCGAGCTTCTTGACATGAACGTTTAGACCCTCTAACTTTCCATTCAAGTCAGCATACAGAGCATCGATTTTCCCGTTGAAGTCCACAGTTATTTTCTGCTGACCCTCCAAAATCTGCTCTAACATCGATTCCATCTTGCTCGCAGAGGTCGTAGGCGGAATGTTCTGATAGGAAGATGAGTCGTAGTTCCTCGTGAAGGTGTCACTGCTCTGGAAAGGCTTCTGATACTGAGGCTTCTGAGTGTAGTTAGATGAGGACTGATTCCCCGAATAGTTGCCTCTCGGACTGCCTCCATTGTAATTTCCGTGGTGGGTGTCGATCGACACTGGTGGTTGGTGTCGATCGACACATTGTGAATTACCAAAGCGCTGATAACCGACAAAGTTGATATCCCGCTCTTGGTCATTGTTTGGCTCAAATATTTCAACCTCTGCGGCAAACTAAACCTGCTTTTTGTTAACTAGAAGGTTGTGTACCGTGTCTAGCTTCGCATTAACCTCAGCTATCTGACTTCCCTCCAAGTTCCCTGCTTGCTTTTTCCTTTCGAAATCAGTCGTTTTTTGTCTTTGTTACTTGCAGAGCATCCAAAGCCATCTGATACCTCCAATCAATACCCCTGAAGAAGATACCTAGCAACTGAACCTCGCTGAAACCATGGTGTGGACAGTCTCTCTGATACGCCCTGAATCTCGCCCAAGCGGCCTTGAAAGCTTCAGTCGGTCCTTGAGAGAAAGTTGAGATCTTCATCCTCAGTTCCTCAGACCGTGCGTCATCGTAAAAATTACTCAGGAACGCGTTCTTTGTATCCTCCCAAGTGGTTAGCGATCCCGGTTTCAACTGCTTAAGCCAATAAGCTGCTTCCCCATATAGCGAGTATGGGAAGAGCTTACAGAATAGGTAGTCATAGGAGACTCCGTTCGCCTTGATGCTAGTGACTAGATCTTCGAACTTCTCAATGTGATCCATAGGGTGCTTGGAATGACCGCACTTAAATAAATTTTTTTTTTTTTAACACGTGGCTAAAACAACGCTAACGCCCATACATTAACGTTTAAAACCACACCACAATAAAATGGAAAACATCATAATTAACGCCCATACGTTAATATTAAACATAAACCATTTAACGTTAACATAATACAACCCACAGGTTTACTGTACAATCGTTTACAAAAACCACAAAAGTAAGGTCCTAGGCATCCCCTCTTCACCTCCTCGATTCCACGATCACGACTTATCTGTACCTACAACCATAAAAGTGCTAGGTCAACATTTGGAAAAAACCCAAATGCTGAGTGAGATTTCTCATCTCAAACAACAGATTATACTGAACTTACAAGGATAATCAAATAACCATATTCAACAGGAAATCAATATTGACAATTATTATTTCCAATATCCTACAGCATTTCACACCAAGAAAAGCTGTACCACAACTTAGTAATAACTAATTAAACACCAATCCATGGTTCTCTATCCACCACAAGCTTAACAAGCACAAGCTAAACTCATGACCAAAAACCATATAATTTTTGGAAAAATAACTCCACACCAAGTCAAGCCGGAAACTCACAATCCAAGCTCGACACAACACCAACAAGCACCAATATATGGTTATCTATCCACCACAAGCTTAACAAACACCAGCTAAGCTAATGACCAAAACCATATAATTTTCGGAAATTCAACTCCACACCAAGTCAAGCCGGAAACTCACAATCCTAGCACGACACAACACCAACAAGCACCAATCTATGGTTCTCTATCCACCACAAGCTTAACAAACACCAGCTAAGCTCATGACCAAAACCATATAATTTTCGGAAATTCATCAATACCAAGTCAAGCCTAAGAACTCAAAATCAAAGCTTAACAAGGCACCACAACAACATTTCCAAGGTTCTCTAATCATTCCAAGCTCAAACCACACAAGGCAAGGCTCAGGCCTTCACCACAGTACCTCACAGAATTTATCAAAGCTCCACACAAGTTTATCCAAGTCCCACAGCCACACACAAGGCTTAGAGACAACCCATGGCCACAAACTCACCTCGGAAGTAGATGGATTCTAGACTTAGATGGAAAACTCAAGCTTCATAATATTTATCCTCCTTCTCTTCACCACCACGCCAAACTCTAGCTTCAGTCTCACGCTTCCCTCAAGCTCCCAAGCTTCTCCACAAGCTTTCTAGCCTTTTTCCTCTCAAGAACTAAGCTCACCGAAATTTTTTCTCTCTTCTCTTCCTTTTCCTTTCTCTTCTTTTTCTCTCAAGCTCTCAGCTCAGCTCCCCCCTCTCAAACTCCACGAGCTCCAAGAGATAAAGAAGAAGAAGAGAAGTTAAAACCAATTTGACTTTCTCTTGAGAAAAACCCCGCAACTTCCGTTTCGACATATGACACCCCCGGAACAAATCTAATTTGATCAATTTAACCCATTAATCAATTTTCTTGAGATTTGTCTAAGGTTCATAAACTGAAAAGAATTCCCAATTATTTAAATTAATTCAATTAATTAATTTCCGGGAATACGGGTGTTACAATTCTCCCCCACTAATATAGATTCGCGCTCGAATCTTACGTTCATCGTTCATCTCCAATGAACTCTAATCGTCAGCAACGATTATTCAAACTCTTATCTACTACCCATAATCCTTGTAGTCATGCCTCCCAAAGTCAACATTAATAGGAACTACTCATCTTATTAAACATTGATAATGTAACATTGCTCTATACAACAGCAAGTACATAATGAAAATACATATCATACAAGACACCAAACTGAGACCTCTCGATGGAAATCAAGCCGCAGCTTGTTCCTTGAACCATTCCCGGAACCTCATTTCCATCCTAGCCTCTGGCTCCCAAGTTTCCTCCTGTACCCCGTTACAATCCCACAATACTCGCATCATCGGAATCCTTTTCCGACGAAGCTCACTAATCTTCCGGTCGAGAACTCTCAAAGGTCTCGCCTCAGCGGTCATATTGGCCTGAAGATCTGGCGGAATCTCAGCCAATACTTCTTCATCCCTGTGCAAGCATTTTTTTAACATCGACACATGAAAGACCTTGTGAAAGGCCGGCATAATCTCGGGTAACTCTAACCGATACGCAACCGGTCCAACACGCTCTACCACCCTGAACGGTCCCATATACCTTGGACTCAACTTAGTCGCAGTAATGGATCTATTTGGACCTCTCAGCAAGGCCATTTTGAGATACACACTATCTCCCACCTCAAACTCAAGCTCTTTCCGCCTCTTATCAGCATAGCTCTTTTGCCGATCCTGAGTCTCTTTCATGTTCAGTTTCAAAACCCGGATCTTCTCCGTGGTTTCCTGAACAAATCTCGCACCCAATGTGCTCCTCTCCCCCACTTGGGTCCAACACAAAGGTGTACGACATGGCCTCCCATACAAAGCCTCGTATGGAGCCATCCCAATACTTTCCTGGTAGCTATTATTATAAGTAAACTCTACCAAGCTCAGATGATCCACCCAATGTCCGCCCCAATCTAGTACACACATCCTCAACAAATCCTCCAAAGTCTGAATAGTCCTCTCGGACTGCCCATCTGTCTGAGGATGATAAGCCGTACTCATGTGCACCCTCGTGCTCATCTCCGTCTGAAATGCTTTCCAGAAATTCGATGTGAACTTAGGATCCCGGTCCGAGACAATGCTTACCGGTACTCCATACAGTCTCACAATCTCCTGCACATACTTCCTAGCCAAAACCATAGCCCCATCGGTCTTCTTAATGGCCAGAAAACGTGCACACTTGGTCAATCGATCAACGATGACCCAAATAGCATCCTTAGTCCGAGATACGGGTAAGCCCACCACAAAATTCATTGTGATCATATCCCATTTCCATTCTGGAATGGGTAAACTCCGCAACAACCCACTCGGAACTTGGTGCTCTGCTTTTACTAACTGGCACACGTTGCATGCTGCAACCCAGTTAGCAACATCCTTCTTCATCCCCACCCAATGATAATACCGCTTAAGATCTCGGTACATCTTAGTCGCTCCTGGATGAATTGAGAACATACTTGAATGAGCCTCACTCAATATCTCTCGCCTCAAATCCTCGTTCACAGGTACGCATACCCTCCCACTTACAAGGATAGTACCATTCGTAGATACCTGATACTCGGAACCCGCTTCTCTCGAAGCTTTAACCAAGGCTTCATCTTTTTCTTGAGCTACCTTAACTCTGCTCAAAAGATCCGCTTGGTTAGTCGCCTCTAAACCTAAGGGTTCCTGAGATATAACACACAAACATAATGTGCTAATCTCACTCACCAACGACTCAACCTCATGCTTCCGAGCCAAAGCCACACGCTTCCGACTCAAAGCATCTGCAACTAGATTAGCCTTACCAGGATGGTAAGCTATCTCCAAATCATAATCGGCCACTAGCTCCATCCAGCGCCGTTGCCTCAAATTCAACTCAGGCTGAGTGAAAATATACTTCAAGCTCTTATGATCTGTGAACACTTGAACCTTTCCACCATAAAGATAAGATCTCTAAATCTTTAAAGCGAACACTACTGCAGCTAACTCAAGATCATGGGTAGGGTAGTTTCTCTCATGTTTCCGCAACTGCCGCGAAGCATAGGCAAAAACCTTCCCCCGCTGCATCAACACACATCCCAGACCAATTCCTGACGCATCGGTATATACCACGTAAGGCTCGCTTGGTTCAGGCAACACCAATACTGGAGTACTAGACAACATGGCCTTCAGTTTCACAAAACTCTCCTCACACTCAAAGGACCATACAAAAGGAACATTCTTTTCCGTCAGCTTCGTCATAGACTTAGCCAAACTCGCGAAACCCTTAACGAACCGCCGATAATAACCCGCCAACCCGAGAAAACTTCTAATCTCGGTGGCATTCCTCGGCCTTGGCCAAGCACTAATGGCCCGAACCTTTTCTAGATCCACTGAAACCCCTTCCACAGAGATAATGTGACCCAGAAAACCAATCTCCCGCTGCCAGAAGCTACACTTGCTTAACTTAGCAAACAACTTCTGTTCCCGCAGCTTCAAAAGAACCATACGAAGATGCATCTCGTGCTCCTCTTGGCTCTTCGAGTACACCAAGATATCATCGATAAATATAATTACAAACTCATCTAGATATTCCTGTAAGATGCTGTTCATCAATCTCATAAATGCAGCCGGTGCATTTGTCAACCTAAATGGCATCACCACAAACTCGTAGTGGCCATAACAAGATCTGAAAGCCGTCTTCCGAATATCCCCCTCCTCAACAGGAATCTGATGATATCCCGATGCTAAGTCGATCTTGGAGAACCAAGTAGCCCCTCTTAACTGATCCAATAACTCATCAATCCGAGGAAGAGGATACATGTTCTTCACAGTGACTCGGTTAAGTCCCCGGTAATCAATACACAACCGGAAACTCCCGTCCTTCTTCTTCACAAACAACACCGGTGCTCCCCACGGTGAAGTACTCGGGTGAATAAACCCCTTACTTAGCAACTCTTCTAGCTGCTTCTTCAGCTCCGCCATCTCTGCTGGAGCCATTCTATACGCAGCCTTTGATATCGATGCAGTTCCCGGTTCCAACTCAATCGTGAAAAGATCTGACCTCGATGGTGGTAACCCCTGCAACGACTGAAACACATCATGGAAATCTCAAACCACTCGAATATCCAGAACCCTAACCTCTGCCATGGCCTCTGGTAAGGAAATGGTGACCTGATGTGATCCTGGGGGAGGATCACGTCCCTGAATGTCCTCCAAATGATAGGTGAAGTCTTTGAAGCAAGAAAAGCCTCCGATGAACCGGTTTGATGATGAATGGCGGGTGAGAAGTGGAGTGGATCGGTCCAAATGGATGAGTGACCACGAAAATGGATTGAATGAAACTTCTAAGAGTTGCGGAATCACTCTTAGACTATCAGTGGTGTTTGTAGTGCAAGGAGATTTCCGAATACACTAATCAAACATGATCAAACAGTTTCAAAAGATTGAGAATAAGAAAGGTTTGATAAATCTGAAGAGAAAGAGAATACAAGTACTTATAGAGTTTCAAATACTTAGAACTAAAATATAGAAAATAGCAATTACTTAATGAGTCAAAGCTGATCATTAAGTGTACAAAAGACTTAAGACAAGTAACTCTTCAGCTTCAAAGTGGCGAGAATGGAGTGAATGGAGTGGGCTTGGATTTTCATCAAGAGGAAATGATAAAGAGTGTGGGCTGGCCTCATTAAAAACCTCTCTTGGAAAACCCATTGGGATAAAACCAAGAGGAGGGAAAAAAGAGTACAAGTCCACACACCTCTTGACTAATGCTTAAGCGGCGTGAATCACAATCAAGGTGACTGGATTAGCAAACTCAAGTCGGCCCTGGATATGGTGTAAGAGAGTGTAGAATGCTTGATGGAATCTTGCTTGCTTGGATCGAGTCATCGGACCAAGGGGCACATGTAGATCTTTGTCGTTGGCTTCCTCAAGTCCATGTTGCTTTGTGGCTTCTCCTTTAGCTTCCTTAAGCTCTGGTTCAAGCTGCTCCTCTATTTCCTTAGCTTCCTCAAGTCGGCTGCTGGTTAGGATCTCATCATCCTCTCCCACTTGAAAAGGATTTGACCTCAAATCCGTTTCATCTGCGCAAAAAGGAACCAGATCAGTTATGGTTAAGCTTGAACTTACGTTGTACTTACCTTGGAGGTCCAGCTGGTAGGCATTGTCGTTAAGTTTCTTGATGACTTTGAAAGGACCGTCGATTCGGGGCATCAGCTTGGACTTTCTTTCGTTGGGAAATCTTTCCTTTCTCAAATGTATCCAAACCAAATCGCCTTCTTCGAAAATATTTTCCTTTCGGCCTTTGTTAGCATACTTGGCATAGAGTTTGGTCTTGCTCTCCAAATTGATCCGAGCTTTCTCATGAATCTGCTTGACAAGTTCTGCTTTCTTTCTTCCATCTAAGCTAACTCTTTCACTCACAGGTAAAGGCATTAGATCCAAAGGTGATATAGGATTAAAACCATAGACAATTTCAAATGGAGAAAACTTAGATGCAGAATGCCTAGCATGGTTATAAGCAAACTCTACATGAGGTAAACATTCTTCCCAAGTCTTTAGATTCTTTTTAATCAATGCACGCAACAAAGTAGATAAAGTCCTATTAACTACTTCGGTTTGACCATCAGATTGTGGGTGACAAGTCGTAGAGAAACAAAGCTTAGTTCCTAACTTAGACCAAAGCGTTTTCCAAAAATAGCTAAGGAACTTAGTGTCTCTATCCGATACAATGGTCCTAGGCATACCATGCAACCTAACAATTTCCCTAAAGAACAATCCGGCTATATTCATTGCATCATCAGTTTTATGACAAGGGATAAAATGTGCCATTTTCGAGAACCTATCTACTACCACAAAAACAGAGTCCTTTCCGGTCTTAGTCCTAGGTAATCCAACAATAAAATCCATAGAGATGTCATGCCACGGATGCAAAGGAATGGGTAAAGGGGTATACAAACCGTGAGACTGGATTTTAGACTTAGCTTGTTTGCAAGTTGTACATCTTTCACAAGCTTTCTCTACATCTCTCCGCATGTGTGGCCAAAAGAAATGTACTTGCATCACACTCAAGGTCTTAGCTACGCCAAAATGTCCCATGAGACCACCTGCGTGAGCTTCCTTCACAAACAAATCTCTTAAAGAGGAGTTAGGTACACACAATCTATTTTCATAAAAGAGAAAGTCACATTGAAAATATTTGCCACCGAACTTCTCACAAGAAGCTATAGATGTCCTTAAAATCAGGATCAGAAGCATATAAAGTCTTGATATGCTCGAACCCTAGTAGCTTAACTTCTAAAGAGTTCAAGAGAACATACCTCCGAGAAAGAGCATCGGCTACTACATTCTCTTTACCTTTCTTGTATTTGATTACATACGGGAAAGTTTCAATGAATTCCACCCACCTTGCGTGTCTTTTATTCAGCTTTTGTTGTCCTTTGAGATGCTTTAGAGACTCATGATCCGTGTGGATAACAAATTCCTTGGGCCAAAGATAATGTTGCCATGTTTGCAAGGCACGAACAAGTGCATAGAGCTCTTTATCGTAAGTGGGGTAATTGAGCGTGGATCCTCCATGTTTTTCACTAAAGTAGGCTATGAGCTTCATTTCCTGCATAAGTACAGCACCAATACCAAATCCTGAGGCATCACATTCAATTTCAAATGTTTTATCAAAGTTAGGAAGAGATAGCACCGGAGAGTGTGTGAGCTTGTCTTTCAAAGCTTGGAAAGCATCTTCTTGAGCTTGCTCCCACTTAAATCCAACATTCTTTTTGATAACTTCAGTGAGTGGAGCTGCTAGAGTGCTAAAGTCTTTGACTGAATCTCCGATAAAACCGGCAAGGCCATGAAAGCTTCTCCTTCACGACATTTCTAGGACTCGGCCATTCTTTGATCGCTTGGATCTTTTCCTCATCAACCTTAATGCCATCTGTACTCACAACAAAACCTAAGAAGACAAGGTTATCTGTTCCAAAGGTACATTTCTTAAGATTAGCATACAAGGTTTCTTTCCTAAGTACTTCCAAAACTTTTCTAAGATGCTCCACATGATCATCCAAGCTACGGCTATAGATTAGGATATCATCGAAATATACAACCACAAAATGACCTATGAATGCTCTAAGAACATGATTCATTAGTCTCATGAAAGTACTAGGTGCGTTGGTTAATCCAAAAGGCATGACTAACCATTCATATAGACCATGGGTAGTTTTAAAGGCGGTTTCCATTCATCCCCTTCTTTCATCCTAATTTGATGATATCCGCTTTTAAGTACTACCTTAGAAACAATGCTAGAACCATGCCATTCATCAAGCATATCATCTAATCTAGGTATAGGATGTCGATACTTTACAGTGATATTGTTGATCGTGACGGCAATCGACACACATCCTCCAGCTTCCATCTTTCTTAGGGACGAGCAAAACGGGCACGGCACATGGGCTCATACTCTCTCGGATATGTCCTTTCTCCATGAGCTCGGTGACTTGCTGTTGAAGCTCCTTAGTCTCTAGAGGATTGGTTCTGTAGGCGGGTTTGTTGGGAAGAGAAGCTCCGGGGGTGAAATCGATCTGGTGTTCAATGCCACGGATTGGTGGTAGACCTTGTGGAGGTTCTTCCGGGAAAACGTCTTGAAACTCCTGTAAAAGAAACTGAATTTTGCTAGGGATTTCCTGCACCGTTTGGTTAGTTTTAAGACATTCTTTAAACACAAAAAGTAGGGATGGCGGATAACTTCCTTGTTGAGGCTTGATCATAAGATTGGTCGGTTGTTTGCGCTTGGATTCGGAAGTGATCTTGTTTTTCTTCAAAGCGATCTGGTCTAGATGAACCTCTTGCGGTGATAATGGTACGAGAATGTTCCTCTTGCCTTTGAACTCAAAGGTATACCGGTTAGTGAATCCATCATGCATGACTTTACGATCAGATTGCCAAGGTCTTCCAAGAAGTATATGCCCAGCATCCATCGGCAAGATATCACATAGGACTTCATCTTCATATTTTCCGATAGACAAAGGAACTAAGACTTGATGCTTAACTTCCAACTCTCCCTCATCATTAAGCCATTGTAGTTTGTAAGGCTTAGCTCTCTTAATGACCGTTAGCCCAAGTTTTTCCACCATGGACTCACTCGCGACGTTAGTGCAACTTCCTCCATAGATCACTAAGCTACAAACCTTTTCTTTTACTAGACATCGAGTATGGAATAGATTCTCCCGTTGCTCATTTTTCTCGAAAGTAGCATGCAGATTCAAAGTCCTCCTTGTGACTAAGAGTTGTCCTACCGTTGGCATTGCAACATGCTCTTCTATAGACTCAGCTTCGGAATGTTCTTCTTCCGATTCTAGCTCTCCCTTGGCTCGAATGACTATGGTTCGTTTATTGGAGCAGGCGTTCGAATAATGACCAAAACCCTTACATTTGAAGCATTGTATTTCCCTGGTCTTGGTGCTTGAACCCTTATCAATGCCCTTAAGACGTGGCTCTTCTGTCCTAGGCTTGGAAATTGGCTGGTGGTCCTTGATAGGTTTGTCGTCTCGGGTTTGGCTGACTCTTGTGGAAACATAACCGGGTCTAGGGTTCCTTCTCTTAAGCTGTTTCTCAAACATGTTAGCTTTATGCAGAAGCTCTTCCATTTCCACATAATGGTGTACTTCCAGCCGATCCATAATTTCCCTATTAAGGCCGCCCATAAATCTGGCCATAGTAGCTTCACCATCTTCTCGGATATCAGCTCTAAGCAACAAAGTTTCCATCTCCTTGTAGTATTCTTCCACAGACTTACTTCCTTGAGATAGATTCCTCAGCCTTAGATGCAACTCTCTATGATAATGACTAGGTATAAATCTCTTCCTCATAATAATCTTCATTTGATTCCAAGTTTCAATAGGAAGATCTCCAACCCTTCTCCTTGAAGTTACTAGCTGATCCCACCAACTTAAGGCATAATCCTTGAATGCGGTTGGAGCTATCCGAACCATGTGGTCTTGAGTGAATTCTCTGCAGTCAAAGACGATCTCAATCTTTTTCTCCCACTCTAGATATTCTTCCGGATTATTGGTTCCATGGAAAGATGGAATCTCGATTTTTAGGCCGGCTAAAGGATCTCGGGTTTGAGTTTGATTGATCCTAAGGGGTTGTTCCTCTCTTGGCCGTCTTCTCCTTGAATGGTGTGTTCTAGAGGAGTGACTATAGTACTGCTCAGCCTCAGAAGGTTGTGATTGCCTCCTAAATCGGTCGTTGATGGATCTGTCAAATTCAGCTCTCATCTCTGCCCTCATGGTTGCTATACTCTCGTTCATCATTGCCTTAAAGGAGTCAAGAAGTTGCTTGTTGGAGTTTGCGGATTCTTCTTCACCATTGCTGCTTTCTGCCATGGTACCTGATCAGATTGAAACAAAATAACAAGTAAAATGCCCAACAGATAACACAACAACAATACAAGATAAGCTTGCTTGGAATTCCAAGAGACAGTTTGGTTTGATCGATTCGAATAAAATATCCAAACACGTTCAAAAATTCTAGAAACAATTTTCTAAAATACCTGACTCGTTTTAAAGACAAATCCAACCGATCTCACTATTTTAGCAATTAAAACATATTTATGAAAATTAAAACACTGAAAAGTCGCAGAAATTCTCTTTTCAGAATCACTTGAAGATGATCGGTCAGATTAAAATATCAAATCGTGTCCAAAAATTCCGAAATCAATTTTCACATAAACTATACTCATAATATGTTCTTTGAAAACTGATTTCACGATTTTATCTATTACCAAAGATTTATGAAAATTCCGACAATCAACAGATAAATCGATTCAAAGGTTATGAAGAATATGAAAGGGTATAATCGGTTTGAAAAGACACAACCTGAGATGGAGTCTGCTCTGATACCACTTGATGTGATCCTGGGGGAGGATCACGTCCCTGAATGTCCTCCAAATGATAGGTGAAGTCTTTGAAGCAAGAAAAGCCTCCGATGAACCGGTTTGATGATGAATGGCGGGTGAGAAGTGGAGTGGATCGGTCCAAATGGATGAGTGACCACGAAAATGGATTGAATGAAACTTCTAAGAGTTGCGGAATCACTCTTAGACTATCAGGGGTGTTTGTAGTGCAAGGAGATTTCCGAATACACTAATCAAACATGATCAAACAGTTTCAAAAGATTGAGAATAAGAAAGGTTTGATAAATCTGAAGAGAAAGAGAATACAAGTACTTATAGAGTTTCAAATACTTAGAACTAAAATATAGAAAATAGCAATTACTTAATGAGTCAAAGCTGATCATTAAGTGTACAAAAGACTTAAGACAAGTAACTCTTCAGCTTCAAAGTGGCGAGAATGGAGTGAATGGAGTGGGCTTGGATTTTCATCAAGAGGAAATGATAAAGAGTGTGTGGGCTGGCCTCATTAAAAACCTCTCTTGGAAAACCCATTGGGATAAAACCAAGAGGAGGGAAAAAGAGTACAAGTCCACACACCTCTATTGATGAATGCTTAAGCGGCGTGAATCACAATCAAGGTGACTGGATTAGCAAACTCAAGTCGGCCCTGGATATGGTGTAAGAGAGTGTAGAATGCTTGATGGAATCTTGCTTGCTTGGATCGAGTCATCGGACCAAGGGGCACATGTAGATCTTTGTCGTTGGCTTCCTCAAGTCCATGTTGCTTTGTGGCTTCTCCTTTAGCTTCCTTAAGCTCTGGTTCAAGCTGCTCCTCTATTTCCTTAGCTTCCTCAAGTCGGCTGCTGGTTAGGATCTCATCATGACCAAATAAGCCTCATAACCTCTCTCGATCATACGCTCAGCATGCATAACCGAGATTACAAGACTCCCAGAAGTCGGTCTCACCCCCTGATATACTAACTTCTCTTCTCCTCGGTCAAATTTGACCCGCCCTCAATGACAATCCAGATGCACTCTGAACTTCCCGAGCGAGTCCATGCCCAAAATAACATCGTATAGCTCCACGGAGCAAATAATCAAATCGGCAGGCATAGACTCTCCCGCTACCTGGACATCCACGTCTCTAACCCGACCGTGAATTCTCAGGAGCTTACCCCCAGCAACCTCCACAAAACCCAAACTCAACCCAGGTTCACTTTTGACATTAGCCTTCTCGGCCAATTCTGGAGTCACGAAGCAATGCGATGCTCCCGTGTCAAACAACACATGACACTCGACACCCCCAACACACAAGGTCCCTACACATATACATGTGCCGAGAACCTTAACACCACAACAAACCAACAAATTCCTCAATCACCGAATTTAACTTAAATGAAAAGAATAATACCTGTGATCGGTTTACCACTCGGCTCTCCAGACTCAACGAGGGAATACATACGAGGTGCCGCTGACACCGCCCTAACGGGCTGCACCACTGTGGTCTCACTATGCCGCAGTTTGGGACACTGAGGTTTAATGTGCCCAACCTCCCTGCAGTGAAAACACACTCGAGAATCAACTCGTACCTCACCCTTCTGAGGACAGCTCGCCACACGGTGATCCATGCTCCCACACCCGAAGCAACCTCGACCACCTCGACCACCCCGACCACTCCTCGAAGTGTCCTCCCGCTTCCGCTTCTGTCCTTGCATTGGCTTACCGCCTCCGCCCGGACCGGACTGCTGCTGCACAGGTCTCGCCTGAACACTCGGTGTAACCACTACAACCTCATCTTTCAGACCCTCTTCCAACAAAGCCGCATACTCCACTAACTCATCCACCGTGTCAAACCGCCTAACCATCAAACGGTTCCGCAAATCAACCCTAAGACCCGACATGAATCTTTGCACACGGGCTGACTCACTCTCACCCGCTCGTCTAACAAAAGAACTGAGCCGGTTAAACTCCACCTCATAGTCGCGTACTGACCGATCTCCCTGAGTCAAACTCCCAAGCCTCGACTCTAACCGGTTGAACGCCTCCTGGGGAAAAAACTTGGAGTTAAACTCCTCCACGAAATCTGCCCAACCCATATCAGCCTGAACTCTCCGGGCTGCCACACCCCTCCACCAGAGATGTGCATCTCCCTCCAAATAATGGACCGCAATGTCCGCTAGGTATCCCGCGGGACACCTACTCGAAAGGAAATTCCTTTCCATCCTCCTCAACCACGCATCAGCACTCTCAGGGCTGGCACCTCCAGAGAAAAATCCCGTGCCTATCCTCTGCATTTGCTCCACCATCCTAAGGTAGGAAGGGAGCTCCTCAGCAACCACAGCCACTACCTGAGGCTGAACCTCAACACCCACTGGTGGTACTACCGGAACTTGAGCTGGTACCCTCTCTAGTACCCGCTCTAATAACACTGTCAAAAGGTCAACAATACGATCATCTCGGGCCTGACCAAACCCTGCTGCCACACCCGCAACATCTGGTGCTAAATCTGCAGCACCTGCTGGCGCACTAGCCACACCAGTGCGCCTAACAACACCCTCATGCCCAATTTGACTCGCACGTGTCTCCTCTACATGCTCCTCCATCACACGACGATGACCTCTACCCTGGCCTCGGTCTCTACCACATCCTCTAACCATCTGCACATGCATAAACAAGAACTTAGTATCACAAGAACACAATCATCACAATACAAATAACTCACCGTGGAATCCCACAAGGCTCGAAGAGGATGACACTAAGACATCTCACAACACCCATAACAAATTCTTAAAACCATATGGGTCCCCATAAACCACATAGGCTCCTAGAACCGTATAGGCTCTGATACCAAAATTGAAACGACCGCACTTAAATAAAAAATTTTTTTTTTAACACGTGGCTAAAACAACGCTAACGCCCATACATTAACGTTTAAAACCACACCACAATAAAATGGAAAACATCATAATTAACGCCCATACGTTAATATTAAACATAAACCATTTAACGTTAAACATAATACAACCCACAGGTTCACTTGACAATTACAAAAACCACAAAAGTAAGGTCCTCGGCATCCCCTCTTCACCTCCTCGATTCCACGATCACGACTTATCTGTACCTACAACCACAAAAGTGCTAGGTCAACATTTGGAAAAAACCCAAATGCTGAGTGAGATTTCTCATCTCAAACAACAGATTATCTTGAACTTACAAGGATAATCAAATAACCATATTCAACAGAAATCAATATTGACAATTATTATTTCCAATATCCTACAGCATTTCACACAAAGAAAAGCTGTACCACAACTTAGTAATAACTAATTAAACACCAATCCATGGTTCTCTATCCACCACAAGCTTAACAAACACCAGCTAAGCTCATGACCAAAAAACCATATAATTTTTGGAAAAATAACTCCACACCAAGTCAAGCCGAAACTCACAATCCAAGCTCGACACAACACCAACAAGCACCAATATATGGTTATCTATCCACCACAAGCTTAACAAACACCAGCTAAGCTAATGACCAAAACCATATAATTTTCGGAAATTCAACTCCACACCAAGTCAAGCCGGAAACTCACAATCCTAGCACGACACAACACCAACAAGCACCAATCTATGGTTCTCTATCCACCACAAGCTTAACAAACACCAGCTAAGCTCATGACCAAAACCATATAATTTTCGGAAATTCATCAATACCAAGTCAAGCCTAAGAACTCAAAATCAAAGCTTAAGAAGGCACCACAACAACATTTCCAAGGTTCTCTAATCATTCCAAGCTCAAACCACACAAGGCAAGGCTCAGGCCTTCACCACAGAACCTCACGGAATTTATCAAAGCTCCACACAAGTTTATCCAAGTCCCACAGCCACACACAAGGCTTAGAGACAACCCATGGCCACAAACTCACCTCGGAAGTAGATGGATTCTAGACTTAGATGGAAAACTCAAGCTTCAGAATATTTATCCTCCTTCTCTTCACCACCATGCCAAACTCTAGCTTCAGTCTCACGCTTCCCTCAAGCTCCCAATCTTCTCCACAAGCTTTCTAGCCTTTTTCCTCTCAAGAACTAAGCTCACCGAAATTTTTTCTCTCTTCTCTTCCTTTTCCTTTCTCTTCTTTTTCTCTCAAGCTCTCAGCTCAGCTCCCCCCTCTCAAACTCCACGAGCTCCAAGAGATAAAGAAGAAGAAGAGAAGTTAAAACCAATTTGACTTTCTCTTGAGAAAAACCCCGCAACTTCCGTTTCGACATATGACACCCCCGGAACAAATCTAATTTGATCAATTTAACCCATTAATCAATTTTCTTGAGATTTGTCTAAGGTTCATAAACTGAAAAGAATTCCCAATTATTTAAATTCATTCAATTAATTAATTTCCGGGAATACGGGTGTTACAATTCTCCCCCACTAATATAGATTCGTCCTCGAATCTTACGTTACTGTTCATCTCCAATGAACTCTAATCGTCGCAACGATTATTCAAACTCTTATCTACTACCCATAATCCTTGTAGTCATGACTCCCAAAGTCAACATTAATAGGAACTACTCATCTTATTAAACATTGATAATGTAACATTGCTCTACACAACAGCAGTACATAATGAAAATACATATCATACAGTACACTCCGAAACTGAGACCTCTCGATGGAAATCAAGCCGCAGCTTGTTCCTTGAACCATTCCCGGAACCTCATTTCCATCCTAGCCTCTGGCTCCCAAGTTTCCTCCTGTACCCCGTTACAATCCCACAATACTCGCATCATCGGAATCCTTTTCCGGACGGCTCACTAATCTTCGGTCGAGAACTCTCAAAGGTCTCGCCTCAGCGGTCATATTGGCCTGAAGATCTGGCGGAATCTCAGCCAATACTTCTTCATCCCTGTGCAAGCATTTTTTTAACATCGACACATGAAAGACCTTGTGAAAGGCCGGCATAATCTCGGGTAACTCTAACCGATACGCAACCGGTCCAACATGCTCTACCACTCTGAACGGTCCCATATACCTTGGACTTAACTTAGTCGCAGTAATGGATCTATTTGGACCTCTCAGCAAGGCCATTTTGAGATACACACTATCTCCCACCTTAAACTCAAGCTCTTTCCGCCTCTTATCAGCATAGCTCTTTTGCCGATCCTGAGCCTCTTTCATGTTCAGTTTCAAAACCCGGATCTTCTCCGTGGTTTCCTGAACAAATCTCGCACCCAATGTGCTCCTCTCCCCCACTTGGGTCCAACACACAGGTGTACGACATGGCCTCCCATACAAAGCCTCGTATGGAGCCATCCCAATACTTTCCTGGTAGCTATTATTATAAGTAAACTCTACCAAGCTCAGATGATCCACCCAATGTCCGCCCCAATCTAGTACACACATCCTCAACAAATCCTCCAAAGTCTGAATAGTCCTCTCGGACTGCCCATCTGTCTGAGGATGATAAGCCGTACTCATGTGCACCCTCGTGCCCATCTCCGTCTGAAATGCTTTCCAGAAATTCGATGTGAACTTAGGATCTCGGTCCGAGACAATGCTTACCGGTACTCCATACAGTCTCACAATCTCCTGCACATACTTCCTAGCCAAAACCATAGCCCCATCGGTCTTCTTAATGGCCAGAAAACGTGCACACTTGGTCAATCGATCAACGATGACCCAAATAGCATCCTTAGTCCGAGATACGGGTAAGCCCACCACAAAATTCATTGTGATCATATCCCATTTCCATTCTGCAATGGGTAAACTCCGCAACAACCCACTCGGAACTTGGTGCTCTGCTTTTACTAACTGGCACACGTTGCATGCTGCAACCCAGTTAGCAACATCCTTCTTCATCCCAACCCAATGATAATACCGCTTAAGATCTCGGTACATCTTAGTCGCTCCTGGATGAATTGAGAACATACTCGAATGAGCCTCACTCAATATCTCTCGCCTCAAATCCTCGTTCACAGGTACGCATACCCTCCCACTTACAAGGATAGTACCATTAAGTAGATACCGATACTCGGAACCCGCTTCTCTGAAGCTTTAACCAAGGCTTCATCTTTTTTTGAGCTACCTTAACTCTGCTCAAAAGATCCGGCTTTTATAGCCTCTAAACCTAAGGGTTCCTGAGATATAACACACAAACGTAATGTGCTAATCTCACTCACCAACGACTCAACCTCATGCTTCCGAGCCAAAGCCACACGCTTCCGACTCAAAGCATCTGCAACTAGATTAGCCTTACCAGGATGGTAAGCTATCTCCAAATCATAATCGGCCACTAGCTCCATCCAGCGCCGTTGCCTCAAATTCAACTCAGGCTGAGTGAAAATATACTTCAAGCTCTTATGATCTGTGAACACTTGAAACTTTCCACCATAAAGATAAGATCTCTAAATCTTTAAAGCGAACACTACTACAGCTAACTCAAGATCATGGGTAGGGTAGTTTCTCTCATGTTTCCGCAACTGCCGCAAAGCATAGGCAAAAACCTTCCCCCGCTGCATCAACACACATCCCAGACCAATTCCTGACGCATCGGTATATACCACGTAAGGCTCGCTTGGTTCAGGCAACACCAATACTGGAGTACTAGACAACATGGCCTTCAGTTTCGCAAAACTCTCCTCACACTCAAAGGACCATACAAAAGGAACATCTTTTTCCGTCAGCTTCGTCATAGACTTAGCCAAACTCGCGAAACCCTTAACGAACCGCCGATAATAACCCGCCAACCCGAGAAAACTTCTAATCTCGGTGGCATTCCTCGGCCTTGGCCAAGCACTAATGGCCCGAACCTTTTCTAGATCCACTGAAACCCCTTCCACAGAGATAATGTGACCCAGAAAACCAATCTCCCGCTGCCGGCTTACACTTGCTTAACTTAGCAAACAACTGCTCCCGCAGCTTCAAAAGAACCATACTGAAGATGCATCTCGTGCTCCTCTTGGCTCTTCGAGTACACCAAGATATCATCGATAAATATAATTACAAACTCATCTAGATATTCCCTGTAAGATGCTGTTCATCAATCTCATAAATGCAGCGGTGCATTTGTCAACCTAAATGGCATCACCACAAACTCGTAGTGGCCATAACGAGATCTGAAAGCCGTCTTCCGAATATCCCCCTCCTCAACAGGAATCTGATGATATCCCGATGCCAAGTCGATCTTGGAGAACCAAGTAGCCCCTCTTAACTGATCCAATAACTCATCAATCCGAGGAAGAGGATACCTGTTCTTCACAGTGACTCGGTTAAGTCCCCGGTAATCAATACACAACCGAAAACTCCCGTCCTTCTTCTTCACAAACAACACCGGTGCTCCCCACGGTGAAGTACTCGGGCGAATAAACCCCTTACTTAGCAACTCTTCTAGCTGCTTCTTCAGCTCCGCCATCTCTGCTGGAGCCATTCTATACGCAGCCTTTGATATCGATGCAGTTCCCGGTTCCAACTCAATCGTGAAAAGATCCGACCTCGATGGTGGTAACCCCTGCAACGACTGAAACACATCATGGAAATCTCAAACCACTCGAATATCCAGAACCCTAACCTCTGCCATGGCCTCTGGTAAGGAAATGGTGACCAAATAAGCCTCATAACCTCTCTCGATCATACGCTCAGCATGCATAACCGAGATTACAAGACTCCCAGAAGTCGGTCTCACCCCCTGATATACTAACTTCTCTTCTCCTCGGTCAAATTTGACCCGCCCTCAATGACAATCCAGATGCACTCTGAACTTCCCGAGCGAGTCCATGCCCAAAATAACATCGTATAGCTCCACGGAGCAAATAATCAAATCGGCAGGCATAGACTCTCCGCTACTCGACATCCACGTCTCTAACCCGACCGTGAATTCTCAAGAGCTTACCCCCAGCAACCTCCACAAAACCTAAACTCAACCCAGGTTCACTTTTGACATTAGCCTTCTCGGCCAATTCTGGAGTCACGGCGCAATGCGATTCTCCCGTGTCAAACAACACATGACACTCGACACCCCCAACACACAAGGTCCCTACACATATACATGTGCCGAGAACCTTAACACCACAACAAACCAACAAATTCCTCAATCACCGAATTTAACTTAAATGAAAAGAATAATACCTGTGATCGGTTTACCACTCGGCTCTCCAGACTCAACGAGGGAATACATACGAGGTGCCGCTGACACCGCCCTAACGGGCTGCACCACTGTGGTCTCACTATGCCGCAGTTTGGGACACTGAGGTTTAATGTGCCCAACCTCCCTGCAGTGAAAACACACTCGAGAATCCACTCGTACCTCACCCTTCTGAGGACAGCTCGCCACACGGTGATCCATGCTCCCACACCCGAAGCAACCTCGACCACCTCGACCACCCCTACCACTCCTCGAAGTGTCCTCCCGCTTCCGCTTCTGTCCTTGCATTGGCTTACCGCCTCCGCCCGGACCGGACTTTGCTGTACAGGTCTCGCCTGAACACTCGGTGTAACCACTACAACCTCATCTTTTAGACCCTCTTCCAACAAAGCCGCATACTCCACTAACTCATCCACCGTGTCAAACCGCCTAACCATCAAACGGTTCCGCAAATCAACCCTAAGACCCGACATGAATCTTTGCACACGGGCTGACTCACTCTCACCCGCTCGTCTAACAAAAGAACTGAGCCGGTTAAACTCCACCTCATAGTCGCGTACTGACCGATCTCCCTGAGTCAAACTCCCAAGCCTCGACTCTAACCGGTTGAACGCCTCCTGGGGAAAAAACTTGGAGTTAAACTCCTCCACGAAATCTGCCCAACCCATATCAGCCTGAACTCTCCGGGCTGCCACACCCCTCCACCAGAGATGTGCATCCCCCTCCAAATAATGGACCGCAATGTCCACTAGGTATCCCGCGGGACACCTACTCGAAAGGAAATTCCTTTCCATCCTCCTCAACCACGCATCAGCACTCTCAGGACTGGCACCTCCAGAGAAAAATCCCGTGCCTATCCTCTGCATTTGCTCCACCATCCTAAGGTAGGAGGGGAGCTCCTCAGCAACCACAGCCACTACCTGAGGCTGAACCTCAACACCCACTGGTGGTACTACCGGAACTTGAGCTGGTACCCTCTCTGGTACCCGCTCTAATAACACTGTCAAGAGGTCAACAATACGATCATCTCGGGCCTGACCAAACCCTGCTGCCACACCCGCAACATCTGGTGCTAAACCTGCAGCACCTGCTGGCGCACTAGCCACACCAGTGCGCCTAACAACACCCTCATGCCCAATTTGACTCGCACGTGTCTCCTCTACACGCTCCTCCATAACACGACGATGACCTCTACCCTGGCCTCGGTCTCTACCACATCCTCTAACCATCTGCACATGCATAAACAAGAACTTAGTATCACAAGAACACAATCATCACAATACAAATAACTCACCGTGGAATCCCACAAGGCTCGAAGAGGATGACACTAAGACATCTCACAACACCCATAACAAATTCTTAAAACCATATGGGTCCCCATAAACCACATAGGCTCCTAGAACCGTATAGGCTCTGATACCAAAATTGGAACGACCGCACTTAAATAAATTTTTTTTTTTAACACGTGGTTAAAACAACGCTAACGCCCATACATTAACGTTTAAAACCACACCACAATAAAATGGAAAACATCATAATTAACGCCCATACGTTAATATTAAACATAAACCATTTAACGTTAACATAATACAACCCACAGGTTCACTGTACAGTCGTTTACAAAAACCACAAAAGTAAGGTCCTAGGCATCCCCTCTTCACCTCCTCGATTCCACGATCACGACTTATCTGTACCTACAACCACAAAAGTGCTAGGTCAACATTTGGAAAAAACCCAAATGCTGAGTGAGATTTCTCATCTCAAACAACAGATTATACTGAACTTACAAGGATAATCAAATAACCATATTCAACAGGAAATCAATATCGACAATTATTATTTCCAATATCCTACAGCATTTCACACCAAGAAAAGCTGTACCACAACTTAGTAATAACTAATTAAACACCAATCCATGGTTCTCTATCCACCACAAGCTTAACAAGCACAAGCTAAACTCATGACCAAAAACCATATAATTTTTGGAAAAATAACTCCACACCAAGTCAAGCCGGAAACTCACAATCCAAGCTCGACACAACACCAACAAGCACCAATATATGGTTATCTATCCACCACAAGCTTAACAAACACCAGCTAAGCTAATGACCAAAACCATATAATTTTCGGAAATTCAACTCCACACCAAGTCAAGCCGGAAACTCACAATCCTAGCACGACACAACACCAACAAGCACCAATCTATGGTTCTCTATCCACCACAAGCTTAACAAACACCAGCTAAGCTCATGACCAAAATCATATAATTTTCGGAAATTCATCAATACCAAGTCAAGCCTAAGAACTCAAAATCAAAGCTTAAGAAGGCACCACAACAACATTTCCAAGGTTCTCTAATCATTCCAAGCTCAAACCACACAAGGCAAGGCTCAGGCCTTCACCACAGAACCTCACGGAATTTATCCAAGTCCCACAGCCACACACAAGGCTTAGAGACAACCCATGGCCACAAACTCACCTCGGAAGTAGATGGATTCTAGACTTAGATGGAAAACTCAAGCTTCAGAATATTTATCCTCCTTCTCTTCACCACCATGCCAAACTCTAGCTTCAGTCTCACGCTTCCCTCAAGCTCCCAAGCTTCTCCACAAGCTTTCTAGCCTTTTTCCTCTCAAGAACTAAGCTCACCGAAATTTTTTCTCTCTTCTCTTCCTTTTCCTTTCTCTTCTTTTTCTCTCAAGCTCTCAGCTCAGCTCCCCCCTCTCAAACTCCACGAGCTCCAAGAGATAAAGAAGAAGAAGAGAAGTTAAAACCAATTTGACTTTCTCTTGAGAAAAACCCTGCAACTTCCAATTCGACATATGACACCCCCGGAACAAATCTAATTTGATCAATTTAACCCATTAATCAATTTTCTCGAGATTTGTCTAAGGTTCATAAACTGAAAATAATTCCCAATTATTTAAATTAATTCAATTAATTAATTTCCGGGAATACGGGTGTTACAGTGCTCGTGAGATAGCCCATGGAAAGGGTTATGACTCACAAGAGTGTGGTATGCGGGCTTGAGTTCAAAATCATTCCTTTGAAAAGTAGGCGGACGGATAGCACAACGGTTGGCATAGAATTGCTCAGGCCGGTTGTAATCTCCTAGTGTCATCCCACGTTGAACAACGGCACCAGCTGCACCATGTCCAGCGTAACCAGCCGGGTGGTGTCGAGCGTCACCCTGTGGTTGGGGTCGATCGACACCAGCACCCTGGTCAAGTACCACAGCATCCTCAATGACTCGACCGTTGTCATCGATCCTCTGGCCCTCTGCATTGTATGCATGGCCATCCCTGTCCCGGGGAACTCCATGTTCATCAGCCATGATGATAGTACGCAACATCGCCTCTGAATTCTTCGCTTTCCGGGTTCTTCGTTCTAACTTAGCTAGCTCTTGATTTGAAAGGGTTACTAGTGCCAGATTCTTGTTGCTCCGAGTTTTGCGATTAAGCATGCACCTGAAACACACAAGAAAGAAAGAAAGAACGAGATCAGTAACAAAATAAAAGAAAATTTAGACAAAAACTTAAACTTAAATCTAATGGTAAACTCAAAGTCCCCGGCAACGGCGCCAAAATTTGATATGCTCAAATTTACCCTGAGTTACTCTCTCAAATTAAGAGATCACTGTAGTACTTAGGGATCGAATCCACAAGGACTTGGTTACACAATAGATTGTCAGTAAAAGTATTAAGCTAAATAAGAAATATTGTAATTAAAGAAAACAAAGCAAATAAGTAAACGAGATGTAAATCAATGGAGAAAGACGCTAGGCATAGGGAAATCTTAGGAATCGTCAGAACTGCGAATCAATCAATTATTGGGATTTTAATTAAGAACCGTTCTAGAACTCAAATCACTAAGCTATAATTAACCAACTGTCGTTGCGAAAACTATCTAAATCTAAATTCCAGAATCCCAAATTTCTTTGCAAATCCTAAGAATATAAATCAGCCTTAACGTTCAGGTTCGATATGTTCACAAAATCTCTAAACCAAATTTCTTTGCGAATAAGTAATTTTGCTCACCCTAGATATATGAGATTATCAATTGCACTGTCGTGCCTAATCAATCAACCTAAGATCTAAATTCCAATTGCACTGTCGTGCCTCCTAGAATTAGCTTTGAGAATAACCTAAGGCGAAGAACTCTAACAATTAATCCCAATAATATAATCAATTCAACAATTCATCAAAAACCCTTGAAAACCCTAAACCTAACTATGAAACTACTCAAACATGATCAATGAAACAGAAATCATAGATGAATAGAATTGCATAGAAGAAATCAATAAGAAACAAAAGGGTTCAGAGTTGTCTCCCAAAATCTCTCCAAAATAAACACAAAGAAGAAGATACATAAAATAAAACCTAAAAACCTAATTTATAAGGCTAAACACGATCTGGAGTCTTCTGTTAACTTTCTGGAAGTTCTGGGCCACTTTGCAATTCATTAAATGTTAAATTCCGCATCAGAGTTGGTCAGTGTCGATCGTCACCATTGCTAGTGTCGATCAACACTCATGGTTATGAAGTCGGCTTACTCTATTCGCGTGACAGACTGGACTGCTTCCACGAAAACTGGCATAACTTTTGATCGCACCGTTAGAATAATCTCAAACCACTTCCAGATGAAAGATAACTCATTGATCCATCGGTGGAAAATTCTAACGGTGCCAAACTTCTGTCGTCTCTGCATGACTCTGCATCTCCATATGCTACAAAGCTCCAGAAATGCTCCAAATCATCCAAAAGATCCCAAATGTGTATAAACCTGTAAAAGACTCTAAAAAGACTCGAAGCAATATAAAAGACTCGATAAAAGACATATATCATGGCATAAAACTGGTAAAAACCATGATATATCAATCGCCGTTGAATTACTTGTTAAGAATTAATTGTTTTAATCACGTTTTGGTTGTTTAAAATGTCATTGATTGATTTAATTCATTATTTTGCAGTGAATTAATTTTTATCAAGTTGTTGTTTTGCTGTTTGTCAAGTCCGGGCATTTAATTATGCCGGAGGCATTTTTGTAATTTTATTCTAATTTTCCTAGTAGACGGGTCGATCGCCTCTTCAGTATTTATTAAATACTGACTATGTCTATTCGTAATAGCACAAGTAAGAGAAAGAATAAAGCTAGGTGAACCTCGTGGAACTGCGGTGATTGTTCAAGATGACATACCAGGAGGAAGGTTTATTTATTTATTATTGCTGTTGTTGTTGGTTGTTTCCGTAAACCATTAGGTTGCTAGTTCGTTTGAATTTTATTGGTTTATAATAAATATTTATTGCTGAGTTGTTTATGTGTTTCATCTCTTGGAAGTTATTAGTATTTATGAGAATATTAATATTAAAAAAGAAATAAAAAATAAAAAAATGGTCCGGGCATTTCAGTATCCTTCTAATTGTTGGTATTCTAAACCATATGCAGGTTGCTGCTGGTCATAATGAAACTGTTCACTTTTATGAATCGGCTATTAGAACGAGAACTTTGTCGCAAGAGACAGTAGCTGCGCTCACAGATTTAACGCTATGCGAGCTTCATCGTCTTCGCGCCAAAAGAAAAAAGATCTTGATGAGTTAAAGAGGAAATACGACGACCTTTTAAAACTTCCCGGGACTCATCCGAAGCGTTTGAGCTGCTCGGATTGGAATAACGCAAAAGATCGTTGTCGTGGTATAATTGAAAAGATAGCTGGGCATTTTGATTCTTTGAAGGCATAGATGCCACTTCAATCTGATGTTAATGAGCTGAAAAGCAATCAATACCTTGTTGATTTCTTTGAAAGGGGTGATTTTGATTTAAATAAGGAGAAGAAACAGGTGAAAAAGTCATTAACCAAGGTTGAAGCCCAGCTACGAGCTATCCCATCTGCCGAACCGAACTTTAAATGGTACAGCTCTCTCCTTGATGACGTATTGTCCTATGGAGATCCTCCTCCTGTTTCATCTGAAGCTCCCCGTGGTAAAACTTCTACAATGCTACTGGAGGTCCATCTTCGCTCCCTAATGAGGTACAATTTAATCAATTCGGCTCTAATTTTGCAATTATGAGTTCCAATCACACGACTAAACTTAGATTTGGAATTATTCAGGCTTTGTCAAAAGATGCAGACTCAGCCTAGGAATCCTCGGGCCGACCTTAATGGTACTTTATTCCGAAGACAATTTTTGGCTAGGACGCATATTTATAGTTTTTTTGTTATTTTGTTGTTTTGTTGTTTTTGTATAGATATCACAATTGCGTTTTGTCTGGATGACTTTGTCCTTTAGGGCTTGTATGTATAAATATTATCTAAGGGTTTTCCCTTTATTTTGCCAGAACTTGACTTGTGTTTTAGGTTTTGATTCGCCCTTGGGGCTTTGTTTTAAGACTTTGTTTAATTTCGAAGTAAAACGTCTCTTTAGAACAAATATGCCAGGTTTGCAAAGTCTGACTTTTGTTCATTAACTCTGGGACGAGTTGTTTCCAAGGGAATGGATTAGTCAGACCCTTACCTTTTTTAAAGGAAAACTATGTTTAGTAATCCTTGGTATATTTGTGTGAGGATAGAGCTCGGCTTATGAAATGTGCAAGGGGCCTGATTCTGTTTATGTTCTGAACTCGTCAGTTTATTTATTGAATCATGATGCGAGGATTGATTCCAGCTTTAGATAATGTGAACCTGTGCTCGACTTTAGGGAATGCGAGGCTGCAGTTTCTTTAACTGTTGGGTTTTTAATCTGCGAACCATTAATTAGTGCACAGCCCATGACCCCTCGAGCCCTGATCCTGCTTCTATGGATGGATTTGAAGTGCATAAGGTCAACTTTCCTGATTAGTTATTGACCTTATCCGGGAAAGAGGAAGAAGAAGCCAGAGACTTTCTTCACAAGGTAAACTTTGTCAGCATGCTTGATAATATTTAAGAAAATTTTGCGATTGATTACCTTTCAATGTCCTCTGTCATTGAGTTGACTATTTGTCATCACCTATAAAGTGGAAAACATTAGCTCCTTGGTGAGAAGAAGAAAGATCTCGAAAAGCGGATTGCTCAAAGTGAAAAGCGGATTCGTTGCTACGAATGTAATCCCATGGATTGGGAGAGGAATGGTCTAGAGAAGGTAGCACCGATTCCTCGCTGCATTCATCGATACATGAGGGATCTTAGAAAATGCAAGATATTGGAAACAAAGGCACAAGATGAAGAACAGGCTTGTCTGCGAGCTGAGTTTCTGGAAGCCGAAGCAAGGGATGGCTTCGATCTTGCTATAGCGAAGGAAGAGACTGCTTGCAAAATAATGTAACTGTTTAGTTTAGTTGGTTTAGTCAGCATATCAAGAGTTTTGCCCCTTATTTATATATTTTTATTAGACATTCAATGGAGAAACAAGTGACTATGGATACTTGAAGCCCATTTTCCACCATTTCCACTTTCTGAACACTTTTAGATGTTTTGGAGCAAAAAGGACACAAAGTCAAGTAAAACCCGTTTTGAAAGTAGTTTAAGAGCATCAGAAGTTTGGCATTCATTGAAGACCTTCTGATGGAGAAAATTCAGGGATATTTATATCCCTAGAAATCTAGAAGAGTCAAGATTAACCTGGCATAAGAATTGAAGCAATCCATGCAGCCGTTTGGAAGATATGACCCAAAGATTGAAGTTGTGTCAACCTTGGTCGCAAGGAGTGTGACGGAGGTCAAGCCTTTTAAAGACCCCGGCCACTCCACCTGTGATCAAGGCCAGTCCTCCTGATGGTTCCAGCTGCCTTCTTGCCCAAAACACCGAGTTTTGCGTAACAAACCGTAAAACCGACTTTCTACACCCCAAGTCCTATAAATACTCATTTAACCTATTTTTTTGGGGTGGACTTCCATACCTTCAAGGAGGTTTCGTTTGATTCCTCATCAGAGCAGCTGCAGCCCTACGATGCCTCCACAAGAGCCTCTTCGTCGCCTCCAAACCCTAGAAGCCACCCTTTGAAGATTCATCCTTGTTCTTTATTGTTTCTCATCTCTTTCATACTTGTATTTGCTTTTGGGGATACATGCTTTCTTATGTGAAATCTAGAGAAGCTTCCTTTGAACCCATTTTGATTTATTGATTCTTTTATGATGATGTTATTTATCATTTCTATTGCGTTTCTTTGCATCATGAGTGAGTAATCTTCTTTGCATCATGGTTCAATTCATCTAGATTGTTAGATCTGATTTTCATCTATCGTTTGAGTTCTCTTGGGACATATTATACTTAATGCATGTTGCTTGAATTGATCACCAAGAACTAAGCTATGAGAATAAGAGCGCTACCCACGTAAACCTACTTCTCGGAACTAGTGTTACTGAAGCTTCGTGTCATAACCTACGTAAGTTGAGTTATGGACTTTGTAAACTTATCGAACTTGTATAAATGATCCTTAATTTATGTATAAGTCTAGACCCTCATGGTCACGTATGGGGGTCAATCTTTTGTCACTCGAGATCAGTATAGACAATTTTATACTTTTTCTTTTAGCAAATCTTTTTTCTATTTCAGTTCATTCTTACTAACGAAATCTATTTCTACTTTAATAATAATTCAAAATATTATTGGGTGTGGAATCCAGCATTCACATTTTAGCACTATCTGTGGGGAGAATCAGACATTCAAGCTACAAATCTACCATTTCAAAACAGTTCTCCTCATCAGACTCATCATGCATGACTGGTGGTAATGATGGAGACCAAACCGGTGTGAACAATGATCCTGCCACTATTGCTACCATCTAGGAGTCTTTCTCAGGAATCACTCAGAACATGACCGATATGTCTACCAAACTCGGTACCATCGAGAGAGAGATGATTTCTCTAAGAAATGGTCTGGTGAATTTGACAAACAATTCTATTTTCTCATTTATATTCAATATATGTTGTCCCTTCCTCCGGAAGTCATAGTGCCCATGTACTTTATAGGACCACAAGGTGTTCCAATCCTCAAACTCCTGCGAATCCTCTGCAAAATGCCCACCTTTAGATGCCTATCAATCAAGCAGCATCACTTCAGGCTGGAACCACTTCTAGCATAGAAGCAAATCTTGCCAATGATGTGGTTGGTGACGATGTCTTCCCTGCAAAGGAAGTAGATACGGTCAATAAAAACAGCAACAATGACATCCCAGCCGAGATAGGAGATACTTGGGGACATGCTATCGTCTTAGATTTTCCACAAGTAAATCATGCTCTCGACAAGCTGAAGTCAAGATTTCACCAAGCAACCAGTACAGCTCCAGAAGTAGATAAGGTGATCGAAGAAACTCGACGTTCACTGTTTACAGAACGGATAGCAAACTTTCAGATCAGGGACACGCAAAGAGTCAACCTACCACGTATGATGGTACGACCCACCCAAAGAGCCATCTGGCTGCTTTTCCTATTGCAGCTGTGCGAATCGAGCTTGATGCGCATGAAGAAGATGCAGGTTACCTCAAATTGTTCTTATAAAATATTTTTGGTCAAGCTCTCGTGTGGTTTACGTAATTAGAGTCCGCCATGATCAATATTTTTGATCAGCTATCATCGGCCTTCATCATGCAGTATTCAGTACTCATGGGAAAAGAAAAAACGGGTAGTGACCTATGGAATCTATCACAGGGTCCTCAGGAACCTTTGAGAAAATATATCGCTAAGTTTAAGGACACCTTGTCAAAAGTCCCGGGAATTTCCCAGACTGATGCACTGGCAGCTTTGCAGAATGGTTTAGTGCATGAGCGCAAATTCCATTTGGAGCTTACAGTCAACAAGCCAACAGCTATCCAAGACACTCTGTTCCAAGCGAACAAATGGATTGAGGCCGAGGAAGAAAAGGCAACATTCGAGAAGAAGTACCGAACCGTGAAACCTGGAGCCGTTCCCGCTACTAAAAAGCCTGAACCAAAAATTGATAAAGACACCAAACGCTTCAGAGCATCACCTAGTAAAGGAAAATTTAGGTCACCTTCACCAAACAATTGGATCCATGACGAGAACGCTTATTGAAAATCCACCGAGTGAATGGCCATAGTACCAAAGACTGTAGTGTCCTCAAGAAACACTTGGCCTAGTTGTGGTCTTCTGGTGACCTCGCATATTTCAAGATTTAAGAATTCATCGAGCAGTACCACAAAGATCGCGAAGATCGTGACTCAAAGCCACTATCGAAGAAGCCAAAAATATCTGAGCACACTCCAACCAAACCTTCAAAGGGGAGGATAGATGTAATCATCGGGGACTCGAAGCTGTTTCCAGAGACAGTTCGCGCTATCAAACAACATAAGCAAGCCGTCGTAATGAAGGTCAGCAGAGACCCAAGAAGAGTAGTTTGATACCGGGTGTCTCGCAAAACCACATGATGATTGATGTGTGTCAGGTTTTCCTCAAAACACAATGATATGATGCAAGTGCACAGCAAATCAATTGTAGTACTTAAGGTATCGATCCCACAGAGAGAGAAATTTTGTTACAAATCCGTCAAAAAAAGTATGGCTAGAACGACAATATGAAAGGGTTGTTTGGTGTCACGGATGGAAGTAAATAAAATAAAAGCAAGTAGACGGATGTATAAAAATAAACGAAGTGTTGGGCTTCAGGGAATTCTTAGGGTATCAAGGATTGTTTCATGCAAAGAAATCAAATGAGGATTTTTGGTTAATTATGCTCAAGAACTTGAATTTCAACTAAGCAATTGGCCTATTCCAATAGAACCAATTACTATGTTTAGACAACCTTACTTACACTATTTCCGCATGTAAGTAGGAGATAAACATGCATACACAATCCAAATTCAATATCTCCACAATAAAACTCCATAACTCTATTTCCGCAGGTTATGACGCTTTGCTCATCTAAATTAGCTAGGTGAGTTATCAAGCTTTCGGAAAGTTAATCCTCCAAATTACAATAGCTAGCATGCCGGTCAAGCTATAACTAGCATATGTAAAACCTAGATGAAGAAGAATAAACGAAATACCACAGATCTAACAACATAGTTTGGCAATCCATGAATCCCCTTTTAAAACCCTTAAACCCAACGAGATAACTACTGAAGTATGCTTAAAGGATTCATCAAAGCAAGGTTTAAGTAATTCATAATCATAAATAAATAAGAAAAGAGATTAGGGTTTAGAGAATACTTCTTAGAATCAAAATACCTTTTTAGTCATGAAGATTGCATATTTTTGGTTTTTTCATTTCTTTATATAGACAAACGGAAACAACTGAAACAAACGATGGAGTCAATATGAGAACCTAAGGAAGTACCTCATATATATACTTTTTCTTTTGTGTGTGTTTTTTAAATTCCAAACAGGAATCAATAATCCTCCATGGGAATATGATAAAAGAATTGTTCTCACTATTGATTTACTCTTTCTTATCATTGTTGATTATCATGAATTGAGGTTATTCATAATCGATATTGATTAGAATGTATGTTATTTGCAATTTCTTTTGCTCCATTCATCAATTTTAACAATTATTTAGATTATTTTATGTGCTTCTATAGAAGTATAGAATTTTATCACGACAAATGGATTTGTTTTTGATTAAAAGACTATTCGATTTTGTTTGGGTGATTATTATTCTTTATTAAAACAGATCCAGATTCTGAAGATGATGATGGAGTAAACACAAATGTTTTCTCCATCATTATCTTCCACGTATAGATCTGTTTTGTTGAAAATATAAATCACCAAAAAAGTCCATTAGTCTTTTTGTCAAAAACAAAAACAATGAATATATACAAGCACATGAAATAAATCTAATATACTGGTAAAAATTAACAAATCGAGCACACGAAATTCAAATAATTTATATTCTAATGAAGTTATTACTGTTCTCATATAATTTTCTCTTGAAGGCTTATATTGATGTTTTAAAATTGAAACACAAAACGAAAATGAAATATATATCTTTGTATAAATATATATATATATATATAATATTTATGAATATGAGGTCTTTTTGCTTGCGTTTATGGGTAGGTTTCTTAATATTTTTTGGTGGTAGAGCTACGGAGTTGGGTTGTTGAATCATCGTCTTTGCTAGCTCTTCACGGCTAGAGTTGTTTACTTCGGTGCTGGTGCCAGAGAGGAGAAACGACTGAGTGGAGGATGATGAAATTAAGTTGTCATATGTATGAATTAATTATATATTTCTTTTTAAAAGAACCCACATACAATAACTTATTAAATATTTAATAAATGCATGTAAACATTTTTGATTATCTAAATTTTTGTGAAAATTAATTTAAATTTTATTGAATGGATAAATTCTATTTTGAATTTTATTACTATCTAGATACAATAATCTTTTTGATTCAAGTGATTAATTGACTTAATTTTGAATAATAATTTTAAGTTGTACAAAATATAAAATGGAGTTGACTGACAAGAAAATTCTTGGTTTGAAAATTTTTATATTCACAGGAGATGGAGATTGGAGAGTTGACTAAGATCGAAAGTGTTCTTCATGGCAAGATCTTTAGCTACTAGTTCCTGAGGTTGTCGCATACATATCCTAAGTATTGAAAAATAAGAATCATAACATAAAAGGAAAAATTCAGGATAAGAAAGAATAAAATCAGGAAAATGAAGATGTAGGATAAAAGAATTTACAACACTCAGTGGCGTGTTTACAAAGAACAGAAAATCCACCATTAGTGCTTCTATCCGAAATGTTTAGAATTTGAACAATAGAATTAACCTTTTGTTTAACAGGTTCGACTAGCGGTGTATTAAGGCTTGTAGGTTCACTTTGCTGCATTAATAAAACAAAAGTAGAAATCAAATTTACCAAAGTGAACCTACAAGCCTTGATCCACCTTTAGTCGAAACTGTTAAACAAAAGGTTGATTCATTTGTTAAGATTCTAACACCTTCTGATACAAGCACTCACGATGGATTCTCGGCTCTTCGTAAACATGTCACTGAGTATTTACCTTCACTTGTAAAAGCTTTTATCCTTCATCTTCATTTTTCTTATTTTGGTCTTTCTTATCATGAATTTATCCATCTATGTTATGATTCTAATTTTTTTAATACTTAACGATATGAAACACCTATACTGACTGATGAACTTGTAGCTAAAGATCTTCAGTTCAAGTGATTTATTGACTTGATTTTGGATAAGTAGTTTAAGTTATAGAAAATCTAAAATTGAGATGAGTGACCAAATAATTATTGGTTTGAAAACTTTTATATTCACAGGAGATGGAGATTAGAGGGTTGAATAAGCTCGAAAGTGTTTTTCATGGCAAGATATGACTGAGTGGAGGATGATGGAATTAAGTTCTCATATGTATGAAATTAATTGTTTATTTCTTTTGATTAAGAAAACCCATACATTAACCTATTAGATATATGTAATAAATGCACGTAGTCATTTATTACCAACCAGTTAAGCTTGATGGATATTTTGAAATTTAGTGAAAATTAATTTAAATTTTGATGAATGGAAAAATTATAACTTTAATTTGGTTACTATCTATATACAACAATATTATTGATGAGTTGATTGTGGATAATAATTTTAAGTTCTAGAAAATATAAAATGGTGTTGTTTGAGCTGATAATTTATGGTTTAAGTACTTTTACCATTCAAAAGAGATGAATATTAGATAGTTGACTAAGCTCGGAAATGTTCTTCATGACAAGTAGATCTGCACATCAATGATATGATATCCTTTTTATTCTCAATTTCCACCCTTCAAAAAAGGAGAAATCAGTAAAAAATTTTACTTAATCATAAAATTTCCTAAGCCCTTGTCTAACAATAATATTAATATCCTACACAAAAAAGAAGAAGTTAAAGTGCAAGTAAGCTGCATGCCACTCACCATCTAGCATAAAACATTTCCTAACATAATCATGCATCCTAGTTATTTTCATCATATTCAACAATCAATGTATAATACCAAGTTACTCATCAATAACTTGCATTAACAAAATTTTCATTATTACATATCTAAGGAAATTGGAACAATATTCTTTATACTCCCACCAAAAAAAGCATGAAAGGAGGCCACACAAAAATGGGGCCCTAGGCAAATGTTTCATATGGCTCCCCTCAGAACTGGCCCTGCCTGAAACACATTATCCATATCTCTTTCACTTGCAACACAAAACCATGCACAAGAAGACATTTAATAACCTAGGCTCTCAAAAAATCTAGCCATCAACTTCCTTACTAGTCATACAGCATAGTTCACTTAGAAATTAAAGAGACCTATGGTTTACCTTTGTAAAAATTTGAATGTAGCTTGGATTTCCTCCTTATATTCTGTCTCTTCTAAACAATGGCGGCTTTGGTGGTTGGGATAGTTGGCGGCAATTCCTAGGGTTTTTGGTCTCTCGGGTTCTCTCTCAAGCTTTTTTTATTTATTTTTCTATGGGTTTTTAAGTTTTACGGTGGCTAATAAGAATCTAGATCTCTATTTATACTAAGGTGTTTTAGGGTTAAGATTAAATGGAGTAAAGTTGCTTAATGGGCTTCTAGTTTTAACAAAACAAATTGGGCCAAGTTTTGGACTGATGTTAGGGTGTTAGTCGAGCAAGCTCTTCAACATGTTCTCAAACCTGCACTGGGTTGTTGCAGGTCTTGAAAATAACTTAAACAGTCTCATGTATCTTTCCATTGGAGGTGTATATTCCGAATCATACCTGCAAACAAATTTCTCCCAAAAAGGAAAAAGATATTTCTCTTCTAACAAGTACATTTTAGATAATGTTTGTCTTGCTCTGTCATAATCTTTGGATTATGTTATCTAGTAGTGATTTCAAAACATTTTATTTCCTCAGTTTCTCATTAAAATATTCTTCTTTCATATTGTCTTCACAATCAAATTAATAGTTATACTTTTCTAACTACCTAAACTGGGATTAACATTCATTCATTCAATCTGGTTCCACATCTGTAAACCTTTAACTCCCTTGAAAAGAATCACACCATGTTATCCACATAGCCTTCTAAGCTCACATTAATAGATAAGTAAGTTCTAGATAATTTTCTACCTACATATACTGATATATCTCCCTATGATAATTTCTAGAAATTATTACGCAAGGTGAAGTGATGAAGATGAAGAAGAAGAAGAAGAAGATGGTAATAACTCATGTAAGAGGAGAAGATTGATGAGAGATGGTGTGACGATTTTAAAGAACCAAAAAAAAAATTAATACAAGATGTGTACTTTCCATGGTATTCCATGATTTCTTATGGTTGAGCTATCTCATATGTTATAGAAGTTCAATGATTTGTTGTTTTTTCAAAGTCTTGATTTGGTTGTACAGTAAATAATGTCCATATGGGTTGGGTTTGACTAAAACTGGCAGATTTAATGGGATATTGTTTTATAAATGCAGTTGGGTAAAGAACCTTTTGAATCAAGGTAACATAATTATAGTATACTTGAAACATTATTACTAATAACCTAATAGGACTTTAAGAGTAACTTATTTAAAAGGAAACAAATAATTTCAAATAATTTCTTAACTAGACCAAACAAAGGAAGAACATAAAATGCATTAAATGATCAATGGTTAAGTTAAGTTATGACACTTGAGCAAGTTCATATACTCTAGATTTAAACATTTTATATACATATTGGAAATCATTCGTTGGTGACTAGTCTTTTGGCATAGTGGTAGATCACATTTGAAGAGAAGTTCAGGCTTGTAGAATTGTAACAGACTATTTCAATGATAGAGTGTTTGTTACACTTTCGACATAGTTACAGAAAAGTTTTGTCAGAACTATTAACAAACATATAGTAGACTATTGACAGACCTGTAGTAGATCGGTTAATGTCAGGAAAAAGTCAAAAATTCCTAGTGTCGAAATAAATAAAACTGTTACAAGAACTTAGAGCTGTTAATGTTTCTAACATGCATAAAATATAGGTGATTGCATGACCATGAGATTAGCGGTGGGAATTTGAATGTAATAACATGTCTTCTTGTGTAGATGCTATTGGATGAGAGTCTATATCATGTTATTTGATTGGATGATTGGTATTTGAATTATATGTTTTTACGTTGCATTTTCCTGTGTGTATATATATCGTAAATGTGAGGATTGCCTCACTAAGTATTTTTTGAAATACTTATGCATCTCCTTTATTTGATGTAGGAAAAGAATAAGAGTGATCATGAAATCATGGCAAGGAAGATGGGATGATCTAGACTCGTTTGGTTTGTTTGAGTATTTTTGTATTAATGTGGAATAAATTGGTGATTTTATTTAGTTTATGATTTTTCGGATGAAAAATCATGTGGAATAAATTGGTGATTTTATTTGTTTAATTCCATTTAATTTGAAAAAGTTGTTATATTATTTGAATTAATTATTATTCATGCGTTCGGTCAATTTTAATTGATTTTTATTGAGAATAATTAATATTTGTGGGGGTGTTAATTATTTGGTTAAAGAAAAAAACAAAAAACGGGTGCGGCCTTTTGAGAAGAGAAGTTCAGGCTTGTAGAATTGTAACAGACTACACCAATGATAGAGTGTTGGTACACTTTCGACATAGTTACGACAAAGGTTTTTCAGAACTATTAACAACCATATAGTAGACTAATGATAGACCTGTAGTAGATCGGTCAAAGTCAGGAAAAAAATCAAAAAATCCTAGCATATAAATAAATAAAACTGTTACAAGAACTTAGAGCTGTTAATGTTTTGAAAATGCATAAAATATAGAAGTATGATTATAAGTTGTTTGAAATTACATTCAGAAATCGATATGTTCAGGGAAATGTTGACGAAAACAAAGTATGTTATGTGTGCCAGAAACACTCATTGCATATGCCCTCCTAACCCCAACCACCTGGTTTCACTTGATTCTTCCTCCGGGCAGGGAATCTTCCAAAACTTTACAGTAGCATCCTAAAAAATTCATGTAGAGTCAGAAGTATCTCGCCTCTGGACAAACGTGATCGGTAAAACAAACTTCAAACCACCAACTATTTCACTCGTGAATTGATTCCTAATATAGACACCATTCTCAGCAAGTGTTTAATTTATTTTTGTGATTCTTTAGCCTCCCCGACAGTTTGTTGCCGTATTGCATATAGATACACTGTTTTGTCTTATCCTCCATCTGCTGCACGCTTCAAGAGATGAAGACCTTCTGCAGTTTTACTGTGGAGAAAGTAATCATGAATTCCCTTGTTACAGATCTCCTCCAGATTGTTATTTGTTGTAGCACTTACCTATAAAAATCTGCTAATCCACTGTAGAGAACCTCATCAGCCCTCTAAACTTTTCTAGATCCACAACTTTGTATATATAGAATTAATCCGCTTGAGAAATTTTCGGAAACAGATTACAAACTTTATTTACAATGAAAAGAGTTTGCACTTACATGTTGCAGTATGTAGTGTCTTGATTACCGAATATGGCAGATAAAATATTGTCAATAGTGTTAGAATCTAGGTGCAGATTTGTTTTCCGATCACTTTCCCATGATCAGCTGTGTATGTGCAATATTCTGTTTTGATATATTCGATCTTAGAATGTCCCTTATAGATAAGATTGCATATAAAAGACTTTTAAAAAAACACATTTGTTGTCAGTTAAACTATGAACTAAACAATAACTAATTATTATACATTTTATTCCTTAAATACATGGTAAAAATTACAAAAATGTACCCATTTGAAAAATTTATTTCCAACAGGCCCCCTACTGCTTCAAAAATCTTTCACAGGGGACCCTGTTTGGAAATAAATTTTCAAAAAAGTCCAAAATAAAAAATTTCCCTATCATTAGGTTAATTCACCAGAGTGTTTGTTCAATTAAGAATTATAATGGTTAAAAAACAATGTGATTTATTTTTATTATTTACCATATTTATTCGAAACAAATTAATATACATTTTCTATTTCTTAAAATTGTTGACTCAATCTTCCATTAATGACTAACAAAAATGGAGGAAATTTTTTAGTCATTAAGATTGCCTATTTTTGGCTTTTTCGTTTCTTTATAAAGACAAATGAAACAGGCTTTTTGTCACTCAGCAATGCAAAGAAATGCTAAGTGTGGCATGTTTGCAATTATAGAATAGTGGTGGGAATACTTAGCTATGCAATCAGGATGTGATCAATTCATTTAAGTCAAGCCAAGCAGATTAAACGGTGCTTATCTAACAACCTAAACAATGCAAGTAAAAAAAATTAAAGACCCACTCGAGTTGTCAGTTCGAGTGGGTGATCAAGGTACAACGGAAAACAGAGCGAAAACCCCTCGACCTAGATGATCGAGTAAAGAGATCGAGTGGTGCAGGAAAATGACAAAATAGAAAAGCACTCGATCTAAGTGATTGGGTTGATGCAATCGAGCTAAGCAGAAAACGACAAAAAAGCAGTGAAGCACTCGACAGAAGTGGTCGAGTGGTAGTGATCGAGTGGTAAAACAAAAATAAACAAGCAAGAAACAGAGCAAGCTAAAACAGAGTAACAATCAAATGGGAAATAAAATCCAAAGGATGAAGTTCATGGATCTGTGATTCTCCTTGGTCTCTCCTACATGGTTAACAAAACTTCACAGAAGTAATCTCTAGACAATGAACATCAAAACAAGGTGGCTCCACTCCCGTTATGAAATGACTGCACCTGTTTATTTTTTTTAACAAATAATTAATATCCCCTTAAATTCCACTAACTCATGAATAATAGTTAATTTAAACAAGAACCAAATTCTAATATTAATCCAAAATTAAATAGAATAAATTTATTCCACATGATTTTTCATCCTAAAAATCATAAACTAAATAAATTCGGCATTAATACTAAAATACTCAAACAAACCAATGAGTCTAGATCATCCCCTCTTCCTTCCCATTTCTTTTCCTGCATCAAATATAGGAGATGCATAAGTATTTTGATAAACACTTAGTGAGGCAATCCTCCCATCTAGGAGATATACACACAAAGGAATATGCAATGTAAAAACATATAATCCAAATACCAATCATCCAATCAAATAACATGCTATAGACTCTCATCCAATGACCTTTACACAGGAAGACATGTTAATACATTCCAATCCCCACAACTAATCTCATGGCCATGCACTCACCTTAGCCAGAAGTAAAACTCCCGCAGCACCTGCTGGTCCTCCAGTAACACCGGCACACTCACACCGGCCAAACCGGCGCCAACACCGGCCACATCCTCAGACCCTACCTGATTGGCATGCGAGCCCCGACCTGCTCAAGTGTAGCACTCTGTTCATCTGCATGTGACTCCGACCCTCACGACTATGTCCAAGACCACGACCTCTACCTCCGTTAACCATTTACACTTTCACAAACAGGAAGTTAAGGAAACAAAAAATTAACAGAAAGCAAAGACGACTTACTGTGGAATCTCATTGAAGGCTCGAAGAGGATGATCTAAAACTCCATGCAACATAAAATTGACTAACTACCACATAATCAATTTCATCACAACAACACAACGGTTCACTTCATGCAATCAAGCAATACAAAAATTTAAATTAAATCTAATTTAATTTTTCTAAACCGTCCTAGAACCGTAAATGCTCTAAAACCAAACTGAAAGGATCGGGCCCGTTTTTTCTTTTTAACAAATAACTAATATCCCCTTAAATATTAAGGACTTCCCCAAACAATTAAATTCCACTAACTTGTGAATAATATTTAATTTAAACAAGAACCAATTTCTAATATTAATCCACATTAAACCAAATAAATTCATCAATTTATTCCACATGATTTTTCATCCTAAAAATCATAAACTAAATAAATTTAGCACTAATAATAAAATACTCAAACAAACCAACAAGTTTAAATCATCCCCTCTTCCTTGCCATGATTCCACGATCACTCTTTTTCTTTTCCTGCATGAAATAAAAGAGATGCATAAGTATTTTGATAAATACTTAGTGAGGTAATTCTCCCATCTACGAGATATACACACAGAGAAAAATACAACGTAAAACATATAATTCAAATACCAATCATCTTATCAAATATCATGCTATAGACTCTCATCCAACGACCTCTACACATGAAGACATGTTAATACATTCCAATTCCCACAACTAATCTCATGGTCATCCACTCACCTTAGGAACTTTCCGAAACAACTTTTCTACAACTTCCAGAAACCTTCAAGGATGTCTACACCCTAGATTCCCAAACACACAATCTAATAATAATAAAATATTACTAAAATAATATTTAATTATTAAATAAAATAATTAAATACTAAAATAAATAATATTATAATCCTAAACTAAACGCAGGACTTAACATAAGTCATCTTCTCCAATTAATCTCTGCAACTCTTTACGACATAACAGCCAAAACACCACCACCAAGATTCATCACCGCCACCGTCATCCTGTCGACATCACCATCAGAAGCACCAGGTTTCCTTTCGCCCCCACCGATCTCCACGCCAACACCACCCGTCACGATCAATAATTTCACGATGCCAAACGTAATCACCGACGTCACCATTCAACACCATCACGGCACCCAAGTAACACCACCGCTCAAAGTCACCATCTCCAACGACCAGTACCAACATGAAACCACCACCTCTACGACACAGCCACGTGATCAACACCATCACGTCATCATCACCACACACCATCAGTGTCATTTTTGACAACCAATATCATGACAACATCATCAACAATGACAACATCAAACACAACTAAGGCGGAGGGGAGATTCTTACTATGATGAAGGATTAGATGCAGAGAGAGAGACCCAACTTCTCACTCATGGAAATCTCAGCCAAAGCTCAGCTCTCACTCTTCTTCTCTTTTCCATGCCTCAAAGTACAACTCCTCTATTCTCCTTTTTGTCTCGCATCACACATCTCTCCCTTTCTCTCTTAATTTCACGATGGAGGCGACAAGCAAACTTTGAGAACATGGGCTAGAGATCGAGAACAACTTAAAGAGATTCTTAGGGTTTCATTTTTCCCAAAACTTCACTTAAGTCAATCAACTTCCCAATTTTCTCAATTCAGCCCTTAACTTCCTAATCTTCTCAAACCGACCCCATAAACTTCCTGATCTTTTCAAATCAAACCCTTGATTTTTATTTGATTTTTCCACACAATTCCCTCAAACAAAAACCAATCATATTTAACAAAAAGTAATTATTTTTACCAATAATTATTAAATTCCTCTTTCCGGAACATGGGCGTTACACTTGATAAACACCAACAAGCCTAACCCACTTCCAAATCTTTAATATCTAGTCAAAGATACAAAGAAACTTAGAGCCGATATCAATGAAACATATTATAGGCAAACATTAAGGACCAATTCATTAATGTCAAAATACAGTTTTAGTTGGTTCAAGCATTTCATCAAACACCTTCTGGGTGGAAAATGCCTGAGATCAAAATTACCAATCCATTGGCTAACTAAGAATTAAGAACACCTAATCCAGAAGAGATCTTTGCAATTGAAAGCTCAAACATCTAAAGAGACCAAGAATCCTACACAGATCTAACCCATCCGTAAGAATCCTAATCACAACTCGGAATCCATCATCAAGAACACAATCCCAGAAAATGCTAGAAATGACATTTGATGTAGATGATGATGAGATGAAAAATATTGTAGAAGAAAATAAATGCAAAAACTCAATAAATTATAAGAGATCTGAGTTATAAATTCAAAAAATGAAGAACAATAGAGAGAAAACTAAGAGGCAGGATTAGAGTTCTAAAAGAGGCATCCTTTACTAATAAACAATAAGACTATTTATATTAAAAGGTTTGGAAGCCCTAAAAACACAAAAGGACAAAAACTTAAGTCAAGTATGGTTAGGGAAAATCCACTCGAGCACATGAGTCGAGTGGTCTTGGTCGAGTGGTTGCCCCAAATGCAGGTTCTTCCCTCGAACTCACACACTCGAGCAATCAGAGGTGAAGTGGAATTTACGTGTTCTCCAAGTTATCATCACTCCAGCCTTCCGTTTGAGCTATGCTGGTCGAGTGGTCCTGACCGGTAGTCTGGGATATGTGCACTCGAGCACTCCACTAGGACAGTTTTGATCGAGTCTGGTGTGAAACTCCAAATGTGTAGTCCTGAGCTCCAAAAACATCTAATACCACTCCAGAATGCAGAATGTATACAATACACATGCTAATTTTCTTAAGTACTCTAAGGTGAACAATATGATTCAAAGTGGTATGAACAATGGATGAAACTACACTAAAATATGATAAATTAAGGTTAAAAACATGTAAAATACAGTGACAACAACTCCCTTAAACTTTTTCTTTGCTTGTCCTCAAGCAAACAAACAAGACTGAGCCTGAAGAAGAGGTTTGAAAGTGGGGACTCAGGACAAAAGTCTATGGATAAAGCGTGTAATCTCAAAGTCTTTGTTAACAGTTCTGGAATGCGATGCCAGCGAGCCTTACTTAAAAACTATAACCATTCTCATCACAACAAAGTCTAACTCCTAGCCCTAACTTACACATGCATTCAATGCAAACAGTCCCTTTAACATTTATTATATGTAACCATCGAATCATGCAATGCATCTACAAGTGAACTCATTTGGTTTGAGGGACAGGTTTTCAGAGGTAAAAATGACCTCTTCTTCATCTGGTTTAAGCGGATGATAACTGGGATCTCTCATAAGAATGGATTGAACTATGGGAGAAGGCAAAAGGTAAACGCCAACTGGTGTATACAAGAATAGATTTCATCTACCCATGGACACCCAACTAAATTTCCTAAACCTAAACGTAGAAAATGATCTAATTCTAACATCTTTGCTTTTTAACTGAAGGTCATCATCCTTTTTTTTATTAACATTGGATCAAACTATTTTCCCTTTCTGGTTTTCTTCTAAGAAGAGGATTTTCTATATTTTTATTACTTCTAGTGGAATGGGGATTATTGTCTTAACTGATAAGCTGCCACTCGACATCTGAGGTCGGGTGCTCTCATCGAGTGGTATATATATATATATATATTTTTTTCAATGCGCAGAGCCGATTTTATCTTTTGATTTCTTTCCCAATCCTTCACTAGCAATTCTGGAAATTTTGCCATTTCTGGTTCAGTCACTTCTGACTCAGTCTTTTCACTTCTCTGGCATGGAATGGTTGCCATTTTTGACTTAGTCTTGACGCTTGTCTGACCAACAACATAAACTTTTTAAATATTCAAACGGATGTAAAAATGAACATAAAACCCCAAAACATCTTCCTCCTCACAATTTCATCATCCTTTGCTTGGTCCTTCCTCCTCTGCGGTATCCACACAATAGTAAATAACTTTAGCCATGAAGAGTTGGCGATGATGATGATGATTCATCACAACTACGTTGGTCCACCACCCAAAAAACAAAGAAACTAATATGAGAACCTAAGGAAGTAACTTATAGATATTCTTTTGTGTGTGTGTGTGTGTGTGTTTTAAATTCAAAAACAGGAATCAATAATCCTCCATGGGAATATGATAAGAGAATCGTTCTCTCTATTCATTTACTCTTTCTTATCATTGATGATTATCAAGAATTGAGCTTATCCATAATCGATTTTGATTAGAATGCATGTTATTTGCTGATATGCTCAAATTTACAATTTAAGCTACTCTTTCAAATTAAGAGATCACTGTATACTTAGGGATCGAATCCACAAGAACTCTGGGCTTCACAAAATACATATAATAATTTCCAATTAAGCCAAACAACAAAAGAATTAAAAGTAAAAACAATGCAAAAGTAAATAGCTAAGATGATGGTGTGTAAATTCAATAAGAGAAGAAGGTAGAACTAGGGAATTCAATTAGAGAATACTGAGAATTGCGAACTGAGCAGATTCAATTCAGGATGCATACATGACCAGTTCTTAAACCCATAACACAATGATATGATCTTTCAACTCTCACTGCAATGATAACTATACTTAAATCACAGAATTCCAAATCACTTTGTAAATTCTAATAATAAAATATGCATTAATGTCACGTATGATATGTTCAAAAAATTCCTAAACCAAATATCTTTACGAGTAGGCTATTTTTCTCATTTAAAAATAGTTCAAAATATCAATAACACTCCCATGTATATTAATTATCCTTAGATTCTATATTCCAAGTGATCAATCCAGATCTAGTATAGACTCAAATCTAGATCAAGAACAATTATGATAATCCTAATATGTGTATGCCCAATTCAATAATTCATCATAAACCCTTGAAAACCCAAGATCTAACAAGTGGATTACTCAGACATAATCAATGAAACACGAATCATGATCTGAATAAATTGCATAGAGAAATCAAAAGTGTAAAAAGAGTTCAGAATCTTCTCTCTACAAGGTAAGTTCTGATTCTTCTCTCCAAAGAAGTTGATAAAACAAAACTTAGTCTTTTTGACTTCTAAAAACCTAGATAAATCTAAAATACAAAAAGAACTTGTATTGAAAATAATTAAAACTCTTGGTACAACTTTGTAATTCTTCAAACTTGATAAAATCTCTGATAGCTTTGATAGTCGTGACCATGTCAATCGACACCAATGGGGTGTGTCGATTGACGTGAACACCCTAATTTGTCTTCAATTTGATTTGCTTAGCTATAAGCCTCCAAATGCTCCAAAGTGCATCAACAAGGTCCAGCTCGTACTTGTATCTAGTAAGAATCAAAGCATACCAAAAAGACTCTAAAAACAATACTTATATCATGGCTAAAAAACATAATATATCAATTCCCCCAGACTTAGCCTTTCCTTGACCTCAAGCAACCAGAAAACTAAACACAAGGAAGAAGTTTAAAAACATGAAACTCACAATGTCATCAGAGCACCACACTCACATTGACCTTAGTAATCCACTAGAAATTTCTTACCTTACAAGATCCTGACCACCATGTAGTTCATCGCTAGCACTCGCAGTTTTTCCGATAATACCCACAACTTCACAACATAGTCTCCGGTAAGTCCTTCATCGCTGCATCTCATCTTTAATTGCAATGCCCAGAACCATCTAGACTCATTGTCATTCAATACAAAAACAAAACAACCATACAACAACTTGTACTCTTTCTCTGCCCTAGCTTTTTTTGTATTCTCTTTTTTTTATGAACTTTCGTTTCTTATTTTTTATTATAATTCAAAGGGATAAGCAAATAATGGTATCGCGGGAAAATCCTAACCTCACTTCAGCCTTTGCGTGATCATCTCTATATATGTGTAAAATAATGGGGTCACGGAAAATTTTTCTACCCCTTTACACAAAAGAGAATCATCTCATCTTTACATATTAATTGATTGGATCAAGGGAGAGGAGTACCATTTATATTCCACAAAAGTTGTATCATGTTTGGTATAAATGAGGAGTCAAACCCTTAGAATATTGAAATCCTCGATGAGATTAATAGCTCAGGCCATAGAAACGAGGGTTTATGTTGGAAGTATGGGAATCTCAAGTCACCCGGCCAGCCTTTGATTTTTCCGTTAGTCTCGGATTCAATTCAGGGTTGAATCAATGGTCACTTAAGCTTTTGCAAAATGTTGTTGTTTCCTCGGTACTATCATAGTTTCTGACTAATTTTGACTCAATAAAACAGAACTTTAAAAAAATTAGGACTGACTCTCAAAATAATAAATAAAGTTAGTAAGTACCTCCCCGAGACTTAAACAACATTTTCCCCAGTGTTATCAAGCCTAAGGAAGGTGATAAAAAGAAATAAAAATGGAATAAGAGTGAATTGTTATTTAGAAATCGTAACCTTATGTGTGTGTATGTCGATCCACACCCATCCAGGGTATCGCTAGACACAATGTGTATAATTAGACACTGAAGTCTCACAATCATCTATCCTTGCCATTCATTGCATTTTCTCACAAGTTAATCTCATGAATCACTCAAACACAAGTTAAATAGCAAGAAAATATCCTAACAAAACAAGTTCAAACAAGTTCCAAAGCAAAATAAACGACAAACTTACTCAAAGCCTGGACTATGAAGAGACCCCTTGGGTGTGAAGTGGAGGCTTGTGTGATCACGTTGGATAGAGAGAGTTGGTGGGAATCTTCACATTCCATACCTGTCCATCCTCATCAGTAAAAATCCATATGTTGTTGGCTTTCATCCATGTGACATGCTTGAGATACTCATGATCAGTGGCTAAGTGATCACTCTTGTGAGATGTATTAGAGAGGATGATGTCAAAGTGGACAAAGATTAGAGTCAAGAGACTCCCAACATTCTTAAACTGCTTCTTGCAGAATGCCTTGGTCTTGAGAGAGGTGAGGTGATGCGCAAAGACGGCTCGTAATTTCAGATTAGTGTTAGGCATGGCATACCTCCAAATTTCCATGGAAACATGTGACCAATACCATGCAAAAGAATCATGAGATCCAACTTCCTCGCCTTGGTAGGATCAGATTTGCAAAAGATTGTGCTAGTAATGAGATGCAGGATTTACCTAATGGCGGGTTGATGGAGATTGGTCTGCTTCGAAGAGCCAGTATCATACTCTCCATTCCCAATGTGTGATCATAGAGTCTTCATGGTGACCCACTCAATGTCCAATGTTACTTGAGTACCATCTGCCATGAAACCCGGTATAGGTCACAAAAATCCAGAATAGTGATCTGGTATCGCACTCCCTTGCACATGAAAGTGAGAAGTTCTTCTTGAGCTACCTTGGCATTTTCATTGGCATAGTAAACATGACAAGTAGCCAAAACCTGTCTCGCCATGTTCGGATAGAGAAAGTTAAGAGTGTATCCATAGTACCATGTCCCATTCTTCCGGTGATGTGGTTAATGTCATCCTCGATCCCAAGAGCGATCATAGTCTGGCTATCCTCCAACCATGTAGGTCTCATATCAATGCTCTGCCACACATAATAGAACAGAGCCATAAGAGTGCAAATTAGAAAAACAAAACTAAAAAAATGTATATACACACTTACCGGTGAGTTGCCTCCCACTAATCGCTTGTTTTTCGTCATTAGCTACTTGATCATGTTCTAAACTTTGGAAGTATCCGAATGTGACAAAGGGGCCATAGAACTGAATTCATCTTCACTGTGGTCAAGCATCTTTGGTCTTAGGACCCTGTTCATCATCTCATCTATGGTTGCTTGTCCCTTTGCCTTGAACTTAGGAGTAATGATAGCTTGGAACTTAGAGAAAGGCCTTGATGTGCCTCCATACTGTAACTTGTACTCGCTGTATCACCAGCCTTTCTCAGCGGAATCGAGGCCACTTGAGGATCTGGAGCAACTTCCTTTCTTTATGGTTTATTTCTTCCTTTGCAGGGAGAGCAAGTTTCTCGATATGAAGCTTATTCACTTCATAGTTGTAACAACCCTTCTTATCATCTCTTGTAGCAACCTTTGGACTTATCATATTGGAGCCTTCTGGAATAACATCATAGAAAACACTGCAGTCAACATGATTGACAGCAATCCTTTTGTTAGGGAAATCAACAACTGCTCCTGCAGTACCAAGGAAAGGTCTTCCTCTAATCAAAAGCATGTGTGATCCATTAGCCATCTCCACAACATGAAAATCACATGGAAGTGGACAGTCTCCAATATGGACTTGCAAATCTTCGATGTACCCTATCAATTTTTTTACTGAAGCATCATCAAATGTTATTCCTACCAGGGAGGTCTTGATGTTGCATTTCCCTAATCTTGTTGCAATGTCCTTTTACATGAGATTAACACTTGATCCATAATCACAAGGAGAATCTCTGAATCCCACACCAACAATAGAACATGGTATATCAAATTTCCATAGATCCCCCAGCTTAGGCAGCTTCCAAAGATAGACGGGCTTTGTCTTCTGGGCATGTCGACCGACACCAAGGGTCTGTCGATCGATCCCTCCTGGCTGTGTCGACTCCTTTGTGTTGAGCTTGATCGATTTTTGTATGTCATCCTCTATATTCTTCGGCAAACTCTGGGGAATGTCTGGTGGTGCCGATCGACACACATGGCTCATGTTGATCGATGTGAGTTCAGCAATGAGAGCTTCGACTTTTTCTATTGCTCTAATGTTCATTAGATCCTCCTCAGTGGTGTCCCTCTTCACTCTTCAGCATGTCACTCCAGTACATAATGGCAGTGCATTGATATTTAGGATTAGTGTCACTTCTACCAAGCAAAACTCTATCAGGTCGTTTCACAGTTCCAACGGTTTGAACAACCTGTGTATCCAGTTTCTTGATATGGGTGTTCAAAGCTTCAAGCTTTCCATTCAAGTCTATGTTCAGAGAATCAATCTTACCATTGAAATCAATAGTAATCTTTTGATGACCTTCCAGTATCTGATCCAGCATAGCTTTCATCTCATTCTCTTGAGTCTTAGGAGGAGGAGTCTGATAGTAAGAACTCCCATAGTTCCTCGTAGAGCTGTTGTTGCTCCGCTCAGTATTATGAGTATCAGTCTTAGGAACAAACCTAGAAGTGTTATGATTACCTCCATAGTTGTTCCGCTGAGCATTCTTACCATAGTTCCTGAAACTACCATGAGAGTTACCAAACCGCTGACCATCAAACCCGAAAACATTCACATAGTTCACATCTTCTTCAATGCAGTCATCTTCTGGTTGGAAAGTCTACACCTCTTGAGAAAATAGAACTGTTTTCTTGTTCACCAGAAGGTTATGTACCGTATATAAAGCTTCGCCTTCAATTTAGCAATCTGACCATTATCCAAACCAACTGCTTGCTTCTTCCTCTCAAAATATGCATTCTTGGTACAATTACTAGATGTCAAGTTCTCAATCAACTTACTCGCAGCTCTTGGTTTCTTGGTGTTAAAATTCCCATTGCAAGCAGAATCCTAAGCAGTGTGCTACCTCTAATCAATATCACTAAAGAATGTTCTTAAAAGCTGAAATTCATTGAAACCATGGTGTGAAAAATCTCTCTGATAAGCCTTAAACCTCAGCCATGCAGCCTTAAAAGTCTCAGTCGGACCTTAGGTAAACTGAGCAATCATGTTCCTTAAGTCCTCAGGCTTAGCATTATCATAGAAGTTATCCAGAAAAGACGTCTCGGTATCCTTCCATGTTGTCAAGGAACCTAGTTTCAATTGCTTCAACCAATGAGCTACTTCACCAGCAAGTGGGTATGGGAAGAGCGTACGGAACATATAGTCCTCTGACACTCAATTGGCTTTAATACTAGAAGGTAAATCTTCAAACTTCTCAATGTGGTCCATTGGATGTTCATGGGTGAGAGCATCGAATGGATTTTGCCCCACAAGAATAAAGTCTTAGGGTTTCAACTCAAAATCATTCCTCTAGAAGGGAGGAGACGGAGAGCAGATCTATTGGTGTAGAACTGATTAGGCCTGTTGTACTCAGCAAGTGTTCTCTCCCCAGCTTCGTTCTCATCATTGCCCTGCGCACCAGCATTGTCCTGAGCATGTCCATCGACACCAACAGCAGTGTGTCCATCGACGTGGTCGAGAATGGGGTTTCTTTCAGCATCAAGCTTCTGACCGTGCTCGTTGCGTAAGTTTCCCTCTAAATCATGATAGACCCCAACATTATCCCTCACAAGCACAATAGGATTAACCATTTATGATGTCCTTAATGCCTTGTGATTAGCTCTCTCTAACTTTCCGATCTCTTGAGTAGCAAGTAGTGTTTGATCATTGTTGCCCCTAGTGCCGTACTTATGCATGCACCTGAAACACACAAGAGAAAGAAAAAGAAAGAGACATGAGTAACAAAATAAAAGAGAAGTCTACGCTAAATTATTTAACTAAAATCTAATGGTGAATTAGAATTCCCGGCAATGGCACCAAAATTTGATATGCTCAAATTTACCGTTTAAGCTACTCTCTCAAATTAATAGATCATTGTAGTACTTAGAGATCGAATCCACAAGGACTCTTGGCTTCACACAATAGATATAATAATTTCTAATTAATTTAAATAATAAAATAATTAAAAGTAAAAACAATGCAAAAGTAAATAGCTAAGATGATGGAGGTGTAAATTCAATAAGAGAAGAAGCTAGACCTAGGGAACTCAATTAGGGAATACTCAGAATTTCAAACAGTGAGGATTCAATTCAGGATGCATGTATAAACGGTTCTTAAACTCATAACACAATGATATGATCATTCAACTCTTCCTGCAATGATAACTATACTTAAATCTTAGAATTCCAAATCTCTTTGTAAACTCTAATGATAAAAGATGCATTCATGTCAAGTATGATATGTTCACAAAATCCCTAAACCTAATCTCTTTGCGAGTAGGCTATTTTGCTCATCTAAGAATAGTTCAAGATATCAATAACACTCTCATGTATATTAATTATCCTATGATTCTAGATTTCAGGTGATCAATCCAGATCTAGTATAGATTCAATTCTAAATGAAGAACAATTATGATAATCCTAATATGTTTTTGCCCAATTCAACAATTCATCATAAACCCTTGAAAATCCTATATCTAACAAGTGGATTACTCAGACATAATCAATGAAACACAAATCATGATCTGAATAAATTGCATAGAGAAATCAAAAGTGTAAAAGGAGTTCTAAATCTTCTCTCTACAAGGTTACTTGATAAAACAAAACTTAGTCTTTCTGACTTCTAAAAACCTAGATATCTAAAATACGAAAAGGACTTGTATTGCAAATAATTAAAACTCTTCAGATGGCTTTGATAGTATGACCCGTGTCGATCGACACCAATGGAGTGTGTCGATCGACGTGAACACCTTGATTCGTCTCCAAGTTGATTTGCTCAGGTACAAGCCTCCAAAAGCTCCAAAGTGCATCAACAAGGTCATGCTCATACTTGTACCTAATAAGACTGAAAGAATACCAAAAAGACTCTATAAACAATATTTATACCATGGCTAAAAATCATAAAAACCATTATATATCAACTCCCCCAAGCTTATCCTTTACTTACCCCCAAGCAAACAAAAAACTAAACACAAGGAAAAAGTTTGAAAACATGACACTCACAACGTCATCAGAGCACCACAATCACATTGACCTTAGTAATCCACTAGAAATTTCTTGACAAATGGATTTGTTTCTGATTAAAGCCTATTTGATTTTGTTTGTCTGATTATTATTTTTTAATAAAACAGACCGAGATGATGATGGAGTAAGCACAAATGTTTTCTCCATCATCATTTTCCGCATCTGGATCTGTTTTGTTAAAAGTATTAATCACCAAAAAAGTCCATTAGTCTTTTTGTCAAAAACAAAATCAATTATTGTATACAAGCACAGGAAATAATCTATTATACTGGTAAAAACTGTCAAATCAAGCACACGAAATTCAAATAATTTATATTCTAATCAAGTTATTACTATTCTCATATAATTTCCTCATGGAGGCTATTTTATTCAAGTTTGAAAATTAAAACATAAAACAAAAATGAAATATATATATATATATATATATTTATGTGTATATATATATAATATTTATGAATATGAGGTCTTTTTGAATTTTATTACTATCTAGATACAATACTCTTGTTGAGTTCAAGTGATTTATTGACTTAATTTTAATTGATAATTTTAAGTTATAGAAAATATAAAATGGAGTTGACTGACAAGATAATTCTTGGTTTGAAACATTTTATATTCACAGGAGATGGAGATTAGAGAGTTGACTAAGCTCGAAAGTGTCATAAATATCCTAAGTATTGAAAAATAAGAATCATAACATAAAAGGAAAAATTAAGGATACGAAAGAATAAAATTAGGAAAATGGGAGATGTGGGATAAAAGAATTTAGAACTAAAGGTAAACACTCAGTAGCGTGTTTACGAAGAACAGAAAATCCACCATGAGTGCTTGTATCCAAAGCTTTTAGAATCTTAACAAAAGAATCAACCATCTGTTTAAGAGGTTCTACTAAAGGTGTATTAAGGCTTGTAGGTTCACTTTGCTGCATTTATAAAACAAAAGTGAAAATCAAATGGAGATGAAGTACAAGAAGTACAAGAAGTACTAGAGATATTTTATTTTCTTTTGTTTTAAGTTTTATTTTATTTTCAGCAATTAATATTGCTTAGATATTTTCTACTCTTTTTTGTGCTATATAAGCACACGCCTAGACCATCACAAATAATCAATCAACATTCTTCTCAAACATTTTTAGAGTGAATCTCTTTAGTTCTTTTAGAACTTTTGATTGCTTGGTGAGTAATATCCAACAATCAGCGTGATTTGTCTCGGTGTGTCATATCCAGGAAATCAAACCTTGTCTCGTCTAGGTGTGTCATATCCTAGGGGGCATTGAGGTGTATCAAGAGCCTTCCGCAACTCTTGTGTGACCAACCGATCCATCATCAATCCATCTATCCATTTTCACAACTCGAAAGTGTCGAATCCTTGGGAGGATTGCATCACGATCATTCTGATCGAGTGCTATTAGTAGTTCCGCTGAGTATTCCCACTATAGTTCCTGAAATAATCTTGAGGGTTACCAGATCGCTGACCATAAAATCCGGAACCACTGACATAGTTCACATCCTCTTCAATGCAGTATTCTTCTGGTTCGAAAGGCTCAATATCTTGAGCAAAGTGAACCGATCTCTAGTTCACTAGAACGTTGTGTACCTTATCCATCTTGGCTTTCACTTCAGCAATCTGACCATTATCCAAACCAGGTGCTTGCTTCTTCCTCTCAAAGTCTGCATTCTTGGTACCATTACTAGACGCCAAGTTCACAATCAACTGACTCGCAGCCCTTGGTTTCCTTGTGTTGATGTCACCATTTCTTGCAGCATCCAAAGCAATCTGATATCTCCAATCAATCCCACTGAAGAATGTCCTTAAAAGTTGAACTTCATTAAAACCATGGTACGGATAATTTCTCTGATACGCCTTTAACCTAGCCATGCAGCCATAAAAGTCTATGTAGGCCCTTGAGTAAATTGAGCGATCATGTTCCTCAAATATTCTGACTTAGCATCATCATAGAAGTTATCCAGAAAAGCAGTCTTAGTATCCTTCCAAGTTTTCAAACATCCTGGCTTCAATTGCTTCAACCAGTGAGCTTATTCCCCAGCAAGTGAGTATGGGAAGAGCTTGCAGAACAACTAGACCTCTGACACTCCATTGACATTAATGCTAAAAGCCAAATCTTCAAACTTCTCAATGTGGTCACTCGGATGTTCATGGGAGAGAGCTTGGAATGGATGTTGCCCTACAAGAGTAAAGTACCAGGGTTTTAACTCAAAATCATTCCTCTGAAAAGCAGGAGATCAGATGGCATACCTATTAGTGTAGAACTGATTAGGTCTGTTGTACTTAGTGAGTGTTCTCTCCTCAATTTCATTCCCATTATTGTCCTGCGGACCAGTATTGTCCTGAGTGTGTTGATCGACACCAACAGCAGCGTGCTCGACGATCTCGACTATAGGGTTTCCCTCTACATCAAGTTTCTGACCCTGCTCGTTGCGTAGATTTTCCTCTAAATCATGATAGACCCCAACATCATTCCTCACTAGCACAATAGGGTTAACCATCTATCATGTTTTTTGTGCTTCCGATTAGCTCGCTTTAACTTGCCAATCTCTTGAGTTGCAAGTAGTGGTTGATAATTTTTTTGCTCCTGGTGCCATACTTATGCATGCAATTGAAAGACACAAGAGAAAGAAAAAGAAAGAGATGTAAGTAACAAAATAAAAGAAAAGTTTAGACTAAATTCATAATTGGAATCTAATGGTGAATTAGAGTCTCCGGCAATGGCGCCAAAATTTGATATGCTCAAATTTACCCTTAGAGCTACTCTCTCAAATTAAGAGATCACTGTAGTACTTAAAGGATCGAATCCGCAAGGACTCTGGGCTTCACACAATAGATGTATCAATTTCAAATAAAGCTAAACAACAAAAGAATTAAAAGTAAAAACAGTGCAATAATGATCAAACGAAAGTAGATGGGGTGTAAGTTCAATATGAGAAGGCGTTAGACCTAGGGAATTCAATTTGGGTAATTCAGAATTGTGAACTGGGCGAGTTTAATATAGGATGCATGTATGACCGGTTCTTAAACTCATAATACAATGATATGATCATTGAACTCACGTTGCAATGATAACTATACTTAAATCACAGAATTTCAAATCTCTTTGTAAACCCTAATGCTGAAGGAGGCATTAATGTCTGGTATAATATGTTCACAAAATCCCTAAACCAAATCTCTTTACGAGCAGGCTAATTTACTCATCTAAGATTAGTTCAAGATATCAATAACATTATCATGTATATTAAATATCCTAAGGTTCTAGATTCTAGGTGATCAATCCAGATCTAGTGTAAATTCAAATCTAGATGAAGAACAATTATGATTATCCTAATATGTTATGCCCAATTAAACAATTCATCATAAACCCTTTGAAACCCCTAAATCTAACAAATGGATTACTCAGACATTATCAATGAAACACAAATCATGGTCTGAATAAACTTCGTAGAGAAATCAAAAGTATAACAGGAGTTCAAAATCTTCTCCCTACAAGGTGAGTTCTGATTCTTCTCCCCAAAGCTTTCTTGTTCCAAAATCTCTCAAAGAACTTGATAAAACAAAACTTAGTCTTCTATGACTTCTAAAAATCTATATATATCTAAAATACAAAAATGACTTGTATTACAAATAATTAAAACTCTTGGGGCAACTTTGTAATTCTTGAAACTTGATAAAACTCGAAAGGCTTTGATAGTCGTGACCTGTGTCGATCGACACCAATAGGGTGTGTCGATCGACATCAACACCTCCATTCCTCTCCAAGTTAATTTTATCAGCTACAAGGCTCTAAAAGCTCCAAAGTGTATTAACATGGTCCAGCTCGTACTTGTACCTAATAAGACTCAAATAATACCAAAAAGACTCTAAAAAAATACTTATATCATGGCTAAAATCCATAAAAACCATAATATATATACATTTTTACGTTGCATTTTCCTGTGTGTGTATATCTCATAGATGGGAGGATTGCATCACTAAGTATTTAACGAATACTTATGCATCTCCTTTATTTGATGAAGAAAAAGAAAAATAGTGATCATGGAATCATCGCAAGGAATATGAGATGATCTAGACTCGTTGGTTTGTTTGATTATTTTAATATTAATACCGAATCTATTTAGTTTATGATTCTTAGGATTAAAAATCATGTGGAATAAATTGGTGATTTTATTTTTTCATTTCGGTTTAATTTCTTCATGTGTAGAGGCCATTGGATGAGAGTCTATAGCATGTTATTTGATTGGATGATTGGTATTTGGATTATATGTTTTTACGTTGCATTTTCTGGTGTGTGTATATCTTGTAGATGGAAGGATTGCATCACTAAGTATTTATCAAAATATTTATGCATCTCTTTTATTTGATGCAGAAAAAGAAAAAGCGTGATCGTGGAATCATGGCAAGAAAGATGGGATGATTTAGACTTGTTGGTTTGTTTAAGTATTTTAGTATTAATGCCGAATGTTTTAGTTTATGATTCCTAGGATGAAAAATCATGTGTAATAAATTGGTGATTTTATTTGTTTAATTTTAGAGAGGGGTTATATTATTTGAATTAATTATTATTCATGAGTTCGGTAAATTTTAATTGATTTGGGTTGAGAATAATTAATATTTATGGGACTATTAATTATTTGACGAGAACAAAGTATGTTATGTGTGCCAGAAACATTCATCGCACATGCCCTCCTGACCCCAACCACCTGGTTTCAGTTGAATCTTCCTCCGGGGCAAGGAATCTTCCAAAATTTTATAGTAGCATCCTAAAAATTCATGTAGAGTCCAAAGTATCTCGGCTCTGGAGAAACGTGATCGGTAAAAAAAATTTCAAACCACCAACTATTTCACTCGTGACTTGATGCCTAATATAGAAACCATTCTCAGCAAGCGTTTAATGTAGTTTTGCAATTCTTTAGCTGCCCAAGAGTTTGTTGCAACATTACATATAGAGACACCATTTTGCCTTATCCTCCGTCTGCTGCACGCTTCAAGAGATGAAGACCTTCTGCGGTTTTACTGTGGACAAAGTAATCATGCATTCCCTTGTTATAGATCGCCTCTAGATTGTCATAGCACTTACCTATAAACATTTTCTCATCGGCTGTAGAGTACCTCATCAGCCCTCTAAACTTTTTTAGATCCACAACTTTTATATAAAATTAATCCGCTTGAGAAAATATCCGAAACAGGTTACAAACTTTATTTTCAATGAAAAAAGTTTACACATACATGTTGCAGTACGTAGTGTCTTGATTACCGAATATGGCAGATAAAAAAATTGCCAATAGTGTTGGAATCTAGGTGCATATTCGTTTTCCTATCACTTTCCCATGATCAGCCGTGTATGTGCAATATTCTATTATGATATCTTCAATCTAAGAATGTCCATAATAGATAAGATTGCATATAAAAGACTTTTGTTTTTAAAAATTTGTTTTCAGTTAAACTATGAATTAAACAATAACTAATTATTATGCATTTTATTCCTTAAATACAGGGTAAAAATTACAAAAATGTACCCATTTGAAATTTTATTTTCAAATAGAACCCCTTACAGCTTCAAAAATCATTTAGAGGGGACTCTTTTTGGAAATAAATTTTCAAAAGGGTCCAAAATAAAAACATTTCCGTAAATTCATTAGGTTAATTAACCAGATTTTTTGTTCAATTAAGAATTACGACTGATTAAAAAACATTGTGGTTTATTTTTATAATTTACCATATTTATTGGAAACCAATTAATGTACATTTTTTATTTCTTAAAATTGTTAACTCAATCTTCCATTAATGATTAAGAAAAACGGAGGAAATTTTTTTATTCATTAAGGTTGCCTATTTTTGGCTTTTTCATTTCTTTATATAGACAAACGGAGACCACTGAAGCAAATGATGGAGTTGTAGCTCCTACAAAACACGAAAACATGAAAGATGGAATAAATGATGTTCTAGAAACAAGGAATACAACTTCTCCTCTTATTCGAACTGAAATGAGACTAATTCAAAATAAAACTGTTAAATGAAGATCTGTTTACTCATGGCATATTCACATAGCAAATCTGCGCCGGTTTGATCTTCTCTTGCCTAGAATTATTGCCATTTCCAGCTCATTCATTTCTAACTCAGTCTTGCCACTTCTCTGGCATGGAATGGTTGCCATTTCCGACTCAGTCTTGCCACTTGTCTGACCCGCATCATACAACTTTTAAATATTGAAATGGATGTAAAAATGAACATCAAATCCCAAAATATCTTCCTCTTCACAATTTCATCATCCTTCCCTCGATCCTTCTTCCTATGTGGCATCCACACCATAGTAAATAACTTTAGCCATGACGAGCTAGCAATGATGATGATTCATCAGCATAACTACATAGTTCCACCACCCAAGAAACAAAGAAACAATTCGGGAAACCCAAGGGAGTACCTCATATATATACTTATATTGTGTGTGTGTTTTTTAAATTCCAAACAGAAATCAATAATCTTCCATGGGAAAATATTAAAAGAATCATTTTCTCTATTCATTTACTGTTTCTTATTATTGTTGATAATCAAGAATTGAGGTTATTCTTAATCAATCTTGAGTAGAATGTATGTTATTAGCAATTTCCTGTGCTCGATTCATAAACTTTTACAATTATATTTAGATTATTTTATGTGCCTGTATAGAAGTATAGAATTTTCTCCTTTTACAGACAATGAAGACAACAACTTAAACCAGCGATGACTTCCTCCTTTGCGCCGAGCTTGAGTCGACACCACATACAACAAACCCATAATCACACTCCTCAACACGACACAGCCCTTCAGACGCCAACAATAGGTCACCATAAACTGAGTCTTCTATCCATAAGTTCTAAAGGTTCCTTCAAAATTTAAGCTCAAACCGATCTCATTTGCTCAACAAACCAATACAACTCGTGAGATTACTCTATACAAATATGTCTCAGAAGTACATGAATAAATCAACAACTTACCGTTGAAAACTTAATCCCACCGTTGAATCTTGACCTAAAAGTGCTATAAAGCTGCCCACCAAAGTGTATCCAGATCGGACTTTAGATAAGCGTTTTACATTCCTTTGAAGTTGGACTTTCGCTAGGCTTGATCAGCAGAGAACTGACTCAGTAAAAAGTCCATAACTTTCAAACCAGAACTCCGATTTTGGATCCTCTTTGGGCTGTAGCTAGCTCTTGATGTCGACCATTGCTACATGAAATATAAGATGGATAGATTAATAGTTTCTAAGCCGTTTCTTCTTTCTCCCAGAACCGATCTCAGCCATTTCTTCTTTCTCCCAGAACTGATCGAATCAGTCTTCTTCTCTTTTACTTCTTCTTTTCTCTGTTTCTCTCTTCTTTTGACATTAGACTGATCATCACCGGTACTACCAATCATGTTGAAATTGATGAGGAGAACTCAACTAAAATCAGGTGATTTATAGATTGACAGTCTAATTCTCCCCACAGAAGGTCCCAAAATGAGGATACAGAATCTCACACCCAATAAAATAATAAAATTTTTATAAAGTAAAATAAGATTTATGTAATAAAATGAACTAGTAAGTGGAAATTAAGTATAATAAAAATAGTGACCTTTAGTGAAAAATGAGCGACTCCTTTACAAGACTATGAAGATCGGTATTTATATATGAATTAGAGAATAAATGCTAAGAATAATGACTAATTAATTTTATCATTCTCCTTTAAGTCGTCGGTTTTGACCTAAAATTTAATGTCGTAATTTTCTCTATTTTGAATGAAATCTTCTCCAATGAGCAGATCCACCTTGCTTCATGGCCAGTCGTTGCCTTCACTCGCTTCTTCCTCCATGAGGCTTTGCTACTCTCCGGATCTTACTTTGCTTTTCCGAGCTCTTGGTTAGTTTGCCTGCTCTTCTTATTCTGGATTATTTGATAACCTTTTAAATGTATTAAATACAATGACATGTGTCGTAATATGAAGAGTATGGATCCTCGGTACAGATTCGGTATCAACATATGGGCAAGTACTAAAGTAAGTTCTAGCGCCACAGCAAGGAGGAGTGCGAAAAGACGAAACTTCAAAGAGATAATTGAGTTCCCGTGATTTCTAAAACCTCTTTTCCATGACTTTACTTTGTTGTTTTCTTGAGGACAAGGAAAGTCTAAGTCTCGGAGAGTTGGTAACATCATACTTTTACCCATTTTCACGATTAGTTTCATATGGTTTTATGAAGAGATTGGTGTGATTTTAAGGCTAAATACGCTATTATCGAATATTTCTAGTGTCAAAGAAGTTTTGTAGGTTTTAAGGAAAAATGGACCAAAAAGGAGAAACCCCGTTTTAAAGCATTTTCAGAGCACCAGAAGTTTGATATTCATTGAAGACCTTTATGTTAAGCATATTCAGAGATCTTTATATCCCTGGAAAGCTAGAAAAAGCGTCAAGTTTCACCTGGGACAAGAATCAAAGCAATCCATTAAGACATTTGGAAGATATGACCCAAGGAATGAAGCCTTATTAACCTCGGTAACTCTGCCCGTGAGCGAGACAAGCCTTCTCCAAAACTCGGTTACTAAGCCCGTGGCTGAGGTTTTCTCCCTTGCCTTCTAACTTACTAAAATGCCGAGTTTAGCCTCCAAAACCCTAAGACCGACTTCTTGGCCCTCAAGCCTATAAATACTTAACCTTATGCGCTAGGGTTTCATGTGCTTCCGGAGAGTGCTTGGAGTGTGCCTTCAGAGAGTCTTAAACCGTGTGATTTTAGTGTGCTTCAGCCATGCCTCCATTGAGATCTCATATAGCCGTACCAACCTTCCCACTCGTCCAAGCCATTGAAGATCACCATCTCTTTTCTCTTAATACTTTGTAATTTCTGAACCTTATTCTTTTATCTATGCAGTTCATGAATTACTTTAACCTTGCTTTTATGATTCCTTTAAGGATGATTGAGTAATTTACTTGTTGAGTTTAATGGGTTAATCAAAGGTGGGAGATGATCTATATTGTTTAAGTAGCGAGTCCATCATCTTTGCATCATCGTTTACACTGTTCTTTCATTATGATATTTCTCTTAATGCATGTAGCTAGCATCTTGAACTAGCAACTAATCTTAGGCATCTAGGTTTCGTTATCTGCTTCCATACTTTGCTTGATCCTAGGTTAGATGATTATAGCGTCATAACAAGCACATACCACTTAGGTATGGAGTTTTATGGATTATAATTGAACTTGATTTTAATGGTTTGATTTATGTTTTGTTGCCTGCGTAAGTTGAGTACTAGGACATATTGATCTCATCCGGTTTTCTCTATGGTAATAGGTTAATAGAACTTTCGTGTTTCATAATTTAAGACTTAGGAGTAGACATGCATTTACATGAACATATCTTGAATTAATTGACCATTGAACCCTGGAGATCCCTTGAATGCCCAATGCCTGCTTTCTATTGATTTAAATCTCATTTTATTTGCTATTTTGTTTACTTGCAATCGTGACACAACAAAACCCCCTTTTCATATTTTGGTTATAGCCTTACTTGTTCCTCACTTGCAAAACAACTTCTCTCTCAGTGGGATTCGATACCTTAAGTGCTACAATTGATTCGATGTGCACTTTCAACTTATTAGTTGTGTTTGAGGAAACCTTTACTTGACAAACACTGTGCACCACATCATCAAACAACTTGGAGAATTCCAATTTCATCATCACCTCTTATCCCTTAGGGGGGTGTATTGAACTGCATATTTTGAGAGATTTGAGTTGATGAGTTTTTAGATGATTTGGTGAAATTTTGATAAATTAGGAATTTTGTTTTTAAATTTTTCGAAATCTCAAATAAAACCATGGTATTTTGCTCTTTGTATTTTTAATTAAGAAATCTCCTCAAATCTCACCTGAAACTTATAAATCAAATTTTAATCATGTTTTTAATAACAATGGATTTGAGTGTAAAATTTAAAATCATTAATCTAATAACATTGGATTTAAAAAATATTTTAAAATTCATGCTTCAATAACACACGATTTGTCATTTTGACTCAAATCTCTTCAAATACCCACTCCAATTCATGCTGGAGCTGTGATTGATGTTAAGGAGGGAAAGATTAAACTAAATCATGGAAAATACCTGCTGATGAAGTTTGATATTGAAAGGAATCCTAGGAAGCTCACCATCAATGGACAAGTATTTGCCATTGAGGTTGGCAACCAAGAAGATAATACGGTCATTCAAGAACCCCCTGCCAAGCTATATACCCCTTTATGTCGCAGAACAGCCTCCAAACTCATCAGATGGATCAACTATAGGATGGCATGATCAAAAAGATTACTTGAGTGATGAGGAAGAGATGCATCTGCAGCATCTAGCTCTTAAAGTCAGCTGTGAAGATGAAGTATCAGATGCAGAGTCTAGACTGGAAAGCATAGGCTCTAATGAAGAAAAAATAGGCTGGACTCGTCCATGTCACTCGACTCCTTCGATCGAGTCAACCCAAATAATACACGACAAGGTCATCAAATCTCTCAAGAATGAGGTGGCAAGCTTATCAAGTAAAGTCAATGAATTAAGAGGCCAATTATACCAGTTTAGGAGCAATCAAAGTAGCTCTTCGGCCAGATTGGTCACTAAGAAGATAAATAGACTTGGGATGAGTAGACTTTCATGAATGCTACCAGAGCATCCTCTTTTCGAAACACACCAAGGATGCAGCATGAGGGGACCTTAGAGCCTCTCCATGGCCCACCCTATACCTGATCTTTGTGAGTAAGTCAAGCCCAGTGACTTAAAAGAAGCTCACTTGGGAGAAGTTCTATGTATATCCTTGTATATATTTCAAATCTCTTATGCTTTAAATTTGGTGCCTTTTATGTTTTTCTTTAGTTTTGATCTCAAGTATAAGGAAAAAGACTCTGGGGATAAAGATAAGATGAAAATCAAGAAGTCTGAGTATCGGATCAAACCACTCGAACCAGGCTTTCAAGCAAGGTGATCGAGCACATTTCATTGCAGCTCGAAATGACCACTCGAGAACACCACTGGAGCAGTCTGGTCTAGTGATCCAGATTTTATCCAGAATCTCAACTTTAATTCTTGACAATCAATTTTTATCCAAAACCTTATCCACTCGACCTTATATCCTCTCCACGTGATTTTATCCTCCCCCATCCTCATTTTTGTGATTTTTCACTCTCTCTCAAAAGTTTTAATTTGATTGCCATGTGAATTCTTGTTTGCGAAATTGAAAATTATGTGAAAGTTTTAAACTCCATCAAACATGCTCGAGTGTAAGGCTCAATAGGATCCAAAATTTCTAGAAAATGGATACTCGACCACATATGTTCAAGTGGTTGAGTCGAGTGATATAAAATTCCCAGAAATAAGGAGTCCACTACACCACAACGCTCGAGTATCCCGTTCACGTAGCTATATATAATTTTCAATTTTTTCAGGAACTCTCAAGATCAGGTAATAAGCCAAGTTAGGGCTGCAGCCATGGCCAGAAGCTTCACAAAAGTGAGAAACTCCAGCACAACACCTCAGTTGATTGATGAGGACATCGAAGACACAATGCCTCCACAAACTCAACAGGATTTGTACTTCAAAGTACCCAATCTGTAGTGGCAAATTTTTGAGCATACCATAGGGTCTTCTAACAGTCATGTCAGCTAACACAAGAGAGATCTTACTTGGTTTGTACTCCCCATAGCCTAACCACTCAGTAGCTGACAAAGGCATGATGCTAACAGATGCACCAAGATCGCAAAGAGAGTTTCTAAAGACAGTTTGTTTTAGCTTGCATGGCAAGGTGAAGGATCCTGGATATTCAAGCTTCTCTTGCACCACAATCTCTTCCTCACTGATGGCTTTGCATTCATGCTCCTTCTTAGCTAGTTCTTTATTATCCTTGATGCTTTTCAAGACTCTTTCTTTTAGAAAGATGTCAGATGCATCTAATAGCTTGATGGCGTCCTTCAGAGGAATCTTTGCTTCTAACTCTTGTAGTTCTTCCTCAAGTATCGCTTCATACCCTGCCATAATCTATTTCTTGAATCTTCCAGGGTAAGGGCAGTTTAGTAGGACTCGAAGATCAGCACGTTTCTTCTTTTTAGCAGACATAGCTATGACTCGAGCAGAATATCAAGTGTCTTGCTCGAGTGTATCCTCCAATTGAGGTTTTCAACTGATCTTGATTCTACTCTAGCAGATGATTGAGTGGTGGGTTCGAGTGCTTCTTCAACTTCTAGTTTCTGTAGAGAATCCTCCCAGCTTGAGTATCACTATCCATAGTGAATGCTGCATACCTTTTCTTAAAAGGTAAATGGAATGCAGTGGTAGAGTTGATGGCATAGACGTTAGTAAATTCCTTGGGGTTTTGAATTGCTTTGCCCAGTAATTACCCTGTAGACTTGGTAGATGAAGAAGCACTGAGGCCTTCTAGATGCTTGAGTCTGGAGTTGAGAGTTTTGAACTTGGAGTTGAGATCAGCATAAGAGCAATAAATGTGGTTCTTGAGATCAGTCATCCTCTTTGTCTGCTTGATTGCACCATTGGCCTGTCCATAAAGAATTAGTTGAAGCATGTTCTTCAAGTCGATGTCTGGAAAAAGCTGGGATTGTTGTGGTGCAAAACCAGCTGGTGGGTTAAAAGCAGGCACTTGTGGTTGATAAGAACCTTATTGAGACTGTTTAGGAACAAAGCCTTGATTCTTGCCAAATAAGCTGAACTGCTTGTTCTGTTGCTAAGGATACACCTGATCCTCAGGGTTCACGACATTAGGATTTCTGTAGGAGAGATTTGGGTTCTTGTTGTAGTTGATGAAGCCTTTGGTGTAGTTACCTTGATTCTGTATGTAGTTGGCTTCCTCAATCTGCTCTATCTCCCAAGCTTGGATCTGACACAGCTGTTCCTCATCAACAAAGTGTACTGTCTTGGGTTGTATCAGCAGAAGCTTGTCTATCTTGGCATTCAAAAATTTCATCTCTTTCATGTATTTGTCTTCACCATTGGCTGATCTTCTGTTGCTTCTATCAAAGTCCTCATTGTAATTTCTATCTGATTGAGCAAGATTCTCAACAAGCTCCCATCCAGAATCAACATCTTTTTTGATAAAGTTACCATTGCTAGCGGTGTCGGGAAGCATTCAGTTCTTAGGTAAGAAGCCTCTGTAGAGAGTGCTGAGAAGAGATTTGTTGTTGCAGTCGTGAGGAGGGCACTGACTGGTGTAGAGTTTGAAACGCTCCCAAGCCTCTGAAAATATCTCCCCAGTTTTCTGAGTAAAACCGGATATCTCGTTTTTAATCCTGGAAGTGTGAGAGTTAGAGAAGAACTTGGCTAAGAATACCTTCTTACAATCATCCCAAGATGTGATTGTACCATGTGGTATTGTCTTCTCCTATTAGTGGGCCTTGTTGCCTAGAGAGAAGAGAAAAATACATAGTTTGAAGCTATCCTCGCTGACACATTAATCTTTGTGAGGCCACAGAGGCGATCGAACTCATCGAGGTGATGTAAAGGATCTTCCATAGGTAAACCGTGGAATTTGTTGCCTTGCACCATAGAGCTCAGACCACTCTTGATCTCAAAGTTATTATTCTGCACAGCTGGGGGTACTATCCCTTGTCTCTGCGTGTGCGTATTTGGAGCGTCTCCAGCTCGTATGGTACGAGGTCTGACTTGCGCTTCTACCATCACTAGTGGTGGTGTAACTATAACTCTTTCCTGTTGATGCCTTTGTTTAAGTTGTTTGGTATGGTCTAGATACTGAATCAGGTTGTGGCTTCATTTAGACCTAGTGTGCATCCAGATGAAGAGGAGCTCGAGCAAGCAACTCTACCGTTGTGGTCGAGTGGTACCTAATACAGACAACGAACAGAAGGTAAACAGTAAGTAACTTAGAAAGAACTTAATCTTGGAAAAAAATTGAAATTCAAACTATAACACGGTGGTTCCCAAATGGCAATGGCGCCAAATTGAAACAGTTATAGTACTCTCTTATTTTGCTATTTCCTAAATTACTTGATTTTCACTACTCGACCAAGTAGTTCGAGTATATCCCTCGCTTTGTTTTCTTTGTCTACTCGACCACCCTTCTCGAGCTGTCAACTCGAGTATAGTATTGCTTGTTTTATCTTCATTTCATTTAGGTAGTTAGATATCCATTACCTGTTTGGCTTGACTTAGAATGATTTGATTGCATCCTCATTGCATAATACAGTATTCCTGATTGGATAGACATTGCATTCCCACCACTATACTGTAATTACATGTTTGTGTGAGGAAATATCTGTTTCATAAGGGATGGGATCAACTACAAGGACTTCGACGTGCCAGAGAGATTATGAGGCTTCTCTGTTCGTGTCTAGGGCTGTTTTCTCGGCTCTCCTCTCTTGCATATATGAGGCACACGAAACCCTAATGATAAGGTTAAGTATTTATAGGCCTTGGGCTCCAAAGAGTCGGTTTTAGGGTTTTGGAGGCTAAACTCATCATTTTGATAAGTACAGAGGCACGGATGTGGGCCTCAGTCATGGTCCTTATGACCAAGGTGGTGAATAAGGCTGGCCCTGGTCACGGGACCTATGGCCGGAGTCATCAAGAAGTTTGACCTCGGTCACGAGCTGTGTGACCGATGTTGACATATCTTCACTCTTCGGGATGTATATTTCAAATGGCTGAATGTATTGATTCGATTCTTATCCGAGGTGAATTTTGACTCTTCCAGCTTTCCATAAACATAAAGAACTCCAGATTTGGTTCTTGGGAAGGTTTTCATACATTGCCAAACTTTTGATGCTATGAAACTGCCTTAAAAGGGGTTTTACTCTTTTTTTTGTCCATTTTCCCTCAAAACCTGTAAAACCTTGAAACAGGCTTTTTCACACACACAAAATGCAAGGAAATGCTAAGTGTGACCTGAATGCAATTGTACTATAGTGGTAGGAATACTAAGTCAATCCAATCTGGAAGACTGTGTTATGCAATGAGGATACAATCAATTCATTTAAGTCAAGGCAAGCAGATTAAATAGTGAATGCCTAACAACCTAAACAATGCAAGAAAATTAAGTAAAAGACCCACTCGAGTTGTTAGTTCGAGTGGGGTGATCGAGCTACAAGGGAAACAGAGAAAGTAGGGCACTCGATCTAAATGATCAAGTAAAGAGATCGAGTGGTGCAGGAAAATGACAAAACAGAAAAGCACTCGATCTAAGTGATTGAGTGGATGCAATTGAGCTAAGCAGAAAACGACAAAAAAAAAGCAGTGAAGCACTCGACCGAGGTGGTCGAGTGGTAAAGAAAAAGTAAACAAGCAAGAACAAAATAACAATCAAATGGGAAATAAGGTTAAGGATGGGATTCATGGATCTGTGATTCTCCTTGGTCTCTCCTAAATGCTTAATAAAACTTCACATAAGCTATCTCTAAACAATGAACATCAAATAAGGTGATAAACACCAACAAGCCTATACGAGTTCCTAATCTTAATACCCAGTCAAAGATACAAAGAAACTTAGAGCATATATCAATGAAACATAATATAGGCAAGCATTAAGAACCAATTCATTAATATCAAAATACAGCTAAAACCTCTTAAGTCATGGGTTAAAGCTATAGATCTCTGGTATTAGTTGGTTCAAGCATTTCATCAACACCTTCTGAGTGAAAAATGCCTGAGATCAAACTTACCAATCCCTTGGCTAACTAAGCATGAAGAACACCTAATGCAGAAGAAATCTATGCAATTTTAAGTTTAAACATTTAAGGAGACCAAAAAATCTTACACTGATCTATCTGATCCCTAAGATTCCTAGTCACTACTCAGAACCCATCATCAAGAAAAGAAACCCAGAAAATGCTAAAAATGACATATGAGATAGATAATGACGAGATGAACAATGTTGGAGAAGAAAATAATTACAAATACTCAATAGATAAAAAGTAATCAGAGCTACAAAAACAGAAAAATGAAGAACAAGAGAGAAAAAAATTAAGAGGCAAAGATTATGTTAAAGAGAGGTGCCCCTTACTAATAAATAATAAGATTATTTATACTAGAAGGCCTGGAAGCCCTAAAAACACAAAAGGACAAAAACTTAAATCAGTTATGGGAAGGGAAAATCCACTCAAGCACATGGGTCGACTGGCCTTGGTCGAGTGGTTGCCACATATGCATGTTCTTCCCTCGAACTCACCCACTCGAACAATCGGAGGTCGAGTTGAGTTGACGTGTTCTCCAAGTTATCATCACTCGAGCCTTCCGTTCGAGCTATGTTGGTCGAGTGGTCTTTATAGGTACTCTAGGATACGTGCACTCAAACTCTCCACTCGGATAGTCATGGTCGAGTCAGGTGTGAAACTCCAAATGTTTAGTCCATTGCTCCAAAAACACCTAATACCAGCTCCAATATGCACAATGTATGCAATGCTCATATAAAATGTTTCAAGTACTCTAACGTGATGAATATGATGCAAAGTGGTATAAACAATGGATGAAACTTGAAACACCCCGTCCCGGAAACCACTAAACCGGGACCGGTTAAAATCACAACAAAACCATGCAAAACAAGCATTTTAAATTTTTTCTAAGAACTTAACTGAATAAATAAAATCCACTTTATTTATTTCCAAAACACTAATCGGATACTACCTAGCGGAAGCGAATACTAAATAATCCATCCAATAAAAATAATTAAATCATAAATGACACCAACAAAGACCCTGGTCATGTCATCTACTCCATAGCCTTGGTCTTACGAGCTCTAGCAAGACTCAGTCCTTACCTGCATTACATAACGAGATGCCTCAGTATAAAAGATATTGAATGAGGCAACAACTACATAAAAGCTAACATTCACCAATGCCAGCCATCAATAAACACAATCATATCAACAAGCAACACATGCTATAAATAACAACAATAAACATCCATTACTCCTAATGGACCAACAACAAAAACCACAGAAACGAGGACCACTCCAAGTCCTCAGACTAACCACAGTCTAACACACAAGCACTCACCTTTGCTCACAACGATTTCCTTGATTGTACTTTCCTTTTTAAGAAACTTTCCTTTCTAGGAAACCTTCATTTCTAGGAATTGCTAGGGTTTCTTAAATGTTATAGCAACACAACTACAACCTCCCTTCCTCACCCTACAGCCAACCACAACAACAGAACAATCTTCAACCTAAACTGGAAAAATATCAGAAATGATCAGCCTCAAAGATAGGATCACAAACCGAAATCTAACCGTCCACATTCCAATCGCACCGTTGAAAATCAACCCATAGATGTCCCGAAACTACCCCCAAAGTTTCGTGATGATCGGACCATAGATGTACTCGCGATGTCTCTTTGAATTCACGTTGGCCCAGATCGCATCTGAAACAGGGCCCCTCATGAAAATGCGAATAACTTTCAAAATATTAATCCAAATAAACATCCGCAAAGTGGTACCTCTAGATATAAGGGTAACTACAACACCACAAAATTTCCTTACATTGAAAATGATTTGCTAGGTCAAACCTTCGTTCTACCACGACATGTCCGATGTATCTGCATCTCTTTCATGTGCAAGCTTTCCTTCTTCTCTTTCAGCCACACTCAGCCTCTCTCTTTCTCTCCTTGAAGGTGGCCACGAAAATTATGAGGAATAACTAGGGTTTCTGCAAATTTTAGGGATTAAATAGGCTTAGGGTTTTGTTCTCCAAAATTTTCCTTAAGTCCCTCAACTTTTCAGTCTTTCCAATTCAGCCCTAAACTCTAAACCCGCCGACCACAATTGATTTAATCAATCTAGCCCCCAAACTTCTAATTCTCTAATTAAAACCCCCAATTAATGGGTTACAGATGTTACAACTAACTACAATAAAATAATGATATATGAAGGCTAAAAATATGTAAAATACAATGATATCAAACCTCTTTGACACTAGACATACTTGATAATAGCGTATTTAGCCTTCAAATTATATCAAAATCTTCATAAAACCATATGAAAACAATAGTAAAAAGGGGTAAAAATACGATGTTATCATGGTAGCACACTCGCTGCTGAAAAGTGATGAAGCGAAGTAGATCGAGATAGAGCTGATTTAGATGGTGGTAACACTATCTCTGAATATATAAAGTAAGGAGATGATTTGTGTAACAATGGTTTGTTGAGAGACGTCAAACCCTTGTAAAAGAGCTTTGATAAATGTGAGCTGAAGGCTAAAAACATGTAAAATACAATGATATCAAACCTCTTTGACACTAGACATACTCGATAATAGCGTATTTAGCCTTCAAATCATATCAAAATCTTCATAAAACCATATGAAAACAATAGTAAAAAGGGGTAAAAATACGATGTTATCATGGTAACACACTCGCTGCTGAAAAGTGATGAAGCGAAGTAGATCGAGATAGAGCTGATTTAGATGGTGGTAACACTATCTCTGAATATATAAAGTAAGGAGATGATTTGTGTAACAATGGTTTGTTGAGAGACGTCAAACCCTTGTAAAAGAGCTTTGATAAATGTGAGCTTCAACTCTTAAGTAAATCGCACAAGAAGAAGGAGACATCGGCTAGGGTTTTTTCCTTTCAAAGAAAATTCGGTTCTTTATTCATCATAGGTTAAAATACAAGCTGAGAAGGAGCTTTATAAATAGCTCAGCAGCTTGTGGTTTCTCTTGGCCGAAATTATACAAGAAAAGAAAGAATAAAATGACATACTCTCTGTAGACTCTATAATACAAAATGCTGGGACTTCTAATGACTCAAAAATATAGCCGATACTTATCTTAGTGTGTACAAGTTCAATGTCTCTGGCTTGGACTATAATCCTTTAAATCTCTGATTATCCAATTCCACACTCTTCTTCCCCACTCCAGAGATCTCAAACTTCATCAAAAGACGTCTCCCAATCTCTGCTTCTTCCACGTAATGGTTCCATATACCTCAGACTCAACGTAGTCCCCAACAGCGCTCTCCTCAGATATTTTTATCTCCAACCTAATCAGCATAAGTCTTTGCAGATCTTGCTCTTCTTTCAAGTTCAGTTCCCAGAAACCCGGATTTCTTCCATAGTCGCCTGAACAATATCTCCACCAATATGCCCTTCCCCCATAAATATTTAACGTAATTGTGTACAACTTGGCCAGCCATAAAAGACTTCCTATGATACCATCACAACATCTAACACTTAGCTCATAAATCAAAATTCTAAATTCAACTTTTTGAACCCACTACTAAAGAACAAAAACTCAAAGCCTACAACCCTGGCTCTCTGCTAATAACTTAGCCCTCTGACTGTAACAAAAAGTCAACTGTAACTTTTTGAAACCAATTGGTTTCTCGAGCTTAATCTCTCAAATCATTCTTGATTCCATCCGCATAAGAATCTATAGGTCCTCCTGCTCTTAGAATACTTATTACATTTTGCAAGTTCACTTGATTACCAAGTTCACAATCACAACCGCTCACTAGTGTTGTTAACTACACGTTACCGAGCAATCGTTCTTGTATTCAATAAGCCTTGGTGAGCCTTGCCACTCTAAACATATTTCTCTGGATCCCAATTCTCGAGTAACAACAAATCTGCCTTGATCTATCCTTTCAAAGAAACTTCCCTTTTTACACCACATCACGTTTTGGCCACATTTCCTTTTAGAAAACTTTTCATTCTAGGAAACTTTCCATTTTGGAAACCTTATATTCTAGGCAACTTTTGATTTTTGGAAACTTTCGATTTAAGATAACTTTCCATTTTTGGAAATTTTCTTTCTAGGAATCTTCAGCCCCAAACCATACTACTCATGGTTCACTCTTCCTGAACTTCTCTAGAACTCTCTCAAACTTTCCCGTAAATTCTCCAGAATTTTCTTGGAACTCCTCTGAAACTCCCCTAAACTCTTCTTGAACTTTCTTGGGACTCCTCCAGACTCTCCAGGAACTACTATGGAACTCTCCCAAGACTCCTCCAGAGTCACCTAGAACTCTTCCGAAACCCTACTGACCTCACTTGACCTCTCAAAGATTCAACCTTGCATCTCAAGCAACCCACTCTAGATAGCAGATGGTCAAAATAACTTAATACTCCACTGAATATCTACTTAAATTGAAATTCTGCTCCAACATCCTAGTCAAGAGGTCCACGTGATCCTTTTCAGGGTCCTATCCTTTTTAGGAAACTTTCATTTTCTAGAATATCTGCTGGCTCTCCAGCAACACCAATAACAACTGTACTGGCCACTCTCTCGACCACAGACTTTTGACCCATTCAACCGTGACTTTCCATGTCACACCCTACACCGCCACCTCCCAAGCTCCCACATCTTAGCTCAATAACACGTCATTTTTCTCTATTATTCTACCTTGCTTTACAATCTAACAACAATAACATCAACAGAACGCAAGAACAATATACTATGAAATCTCATTGAAGGCTCGAAGAGGATGATTCTAAAACTCCATGCAACATAAAATTGACTAACTACCACATAATCAATTTTCTCACAACAACACCACGGTTCACTTCATTCAATCAAATAACACAAAAAAAAAAAAATTTTAATCCAATTTAATTTTTCTAAACTATCCTAGAACCGTAAAGGCTTTGATACCAAATTAAAACGACCGCACCAAGTTTTTTTAAAACAGATAATTATTAATATTTCTATAAATATAATTAATATTTCCATAAATATTAAAAATCTACCAATTCCAGTTAAAATCTCTGACTCACGAAATCACTAAATAAATTCCAGATAGTGTTAAATTCAAGGCGTTTCAGAGAGATTGTCCACATCATGATTTTAGCAAGGTTCGGTTATTGGGTATTTTCTTCAGAGGTATTGATTGGAGGTATCAAATGGCTGTGAATGCTGTTAGCAATGGGAATTTCAATACCAGATATCCTGAGGATGCTAATGTGCTTATTGAAAACTTGACTTCCAGCAATAGTATCAAGAATGCTGATTTCGAAAGGAAAAACCAAGGAGCTAACATGGATGGTAATGAGATTGCTGAGGTAGATGCTAAATTGGACACGGTACACAGTCTTCTTATGGATAGGAAATCAGTTCAGTTTGCTGTAGAGGTTGAGAATTTTGAACCAGTGAGAGGTTTTAAGGAAAAGGACGTCAACTACATTAATGGAACTAGATATCAGGAACAGAGATATGGATACACTACAAAGCCTGAGTACCAAAAGACTTATCCAAATAGTGGTTTCACCAGGAACTATGGATCTTCACCTTACTAGAAACCTCTTGCACAAACTGAGCAGAGTGAGATGAAGTCTATGTCAAGCTGTCACCTCCACTCAAGAGGAATGTTAAAAGAATGGTTACAAATGGTGTGAGTCCTGAGGAAGGAGTTTTGCTTACCAAGGACATTAGCGCAGTTTTCTTGAACTAGACCCAACATAAGAAGAAAGAAAAACAGAAGAAAGTGATTTTCTCTCAACAAGTTAGTGCAATGATTATAGAGAAACTACCTCATCCACGAAGTTTTATGCTTGATTGCTCCATCTCCACAGGAAGATTTTCTGAGTCTCTTTGTGATCTTGGCTCAAGTATCAACTTGATACCTCACTCTATTGCTGTTAGACTTGGGATGACTGCTTTCGAACCAACAAGGATTATTCTTTTCTTGGCTGATCGATCTAAAAGGATTCCAGAAGGTGTTTTAGAAGATGTTCCAGCAAAAATTGGAAATTACTTGATTCCCACAAGCTTTGTGGTCTTGAAATATGAAGAAGAACCTAAGGATCCCCTCATTCTGGGAAGATATTTATTGGCTATTGTTGGTGCCATGATTGATGTAAGGGGAAGCTGATACGTTTAAATGTGGGTGATCATGTCATGAACTTTTACATGGACAAGCTAAGAAAAACACTCACCATTGATGGTCAGACATCTTCTGTAGAAACCTCCACAGACATTACTGCTGGGTATGTCAAGGAGTTAGATCCTAGTGAGGAATTGCATAAGCAAGCTTCTGAGCTTCAAGGTTGAAGTGGTGATCATCTGTTCCACACTAGGCTCCAAGACAAGGTTCTACTCACAGATAGATTGATAGAGGATAATATTTTTGTGATGGAAACAAGGATCGCAGAGCTGAATTGCAGAAAAAATGTAGATACCCGAGTTGTGGGTTTGTATCGATCGACACCATCCACTCGTGTCAGTTGACACCCTCCACTAGTTGGTCTAGATTTGTCTGAAATAGCTGGTTTTTGAGATGATCTCAATGCTGCAAGTCTGAGAACTGTTGTAAAACAAAAAGCTCCATATCCCACACTCCATTCACCACCGAAAAAGCAAAGGTACACACTTTCTAAGCCCAAACCATCTAATATCATAAATAAGACTTTTCAAGATACAAAGACTGTTTTACAGTTAACCAAGCCACAAGATTATCGTAGAGCGCTTGTTTCTTCTATTGATGATTTTGCAGGAAAAAAAAGTTTCCTACCCAGACTAACGTCTCGCCTAGCTGATGTTCTTCACTCCCTTGGTCATTCTCATGCACGCAAGCTTATACTCCAACACGGATGAAGCAACAGATTTCGGAGAGACATTCATTATCACTCACTCGTCCATCAGATGCCCGTGCTCCGGCCAAGTCAAGCTAATGACTTCAAAAACAAGCCCTTAGAGGGAGGCAACCCACTCGTAAGTTCTTATTTTTCTTTCAATTTTTCATTTCTTTTATTTCAATTTTATTTTCGACAACCTCGGGCTTAATAACACTGGGGATAGTGTTGTTTAAGTCTGGAGGAGGTAGTTACTAACTACATCTTTTATTTTCTTAAGAGTCAAATTAGTCCATTTTATTGAGTCGAAATTAGTCTGAAACAATGATAGTACCAAGGAAACCATCACATTTTGCAGAAGCTTAAGTGACCATTGATTCAATCCTGACTTGAGTCCGAGACTAATAGAAAAATAAAAAGCTATCCGGTTGGCTTGAGACCTCCATACTTCCAACAGAAACCCTCATTACCTGAGCTACTTGTTTTATCTCATCAATGTGACCAATGTTCCAAGGGCTTGACTCCTCATTCATACCAGATATGATACAACTTTTGTGAAAAATAAATGATACTCCTCTCCCTTGATAAATAAATTAATATCTAAAGATGGAATGATTTTTTTTGTGTAAAAGGGTACAAGAGTAAGAAGTATAGAAGAAGAAAGAGGCAGATTTTGAATAGCAAAATTTTGTAAGGCTTCTTGGTTAAGAAATTCTCAAAAGGAAGTTAAATGATTCTTTAACTTTTTCAAGAACCTCTAACACATAAGTTCATAACTCAACACTACAGTATCTCTATCTCATCAACATTTTAATCACTTTAATCAAAAAGAAAAAAAAAAAAACTTCATATTAAAAAACTTCATATTATAAAAAAAAAACTTCATATTAAAAAACTTTAATCAAAAATGAATAAATCTTTCATTTCTAGAGTTTAGGATAAGATACAAGGAGAGAAAGATGAGACCTAAAAAATGTTTTTGGCTTAAAGCCCAAAATTTTGACAGACGTTGAACAAAACAGACGTGCAAGTGCAACAGTAACACTACTACAAAAATCCAATTTCTTCTAACTCTCAAAAAGAGATCAGATAAGAAGGTACAATACAACTACAAACGTGAAGCAAAACTACTTCACTTAGAAACCAGAGAAGTAAAACAACTCATCTTGAGGGCTTCTTTCGCCATTGGGTTCTTCCACGATTGATCTCCTGACCATTTTCAGACAGCCTCAAGATATGCAAGAATTGGCTCTCATTGTCTCCTTGCTTGTGTAACATGGCTGATCCGTTAGTCCCAGTGAGCTTTGAGACCGATTCATCGAGTTTTTCAGAGGTGGTGAGTGAATCTACAATGTCATCTTGCTGACATTCTCTTCTGTAATCTAGCGTTATAACTTTAAGCTCGTGCGTGTCTATGATCTCTTGAGGTATGCTCTACCATAACCAAAGACCAAGCACAAAATTTATTAGTTGGTTCATCAATAAATGATTTGGGTTTTGTGGCATATACATACATAACTCACCTCAAGAACCCACCCAATGTAGGTGACATTATTCACATGCTGGTTCATGTCTAGATCAGCTCGTCTAGGCTTAAGCCCAAGCATAGAGTACTGAGCTGGATCTTCAAGTTTCGGGATTTTCTTTAAGCTGCTATTGTTCTCCTCTGGAAACGCTAGCCTAAAACATATACAAATTGAGATTTTCAAATCGATGAATCTTGACCTGTTTTCAATTTAACCAACGAGTCTTCACCTTGGTTCTCGCGGACAGAAAACCAAATACTCGTCTCGAACTTCATCTGTAACTCTTTGAAGCCGCCTTGTATCTTGATTCATCATCACCCACTTGCTGAGAAACACAATGTAACATTTGTCAAACAACAACATATCAGAAATAAGCTCAACCCATACGCCTTTTTGTCCCTACTAATGTATAGTAACAGAGAGTAAAGTCCAAAACCTTGTAGCACGTCCAATAACTTCACCAGTAGCACAATCTTTTAAAATCCAATCACGTCTAGTTCCAATCTTTCCTTCACTCTGACACCATGTCTCAATCTCAACCACATCACTCCTATATAAACAATATCAAAACAATTAAAGACAAAAGCTTTCAACTCCCAACCACAAAAAACAATCCTCAATTATTACTCAAAAAGAATGAAAAATATCTTACCAAGCTGGATACTTGTAAATCTCAATGTGCATTCTTGCACTAACCCAAATGAGATGTAGTTTACGCATAGTGAGTGTTGTAGCAAATCCATCAGTTGAAAATCCAACATTTTGAACATGGTTACATGCCACTTCCTAACACAAAGATTCATACTTTAAACATTAATTCACATAAACAAAACACAAAAACACACAATTTTCTCTGGGTTTTGCTTAAACACACAAGAAACGTGATTTTCTCTTTTTCATTATAGATTGAGTACACACAAACACAAATCTAAATTCTTGAAATTTTCAAAAAGTTTCAGACAGAACCTGTAAGAGATTAGCAATGGTTTCAACGGTGGCGGTTTTGTTAATCCCAACTTCATAGCTTCTAACAATAAACTTCTCTTTATATGAAAACCCATCTTCCATTAATCGACCAAATCGGAGACGATCCACCGGAGAATCAGAGTCTCGACGGAGGACGTTGCTATTTCCTTGATCGGTTGTGAGAATTGTTGGTAAAGGATCGTTTCTTACCTGAGAATAAGAGATTGTTCCCGTACGTCGATGTACCGGAATGAAAAACCGGTGAGGATTGGAGAAGAAAGAGTGTAAGTGGTCAGTTACATTACACGAAAGCTTCAACATTTCTGAGACAAAAAAATTGAGATGTTATTTGGGAAATAAAATTAAACGTTTTATTTTTGTTGGGGTTTATAAAAGAATTGAATCAAAGATTTGTGATATGTAATGTTTTGCCGATGGGAACGAGGCTAGTGGGAAATTGAAGGCGGAAATTACGAGATTGCCATTGACGTTTGATTGCTAGCCAATTGGCAAAGACAAAAAGAAAAAGTAGGCATGTGTGGTGAATAAGAAAGGTTTGTTTTGATTTCTCACGTGACCTTTCTCAATGCTCATTCACCGCTGTCTCCCTTAATATTTTCATGTATGCATTTAATTCTACAAGATTTATTACCTTTATATGACGACAATAAGTACGAAAATTTGGTTGTGAAATGTAAAGTTTTCTTTGTTTTATGTGAAAAGGGACGTAAAGTTTTCTTTGTTTTATGTGAAAAGGGACTTATGTAAATTAGTCATTAAAATTAAAAAAATTTGTTCAATCTTCCATTCAATTACTCATCTGTTTTATTTTTTTGTGGTCAAACTGATGATATTTCATCAATATATAAACTTAGTTGTTGAGCTTTGAAACTTCAAAGTTACAAACAGCTGTCTTTGCCAAGGAATCAGCCACATAGTTCAAAGTTCTTGAAATGAAAATAACAGAAACAAACGTAAACAGGGATAATAGGTAACATATATCCATTAGAATTCCATGGAGCTCGGATACCGGTTCCTCGGAGTTCAAAGCACGCACGAGCATGTGTGCATCCGATAGGACTACTAGCTCGGTTCCATTCAATTACTCATCTGTTTCATTATAAGTTTAGAATAGAGAGTATGTTTAAAAAAGAGAATTTTATACACAAATTAAAAAACAATAAAATTCTTTTTTTTATCCCTCATTAATACATAAAACAACATTTTCATTGGTTATTAAATTAACTAGTATGGGTAAAACTATAAATTTTATTAAAAAGTGCATTAGAATTTGCAAAAACTTTTGGTTGGTATTTTACAAAATGATCCTTCTTCAAAATAGCTTCAACTCGAGCCCAATGATCAAGTGGCTTGGTCGAGTCAGGTGCAAGCATCCCAGAATGTCTTCAAAGCTCCAAAAGTAGCGGAAATCAACCCCAATATGCAAGATGCATGCAATGCTTATGCAAAAACTCCTAAGTGTCCTTGGTGGATGAAAGATACATGTAATGGTATAAACAAGGCATGAATGCTTACTAAAATGATGATAACCATATGCTAAAAACATGTAAAATATAGAGATTGGCATCAAATGCAGCAATCACGTGAACCGAATGGAATCCATTTCAAACATCAAACACCTTATTAACGAACAAGCAATCCAAATTCTCAGCAAGAACAAACTCAGTATTCGAATTATCATGCATTTAATCGGTTTAAATCATTAGCAATTCCGAGAAATTTTCTAAACTTGTTCAAATTCACCAAAGCAATTCAGTGATTATAAGTAATGCTTAAACAAGTTATTTGTGATGTAAATTTCAACATTAAAATGGCAACGACTTGAATAAATTGATTTTCATCACAAGAACATGAAACGCATAAACCCAGAAAATTTAAACCATAGAAGCAGATTAGTAATGCGATATCTATTACTCTAAGTTCTCAATTATCGATTTCAACAAGATTTAGCAACAAGAACCCATAATCTTAAGAGCACGATTCTTAAACCCAGATTTTTATAAACCCGGAACTAAAAGTTCAAGACACTTACTTGGATGCTTCAGAATCATGTGCGGAGTTAAGTATGGTTGCTAAATTGATGGAAAATGTAAATTTAATAATCTGATTAATAACTTAAATTAATAATCATAGAAATTTATTGTATATATATAAATATTTTAGTGAAATATGATTCTAGTACTATTTATTTATTCATAAATTTATAATTTTGTTGGAGTTTATCTCTATTTTTCCTTAAAATATCAATAATATATATGATATTATCTTCTAAAATTGCATCAAAAATTATTAACAAAAATTATGCAATGATTATTTCCTAATTTGTAAATGCATTAAAACATATCGAAGTATTGGGGAAAAAACTTCTCTTTTAACATCTCCTAGGCCCTTTAGATATGCTCATTAGTTGTCAACCTACCTTTATCATGTTATTAAATATTTAAAATTTGGGTAGAGGGATCAAACCAACACATCAAACTAAAATTAGATATTGTATTTTTATAACCATTACACTAACATGCGAATACTAATAAATGCTGCTCTTAAAATATTTATAATATTTGACGGCTAAAGAACGTGATTTTCCTGCTTTACCTCAAGGTCGACCCTGAATACGGATAAGGCCTACTACTCCTGTTACCAGAAAGGCAATGATCATATAATGCGGCCATAGCCAAAGCATTTGCCTCATCATTTTTTGAACGTTAAATAATAATAAAAAATACAACATTAAAAGATAAAAATAGAAAGAGTATATAATTAAGAGTACCATGTAACTTATTCGATTGACCATCCGAGTTGAGAAGGGTGATGAACTACTTACAATCCAAGTAGCATGTAAAACTGTGGATCTCATCATCGTGTGCGGCAAGTAAGGTTGATCTGAGGGCAAGGGCTTCAATGATCACCACAAATAGTGTGTCTCCGTGTGAGGAAGACCTCTTTATGGTGACATTTTGTTTGAACGACGTGATTATCCAATCCAGGCCACATTCTTCCTCCTTTCCATTCCATGCTGCTTTCTTGAAGCATTGATGCAAATATGAGGTGGTAAGTTGTTGTGACGGTGTCTTTTCTGAGAGGTGTGGTAATGGTTTAGTGAGTTAGGTCTCTTTTTAAGCTCGCGCGCTATAGATTTCTTATTGATACAGTATGGGCTATAGTGATTTTCTATTCGAATGAATAAATTACGGTCTTTCCAAATGGCCCATAGAATCCAAATCACAGTTGAAGTGAAGCTGGTCCCAATCGGTGCGAGAACGGGCATAACCTTGGTAGCATGAAGAAGAAGCATCATATTAGTGTGAATATTGGGAAAGGGGTATGTGTGAGAGGTCCCAATTGCCAAACTCTCTTCGCAAAGGAGAAATATATGATAAATGAGTGACTAACTTATTTCTCCACACCTCTTACATCTTGACCCTTCAAGCATATGTCTAGTAGCTAGAGCATCACCTTGAGGGAGAGATTTGAAAAACTACCTTCCATATAATGTTTTTAATATTAGGAGAGGCTTTAAGGGATCAAACATCTGAATTCCAATTAAAAGGGTCCCCGTTGGTGGAAGAGGATGGCCTGAGACATGATGTGCATTGTGTAAGATTATAGATGGATTTTGTCGAATAAGATCTTGACTTTGGAATCCATAAGAGTTAATCTTGGCATGGAAGAGCCTTGGATGTAAGCATCTAATGAGTTCCTCATATTGAGGTAAGTGTTTTTGAATTACTTCTACATTCCAAATGGATGAGTTAAGGATTAGAATATCCATTAAAATCAAGTTGATATCGTGTATGTTGGGGGTCTGATGGGTCATGAATGGATTGAAGTAGAAATACACGCATATTTCCATACCCAAACATTTGATCCATACCCTAAGATCCATCCCATTTATTTCCGTAAGACCTCGAATGCGTCCATGCTTGTTCTCCACCCGTGCAATGCATTAATGGGTGTATGAGCTTCCATAAAGTGTAAGGATCAGCCATATTTCTCCATAATGACTTGAGCTAATAGGCAATCTGGATTCTCCATACTTCGCAAACCTATCTTTGCAAATAAAGCATTGTTGTAAAATTCTACACCTCCTTCATTTGTTATACCTAGAAACCACTTTGGTTGAGGTCTAACATCTATCTGGGTTCTCTTGGAGAAATTAGATGTATTTATTTATTTTCCCGATGCTTCTTTATATCTCTTGATCATTCACACTAAAGTTTCACAACTAGAGGGAATCGTCTACTACAGAAAATTGTATCATCCGCAAAGAGTAAGTGATTTAGTGGGGGACCAAGCCGAGACACCTTAACCCTAGGGGTGTCAAGCGGGTTAACCCTCCCCATTTAATCCAGCCTATTGCAGGTTAAGTTAATTTGTGGTTTTGGGTGGATTGGCCCACCTAGTTTAATCCAACTGCCTATTTGTCTTCAGTGTCTTTGGCATCCAATTAGACATAGACATGGATATTGATGTAACATTAGTATAAAATCATATCAGCTTCTTCTTAATTGATTACTTGGTATTGCCTCTTGACACACATACAAAGAAAAACAAACAAGTAAATGATTTTTTCTCTATGACAATTTATTTTGAGGTTAAGTATGATTAAGGTTAGTCGAATATATGAAGTTATTTTCAAAATTTTTGTGAATTTAGAAAAAATATTTTGATTGTTTAATGGGTCATAATTGATAGCTATATATAAATATCTATACTATTAAAATTGAAGTACAAATAAGTTATTCATGATATATCCAAACAACCTCTAATTCCCTATAATCTTTACAACCAAACACAATTATTTCGTTATCTACTATAAAGTTACTAGAATAACCCAAATTTAGGGTTTAATTGCTAGAATGTTTTATAAAATTTAAGGGTTATTTGTATTATTTTCATGTCTAAATTACTCTTATTTGATGTAAAAGGAAATAAAATATTACAAGTATTTATTTCTAGTCTGGCACATAATTTTTGGATCTACATGTAACAGATTTATTTTTCCATGACAGATTTTCATCAATGTTTTTAGTATATTGTTACGACAGATTTATAATTTGTAACAGTTTTATTTTCTTAAACAGACTTTCTTTTGAAAACACCACACAATTTTACAATTTTATAATTTTATAATGTGTAGCCGATACTTATTGTTTTCAATAAAATTCTGTCAATTGATAACATATTTTCTATGGAAAATTAATTATTACAATGACGTCTAATGATAACAGATTTTAGTTATGTTATGACAGATTTGTTTATTGTTACCAAAAATCTGGCATTTAATAACAGATTTTTTTAAAAAATAATTGTTTATGTTGTGACAGATTTTCTTTAAGTGATGACAGATTTAGTTTAAGTTGACATAAATCTGGTGTTTAATAGCAGATTTTTTTACAAAAATGTAATTGCTAGAATGATATATTGTCGAATTTGTTTTTTATGTTATGACATATTTGGTTTATGTTATGACAGATTTTGTTTAATTTAACAAAAATCTGGTGATTGATACCATACTTGTTTAAGGATAAAAGTAATTGCTACAATGATTCATATAATAACAACATGTGACAAAAGATTTTTTCACGTTATGACAGATTTGAATCCTATGATGACTGATGTAATCATGGAGAACAATCAAATGCAGCTTGAACCTGAGGAGAGCATACATGAAGTTGAGGATTTATTGGTTGTACCAAGTGGACCTTTGACAAGAGCAAGACCTAAGGCATTCCAGAATTCAATCAATGGATTACTCACTCAAGTGCAAGATCATTAAGCATCTAAGGATCAAACGAAGTACATTGGATATCAGAATATGTTGATGGCAACACCTTCTCAAGTGGACTAACAAAGAGGGTGATCCATTTGTACTCTTTTTCTTAACTTTTGCTTTTGTCCCAATGGGTTTTCCAAAAGAAGGCTTTAATGAGGCAAATTGGGTCACTTATTCATCTAAAGTCCACAAGAGATTTATCAAAACCTTAAGAAGATTTCTTGGCCCAAATAAAGAGTCCATCTCGTGGAGCTGAAGTGCAAGAAGCTTAAGAGATATTTTTCCGTTTGTTTTTAAGTCTTTTTAGTTTATTTCAGCAATTAATATTGATTAGATATTTTCTACTCTTTCTTTTGCTATTGAAGCATGCCGAAACTATCATAATATAATAAATCAACTTTTCTTTTATCATTTTGAGAGTTAATCTCTTCAGTTCCTTGTGAACAAATCCTAGATTGGTGTGTAATATCCAATATGTTCCTTGTTTCTGTTTCGGTGTGTCATTTCCGAAGGAATCAAGTTGGTCTCGTCCAAGTGTGTCATATCTTGGGAGGCTCCACGGTATATCAGAGGCAGTTCCGCAACCTCTCTGTGACCATTCAATCCATTCAATCCTTGAGAGGATCACATCAAATGGTATCAGAGCCACTTTTGAGTTTGGTTTCTATCTCATTTCATTTTTACTCTTTTCTATCTTTCTTTTCTTCTTCTCTATAGATCAATTCTGATCTTCAGTTCAAAGAAAAAAAATTCTAAATACTCAAAAGTGTCTGATCAGCTTTCTGTCCATTCAGTTTCTTGCCAGTTACGTTTCTTCAAAAAAAAAAAATCACAAATCTCTTTGTTTGCTGGGGAAACACGAAAATTCTTGATCATCATATGTCCGAATATTTTTCCAGATTTTAGTCTATCAAATTCAAAATCTGCAGACTGTCCACTCGACCTCTAGACTCGACTTGGCGTGTCGAGTCAAGCATTTCCAGTCCTGCAGATTCCCCACTCAACTTACAGACTCGACTTGACCTGATCGAGTCAACCCCTTTCACCTCCAAAATAGTTTTTCCGCATTTGAATTCAAACATGAAAGTTCTTTGCTATCTATCTCAATTCTTCATTTTCTTTTTTGTGGACTGTTGGAAATTACCATCGATGTGGCTGGTGATGTTCGATATGAACCGTTGAGAATTCACTGAGAAAGAGTTCTTGAGAGATTAGAGTGAAGCACTTGTGAGATTAAGAGAGAAACACTAATTAAAAAAAAAAAAGAGTGAAACACTTGTGAGAAATTTTCTGTTTTTTTATTGCTAACCCTTTATTTTGCAGGTAATCCAAAATGTCAAATGATGGAGATCAATCAGATAATAGTAGCAGGGGACGTGCATCTAAGAAGCTGGAGATGCAAGCTTTATTTGGAGAGATGAGGCGTTTGTTGAAAAAGGAGTTGGCACCTGTCCATACAAGATTAGACAATATGGAAAATTCAATTCAACAAGTGCAGCAGGATACAACTCAGCAAAGGCAACAACGAAATCATGGTGATAGAGGAAGAAGAGTTCAAACTCATCAGGAAAGAAGTGAAGAGGAGTTGGATTATTACAGCCGAGGCAGCCATGCTTCAATTCAAAGTCGGAGAAGACCGAGACGTGACCAAAAAGCAAGGAGACAATCTGAAAATAATCTCAGTAGTCTTAAGTTGAAGATACCACCATTTAATGGGAAGAATGATCCAGATGCTTATTTGGAGTGGGAGAAGAATGTAGAGCTTGTGTTTGATTGTCAAACCTATCCGGATCACCAGAAGGTTCAAGTGGCAGCAACAGAATTTTATGATTATGCTATCAACTGGTGGGATCAACTTGTGACTGGTAGGAGGCGCAACAGAGAGCCTCAAGTTGATACTTGGGAAGAAATGAAGAATTTGATGAGAAAAAGATTTGTTCCAAGTCATTTTCACCGAGAGTTACATCAGAAGCTTAGGAAGTTGTCTCAAGGTTCCAAGAGTGTAGAGGATTATTTTTAGGAAATGGAAATTTTGATGATTAAAGCAGACGTTGAAGAATATACTGAAGCTATTATGGCAAGGTTTCTTGGAGGATTAGCTCGTGACATTCAATATAGAATGGAGATGCAAACATATGATAACATAGAAGAAATGCTTCATAAAGCTGTTTTGGTGGAACAACAAATCAAGAGGAAAGGTATTTCTAAACCATTTCGTGGAGCTAATTACTCTAAACAGAGTTGCAATCGAGATGATAAGATTGAAACCAAGCCCATAATAGATTCCAAACCATACGCAACTACTCAAGATAACAAGGGAAAAGCTGTGGCAAACTCTTCTCGGAATCAGGAAGTTAGATGTTTTAAGTGTCAAGGCCGAGGGCACTATGCCAATGAATGCATTAATAAGAGAACTATGTTGCTGTTGGAGAATGGAGAGATTGAAACAGAGGAAGAGGTGGAAGAAACTGATTTTGTTTCAGAAGAAGAAGAAGGACGTGTAGAGCTACCAGTCATTGGGAAACTTTTGGTAGCAAGAAGATAATTGAGTGTTCAAGTTAAGGCTAATGAAAAAGAGCATAGGGAGAATTTGTTTCACACGAGATGCTTAGTACAAGGAAAAGTCTGCAGCCTTATCATTTGATCGTAAGGCTATGCATGATGGTTACACCAAAAGGTATTTGTTTGACTTCAAGGGAAGAAAAAAAATACTGCTCCATTAACACCACAAGAAGTCTATCAAGATCAGATCCAGCTGAAACAACAAGGCGAAGCAACTATGAGTGAATCCCTAAACACGTCACCACAAAAAAAAAGAAGAGAGTTTGAGAAAAACCAAGAAAAATGCATGTGAGAGTAAACCCGTGAGGCAATCAAACTTCTTAGTGAGATCTAATGTGGTTAAGAGAGCGCTTCTCTCTAAACAACCCATTCTTTTGTTTGTTTACAAGGAAGTTCTTATTAACGTCAAACCAGATTTGCCAAGTAAGATTACTTCTCTTTTGCAGGATTTTGAAGAAGTTTTCCCTGAGGAGAACCCTAAAGGACTGCCGCCTATCCATGGGATTGAGCACCAAATAGTTTTTGTTCCAGGAGCTTCACTTCCAAACAGAGGAATTGCAAAAGCAAGTGACTGAACTCATGGACAAAGGATACATCCGAGAGAGTATGAGTCCTTGTGCAGTACCAGTATTACTCAGGCCTAAGAAGGATGGAACATGGAGAATGTGCATTGACTGCTGAGCCATCAATAACATCACTGTAATGTATCGCCACCCACTACAAGAAAACAGCATTTTGGCGACTACAAATGGCGACTAAATAATTAGTTGTGACTAACTAGTGATTAATTACCGACTATTCGGAGATTAATTCAATTTGGTCATAATTTAGTCGTTGTTTGATGACTAAAGAACATAGTCATTGTTTGACGACTAATTTATGACTACATTTCAGTCGGCAAACAATAGTCGCCTAATAGTCGCTAATTTAGCGACTAATATGCGACTATTTTGGCGGATCACACAGTAGTCGGTAATCAGTCGCAGATTTAGCGACTAATATGCGACTCTTTCATTGGATCACTATTTGTGACCATTTTCTGACTATTATCATTAACCCTAAGACAACTAAAAAATAAAACTCATCTCATCGGTTACTCTTAGCAGCTGTTCCTCTCCTTTTTTTTTCTCTTCTTCTTCTCTTCTGTAATCTCTTCTTCGATCTCTCTCTCTCTGTTCTCTTCACCTCCTTCAATATCAGCTCAAGATTCTCTCTTAGCTCAATCTCACCTCCTTAAATTCGATTAGCTCGATTAGTAAGTTTTTTTATGTCCCTTGCATAGATTCTCTTGCCCAGTTCCAACCTTGGTCTCATTCCGACCTAGGTCTCATTCTGACCTAGGTCTCATTCGATTTCCTTCATCCTCAGTCTCGTTCGTCTTCAGCTGAACCAAGACGAAACACAGTATAGGTACCTGAATCTTATTCTTACACATAAATTGGTTCTTCATTCTCGATTCTTAGTTTGCTTACCTGTTTCGATTTTGATTTTTTGTTGCTGGGTTTCCTTAGTTCTCAACTCTTAGTTTGCTTATGTGTTCTCGATTCTTACTTGCGAGGAGGTGGAGCAGAAGATCTGGCCAGCGGAGCTTGCGAGGAGGTGTACCTGTTCTAGATGTTACAAATATTGTCGCTGAAGCGTTTGCTTCACAAAAGGAGCTGCTTGTTCGAATTAAGCAAACTCAGGTTACTTTTTGAATTGATAATTTCATTTTTGGTGCGTCGTTGTGGATTTTGATTTTGATTTGAGCAGAAGCCTGACCTTGCTGGATTGGCTGGATTTCTCAAACCGTCGAATGATGTTACAATGAAAGATAATGCAATGACTAAAGGAAAGAGATCAGATTTCTTTAATTACTTGAAGGCTGCATCTGATAGTTTATCTGCATTAGCTTGGATTGCTTTCACTGGCAAAGACTGTGGTAAGCCATAGCCATTTTGTAGTTTTTTTTTATATCTATTCGGTAATCTTGAATCTTGATTCTAAGTTTCTGGATTTTATTATGTAAAATATCTTTCTTGTTATTTCCCTGCAAGGTATGAGCATGCCAATCGCTCATATGGAAGAAAGTTGGCAAATGGCTGAGTTTTACAACAATAAGGTGCTAATCTTCAGTCTCTCTATGCTGTCATATGTAACCACTAGAGCCAAAACATTAAAGAGCTTATTGTGATGCAGAAAAGTAATTGCTTTGTTGAAATTGATTAGAGCTTCTGGAAAACAATAGGGGGGAACAACGACTTTATAGTTGTTTATTCAGATTGTAGAAGCTTATGGTTCTCTTTGATGCCCTTTTCACATTGTTAACACTGTGGTCTCCATATTCTTCTTTAGGTTCTGGTGGAGTATCGTAACAAAGACGCAGATCATGTGGAATGGCTAAAGCCATGAAAGAACTTTACTTACCTGATTTAAGAGATTATGTTAAAAGTAATTACCCCTTAGGACCTGTCTGGAATGCATCAGGGAAACCTGCTAGTGCTCCTGCTAAGGCCCCACCTGCTGCTCCTGCTCCTCCACCAGCACCATCTGCATCACTCTTCAGTTCTGAATCTTCAAAGCCTTCATCATCGTCAAACCAGAAACAAGGGATGTCTGCTGTTTTCCAGCAGCTCAGCTCTGGTTCTGTGACCTCAGGTAGGTTTGAAGTTGTATGTCTTCATATTTCTGGCATGGTCTCTATCTGGAATGTGAATCACAAGTAGCTTATTTTCCTCGTGCTTTGCTTTCCAGGTCTTAGAAAAGTGACGGATTATATGAAGACAAGTAGCTTTTTTCATTTTTTTTTGTTTTTCATTTTTTCTAATTAATTATTTTAATTAATAAAAATATTTTTTTTGTTTTTTTAATTATTTTTTTAAAAGTAGTCGCCAAATAGTCGGTAAATTAGTCATAGAATAGTCGGTAAATAGTAGCTAACTTTTACGACTATTACACTGATCATGTGGTGTAGTCGTAAAGTAGTCGCCATTTGGCGACTATTTTTACGACAACATACTTTAGCGACTAAGGATTACCGACTACATGGTTTAGTCGTTATTTAGTCACTATCTGGGTTTTAGCAACTATTTGGCGACTATTTCTGTAGTCGCCAAAACGCTATTTTCTTGTAGTGATCCTATTTCTCGGTTAGATGATATGTTAGATGAGTTGCATGGATCTAGTGTCTTTTCAAAGATAGATCTTAAGAGCGGTTATCATCAAATTAGGATGAAAGAAGGAGATGAGTGGAAAACTGCGTTCAAAACTAAACATGGCTTGTATGAATTGTTAGTCATGCCCTTTGGATTAACCAATGCACCTAGTGCTTTTATGAGGTTGATGAACCATGTTCTAAGAAATTTTATACGGTTGTTTGTTGTAGTCTACTTTGATGACATCTTAATCTACAGCAAGAATTTAGATGAACATGTTGAGCATCTAGAGGAAGTTTTGAATGTTCTTAGGAAAGAAAAACTGTATTCCAATCTGAAGAAATGCACTTTTTGCTCGGATAACATTGTGTTTCTAGGCTTTGTCATAAGTGCATATGGCATCCAAGTTGATGAAGAGAAAGTGAGGGCTATCCGTGACTGGCCAAGTCCAAGTACCGTGAGTGAAGTGAGGAGTTTTCACGGACTTGCCAGATTCTATAGGAGATTTGTGAAGGATTTCAAGATTATTTTCCCCCTCACCAAGTGATCAAGAAGAGTGTGGGATTCAAATGGGAACAAGCACAAGAAAAAGCTTTCCAAACGCTAAAAGAGAAACTTACTAATGCACCACTCTTATCTTTACCAAATTTTATGAAAACTTTTGAAATTTTTCATAAATTTTTTCATAAAATGCATCTGGTGTAAGTATTGGAGCTGTTTTGATGCAAGAAAAGAAGCTCATTGCCTTTTTCAGTGAGAAACTTGAAGGAGCCACGCTGAACTATCCAACCTATGACAAGGAGTTATATGCTTTAGTCAGAGCTCTACAAACGTGGCAGCACTACTTGTGGCCAAAGGAGTTTGTCATTCATACTGACCACGAGTCCTTGAAGCATTTAAAAGGTCAGCAAAAGCTCAACAAGAGACATGCCAGGTGGGTAGAGTTTATTGAGACTTTTTCCATATGTGATCAAATACAAACAAGGTAAAGAAAATGTGGTTGCAGATGCCTTATCTCGAAGGTATGCTTTGATTACTACTTTGGAAGCTAAACTGTTAGGATTTGAGCAATTTAAGAATCTTTATGAGACTGATGCTGAGTTTTAAGAGATTTACAAGTCTTGTGCTAAATTCGCTTTAAGGAAGTATTTTAGGCATGAAGGATTTTTATTCTTTAAAAATCGTTTGTGTGTGCCTAATTGCTCTTTGAGAGATTTGCTAGTCAGGGAAGCGGATGGAGGAGGCTTAATGGGACATTTATGTCTTACACAAATGATTACAAGCACAAATTGAGTTCTAGTTTTAATGTTGCTGACTTAATTCCCTTAGTTGCAGATGAGCCAGATTTGAGGACAAATCCTTTTCAAGAAGAGGGGGATGGAAAATACGAAAATTCTTGATTATCATCTGTCCTATTATTTTTCCAGATTTTAGTCTATCAAATCTCTTTTGTTTGCTGGGGAAACACAAAATTTTTTTGCTATCTATCTCAATTCTTCATTTTCTTTTTCGTGGACTGTTGGAATTACCATCAATCTAGCTGGTGTTGTTCTTTAAAAACTGTTGAGAGTTCATTGAGAAAGATGTCTTTCGGTTTACTGAAAAGGAGTAAACCAGAAAAAGTTCAAAGGAGATTATAAGAGAGTCCTCTAAAAAGAGAGATAACCCACCTGAGGCAGCCAAGAGATGAGGAGGCAACTTATTACTACCATCGTGATGATAACTCATCTCAAGAAAACCAAAGGCTTGATGTGATCCCCTTCCAAGGATTCGACACTTCCGAGATGGTGATCGATAGATGGATGGATTGAATGGTCACACAGAGGTTGCGGAATTGCCTCTGATATCTCTTAAGCTTCTTGCACTTCAGCTCCACGAGATGGACTCTTTATTTGGGCCAAAAAATCTTCTTAAGGCCTTGATAAATCTCTTGTGGACTTTAGATGAATAAGTGATTCAATTTGCCTTATTAAAACCTTCCTTTGGAAAACTCATTGGGACAAAACCAAAGGTTAAGAAAAAGAGTACAAATGGATCACCCTCTTTGTTAGTCCACTTGAGAAGGTGTTGCCATCAGCATATTCTGATATCCAATGTACTTCGTTTGATCCTTAGATGCTTGATGATCTTGCACTTGAGTGAGTCATCCATTGATTGAATTCTGGAATGCCTTAGCTCTTGCTCTTGTCAAAGGTCCACTTGGTACAACCAATAAATCCTCAACTTCATGTATGCTCTCCTCAGGTTCAAGCTGCATTTGATTGTTCTCCATGATCACATCAATGACAGACATTTTACTATCGTACATTAGATTTTTATGTTCAGCTTATTACGATAAAATTAATAGAGGTGTGACACACTTTTGTATAGCAAAAGACATTAAATGTAAATTGTAGAGTTTTGTCCTCAAATCACGGTTGCCTCTTTTTTTTTTCTTCCTCTCCAACATCGACTTTTGTGTGTCATTATTCTGATTTTTTTTTTCTTTTTGGGTTCATCGTGTACATCACAATTGTTTTTTCATTTTTGGGTATTTTCTGTTACACTTGGCGTTAGATCACACTGTTTTAAAAAAAATGTCATATTTTATTTATATAAACTCTGATACAGAAAAACTATATTACATTGAAAAAACTTAGAATATTTGAAACGAGATTCATGTGCCTCCATCTCTAATTTTGACGAGCTTGTTCTTTCTTAATAACTCGCCTCATCTTCTAACTCATCACGAGCAATCTCAAACTGATGGCGAATACGTCTCTCCTCTTTACTGCCTTTAAGTTGTACTCAGAGCCGGTCCTGAGTTTTATAGGGCCGCAAACTAAAAAAAAAAAGGCTGCTGTGGTGATCAATTTAAACTTAGTCACAAACTCACACACTGAATAAACGAATAAACAAACAAACTTATCATGCTTTTGGGATTTCAACGTAGATAACAATAAGTCAATAAGTTTTCTTTATTCTAATCTAACCTAATAAGATAAAAGTCAAGAATCAATACAATAAAATAACTATATGAACCCAGAATTTCAACTTAATAATCAAGAGAAAAAAACCAACAAACCCGATCAAAGATAACTACTGAAGTTAGGTTAAAAAAAATTGAAAATCATACCAAGAGGAAGAATAAAAAGCAAGGCCAGTGTTATTATGACTGCAACTCTGCAGTACAAAAGCAAATTGGAGAATAAGAGATCGATTGTATTGGTAGGGTTTTTTGTTTTGTTTTGTTCTACGACTTATTAGGTTTAAATTAAGATAACTTTATTATTTTTATTCTATTCATTATATTGATAAATTTGGTATTAATTGAGTTATTTTAAAAAAGTAAGAAACGAAAAAAAAAAGTAAGAAACGAAAAAAAAAAGTTAACGTGTGAAGGTTGAACTTATGACCTCTTGTTGTAAGGACAATTAGTAAACTTAAGGACCGAAATTTTTTTTATTAAAAAAGAGGGCCGCAAGCCCATACTTGTTCTGCTTGGGCTCAGGGCCGGGCCTGGTTGTACTTTGTCGTTCACATGTGCCTAACGACGTCTCTGTAAGTAATACTCTAGAGGTTAAGGCATGATTTTTATCAAATCAAAACCAAGAGGTTAAGGATAAAAGTAATACTCTAGAGGTTAAGGATAACAGTAATTGCTACAATTATTCATATAATAACAACATGTGACAACAAATTTTTTCACGTTTATGACAGATTTGAATTCTATGATGACTGACCACTTTACTTCACATTGTTGTTTTATATCCTGAGAGGAAAAGAAAAAAAAGAGTAAATTAGCTATTTTTATTTTTTCAATATTTACATTATTATTGAAATGTTATATATAATTTTTTGATTTGAAAATAAAATAAAATATAAAACAATATTTTTTAAAATGTAAATCAAAACCATATACTCCAATACCCTAAACCCTAAATAAATAAAACTCTACAGTTATTCTTTTGTTTTGTTTTGTTTAATTTGTGTTTGTGTATTATTATTTTTTGTTAGATTTATTTATTTTGCATACAAATGATATTATTTTTTCGAAAAAGGTTGTATAGAAATGACATTTTAAAAAGAAAATGGCTAATAGAATCAAAACCACGAAAGCCAAACATGTTTGTACAAAGATTTAACACTTTTTTGTAGCAGTCACTTCTTTGGGTTCTTACTTCTTACAATGGCAACACAAGACCTGGTTGCAGTTGAACACATGGAGAAGGTTTAAAATACCAAATACAAAAGCAAGTTTATAGACTCGTCAAGTATCATACTCATTCAAAAAACAATTGATCTACGATGTAGACCAAGAGAACAATATAATGCAACCACTTCATTTTACATTGGGTTAAATTGTTGTTTGTTTCATCATAGAAGGTGATGACTGTTCCACATACCCATTTTAACCATTATATATGCATATAGACACCACCTACTTCATAAGTATTACATATATGTTCTAATCATTTTTAGATTCTCCAGTGGAGCTGCAAACATATAGGAGAAGCTGAACAAAGATCCTGATTCCCTGCCCATCATATAGCTTTGTCTAACCAAGCTGGTAATCTTAATGAAGAGTTCAATCCGAGTCTTGTGAGGAAAATGGAGTATAGGAGATTTAGCAACAGCACAAAGAATCCACTGTTTAGCAACAACTGTTGAGAATCAAAGGAAAGGTTTCTCAGCTTCTTTGATTTCCCGAGATAAACAGAGAGAAACAGAATAAATAGATTGCATCCCACTGTCCCGAATATCATATAAATGAGGCTCATTGAAGTCATTATGTTCAGGCCCATGGCCGTGAAAACATAAGATAGAGAGGCATGGATGTTAATTGAGATATGCAACAACAATGCAGTGGTAATTCTATTAACACAAGAGTTTCTTTGGGTGAAAAATAATAAAGAGTATTTTGAGGGAAACAGGGGCTTACCACTGCGAGAATGTTTTCTCTTATTAAGAAGGATAATGTCAGAACGTAGTCTATGAGACCCAATGCTCGAACCTACGTGGGACAAAACAAGATAATACATGTAAACAAGGAGAGATAAGGAAATGCTAACTGCTTTGTGTAATAGGAGGAAGCAAAAAAATCACCATCATGCACAAGAAAATCGAGAGATGCCAGCTTGCCCCTATCCTGAGAACAGAACAACATTGTTAAAATTAAAAAAAATGAGATTGTTTTAAGTTGAAAATAAACTACTTCCATAGCTCCATTCACTTTCTTGAAGAGTAAAGACATGAAATATTAAGATGTATATTAGGTAGGTGGAGCAGTTTGAACTTTGAAGTTTTTGTTGCGGTTGAGAACTAGAAACCCAGCAAGACATAAACAAGTGTATGAATTCACATACCTCCACAATGATCCCATTGCAAGTCCCACAAGACCATGAGTAAGCTAAAAGAGAAATCCCCACAAGTAATGGTTATGCAAACTTCTATGAAATGTTCTTATGAGACTGACAATTGAACACATAAAAGAATGATGATTCACTCTATGTTTCCAAAGTTACATTTTTTGCAACAGATAACCTCAAAATCATTTCCTATGGAGAACTATATAGAAGCTAAAGAACATATGAACTTAAACCTCTGAGAGTAAGCTATATTCATAACAAAAGAGACAACTTTTAAACATTAAGAAGATAGTAAACTATAATATTTAAATGAGTTTAGATTTTTCAGCAAACATTAGCTTCAGTGCAAAACATAGCTAGATATCATTGGTTTCTTCCTAAGAAATCCCAGAATTCGACTGCAAATGAACCAGAAAATCTAATGCAAGGCGACTAGCCACAGCTACAAAGCTCAGTTAGGCTACTCTTCATCTATATGAATAAAATTCTAAATGGTGAAAAGACCTCAATGGCGAGAGAGTTTCTGAGAAAGTAAACAATGGTGATGGAACCAGTGACGGATTTAAACGGAGGTGGGTAGCGGATTTCAACGGATGTGGCTAAGTTCTGGCGAAATCAAAGCTAAAGAGACGACTTAGAAAGGGTAGAGATGTGAGAGATGCCGACGTCCGTTGAGATTGATGGCTCCGGTGGCGGTGGCGAGTTGGCTAGGGTTTCACCAAAAATTCCGATTTGAAAAATTGAGTTATGATTGATTTGTCAAAAAGGAAATGAGAAGAGTTTATTTTCTTTTCTTTTTTTTTTGTTTTAATTAATAGATTTTCCTAATTTAAAATAAACTAAAATATAAAATAAAAAAAAGGTTAAATGGTCTTTTTACCATACAATTGGGGTGAGTCTAGTAATCCCTTTCAATGAGAAGTTATTTTAGCCAAAAATTGAGTTAATCTGGATAAATTTAATAATATAAATTTTGATTCTCTTATTACCGTTGTTTGATCTTATTTTTAAATTAGTTTGCATGATTATATAACAAATATAAGTACTAAAATTTTAGATTTTGTTCTGCATTGTTGATACCGGATCCCGAACCAAGAGATCCACTTTCTCAAATTATGACACGTGTCATCCATTTCGAAAGATCAAAGGAAGGATTGATTCATTTCGGAGTGAGCAAGGACGTCCATATTATAATGGAGCTCGATATAGCGAACTGGAGGTCCGATTCGTAACATAGCCTCGCGAAGAGAAGAAGTGAACGAAGCGAAAAGTGTCCGCGAAGCAAAACAGATCTATGAGCTAAAGAGGAAAATCATTCAAAAGTCAAGATGTTACGACATTAAATACTAAATCAAAACCGATAAATTAAAAGAAAATTATGGAATTAATTAGTATTTATTTGTATAATTTATTCCTTAATTTGTGTATAAATATAGACCCTCATAGGCTTGAAGAATCTATTTTCTATTTCAGTTATTTCCTAAGCAATTTTTATTTTAGTTTACAAATTATTCAATATATTTTGGATGTAGGATCTAGTATTCACAATTTGGCACCGTCTATGGGGAGAATCAGACTTTATCTACAAATCTACCGTTTCAGAACAGTTCTTCTCATCAAGAAATCCATTAGCGCTGGCAGTACTGATGGAAATACTGATGGCAACACCGATGCTATCACTATCATCCAAAAAACTCTTGCAACAAGTTCTCAGAACACCACTGATCTGTCCACAAAGCTCAGTACTATCGAGAAGGAATTGGTCTCGTTGAAAGACAGTTACGTAAGCCTAAATAGCTGTTAGTCAATCTTTTCTGCTAGTTTGGATTCTATTTTTTCAGGGACTTCCTCTGCGAGTCATAGTTCCCGCATACTTTTTGGGCCCGCAAAGAGTTTTAATCCTCAAATCCCGGTAAATCCTTCTCAAAGTGTCAATCTTCAGATGCCAACTAATCAAACGACGATGACTCAAGCCGGAAATAATCCATGCGGGGTGGCAAACCTTACCAGTGATTCAGTAGGCGACGAAAGTAATCTTGTAGCTGCGATGCTCGTGGCAAACAACAATGATCTCCCAGCCGAGTTAAGAGACGCGTGGGTCATGCAATCATTTTAGATTTTAACTTAGTTCATCGCGAGCTGGATGAGATGAAGTCAAAGTTTCATCAAGCAACCAGTTCGGCTCCCAAAGTAGACAAGATAATTGAGGAAACTCGTCGTTTACCGTTGACTTCGCAGATCAGTAACTTTCTGATTAAAGATGTGCGAATAGTCAATCTACCGACCTATGATGGGACAACCCACCTTACGATCCATCTAGCTGCTTTCCGGATCGCAGCTGGGCGAATTAAGATCGAAGCACACAAAGAATATGTATGGTATTGGAAGCTATTCTCAGAGAATCTCTCTGGCCAAATTCTCTTGTGGTTTACTTAACTTGAATCCACAACGATTGATCGCTTTGATCAGTTATCATCAGCCTTTATCATGCAGTACTCTGTACACATGAAATAAGGTAAAACAGATAGTGATCTTTGGGATTTGTCTCAGGATTTTCAAGAACCTTTGAGAAAGCATATTGCTAAATTCAAAGACATTCTATCCAAGATACTGGGAATTTCCCAAACCGCCATGTTGGCCGCTTTGCAAAATGGTTTATGAAACGAGTCAAGGTTTCAGTTGAAGCTTATAGTTAATAAGCCAACTACAATCCATGATGCTTTGTTTTGAGCAAACATGATTAGAAATATCATGATTACAATCCATGATGCTTTGTTCTTAGCCAAATTCTTCTTTAACTCTTGCACTGCCAGGATTAGAAACGAGATATTTGGTTTTACTCAGAAAACCGGGGAATTTTTTTCAGAGGCATGGGAGTGTTTCAAACTTTATACCAGTCAGTGCCCTCATCACGGTTTCAGGAATGAATCTCTCCTCAGCACAATCTACAGAGAAGTCTTACCTAAGATCCGAATGCTTCTAGACACCGCCGGCAATGGCAACTTCCTCAACAAAGATATTGATTCTGGATGGGAGTTTGTTGGGAATCTTGCTCAATCAGATGGAAATTATAATGAGGAATTTGATAGAAGTAACAGAGTATCTGTTGATAGTGAGGATAGGCACAAGAAAGAGATCAAAGCTCTAAATGAGAAGCTAGATAGGCTGGTGCTGGTTTATCAGAAATCAGTGAACTTTGTTGGAGAAGAAGAACAATATCAGACTCAAGATGGGGAGGCTGATCAATTAGAGGAAGTGAGCTACATCATGAATCAAGGAGTATTCAATAAAGGATTCATCAACTACAAGATCAATTCCAACCTCTTCTATCGAAGCCCCAACATGGCGAATCCAAATGATCAAGTATACCCTACTCAACAACAGGCTCAAAACAAACCATTTGTTCAATACAATCAGAACCAAGGGTATGCTCCTAAACAACAACAAGTTGGTTTTCAACAACAGGCTCCTGTTTTGAACCCATCACCATATTTTGCACCTCAGCAATTTCAAATTGTCCCTGACATTGATATGAAGAACATGTTACAAAAAATTATTCAAGGACAAGCAAACGGTGTTTTAAAGCAGAACAGAGGCTTACCGACTTGAATCATCACATTGACAGCTCTTACAATGACCTCAACAATAAGGTGTAGACTCTGAATTCAAGGCTTATATATCTAGAAAACTTATCTTCATCTTTCTCTTCCAAATATCAAGGTCAGCTACCAAGAAAGGCAATTCAAAACCCTAAAGATTCTAAAAATGTCTATGCAATCTCTTCAAGACTTGTTTCTCATCTCCCTCTCAAAAAGAGACATGTTGCATTCACTGTGGACAGTGAAATCCAAGATGGGGAGGCTGTTGCTAAAAAAGAAGCTTTTGCTGAGTATTTTGTTTCATAAATAGCACTCGACCACTCTACTCAAGTGCCTGATAGAGTCCAAAACATCTTTGCGAGAGAGAAGAGGCTTGCTGATCTACAAAAACTGCTATCATGTCCCTTCCCTGGAAAGTTTAAGAAAAGGATAGTAGAAGGGTATGAAGCTATTATAGAGGAAACTCTGCAAGAGGTAGAAGCTAAGATCTCCATGAAAGAAGCAATCAAACTGCTGGATCCATCCAAGACTTTCCTAAGAGAAAGGGTGTTAAAAAGAATCAAGGATCACGAAGAGATGGCTGCAAGGAACCATGAATGTAAAGCCGTATTGGAGAAAGAAGTATTAGTACAAGAAAAACTTGATGATTCTGGTACCTTTACTCTTCCTTGTTCTCTAGGACTGACTGTTTTCAGGAATTCTCTTTGTGACCATGGTGCCTCTGTGAGCATTATGCCACTCTCTGTTGCTAGAAGGTTGGGATATGATAAGTTCAAGCCCAGCATGTTAACTCTAGTGCTTGCTGACAGATCAATCAGGTTCCCCCATGGATTATTGGAGGATCTCCCGGTTAGGGTTGGGCATGTTGAAGTGTCAACTAATTTTATAGTGCTGGAGATGGACGAGGAGCCAAGGAACCCTCTTATCCTTGGAAGACCCTTTCTAGCTAGTGCTGGTGTACTCATTGATGTCAGGATGGGTAAAATTGATTTGAAGCTTGGAAAAGACCTGGTTATGAGGTTTGACATTGACAAAGGTCCCAGGAAACCTACCATTGAGGGATAACTGTTCGCCACTGAAGATAACCACCAAGAACCAGATGTAACAATGGAGGAGCTGCCAAGTTACATCCATCTTAGTGTTGAAGCGGAACCCCCAAGTCACCCACCAGAATCTTTAGCTTGGCTTAATCACAGAGACTATCAAAGTGATGAGGAAGATACCTATCTAAACAACTTGACAATTGAGAACCAGTTGGGTAATCCAGCAAGGGAGAGTGTAAAAGAGTTTAGCGATGATGAATCTTACTCAGGGAGCATATCACCATACCCAGCAAGCATAGCTCAAGGCAAGGCTATCAGATCTCCACAAGATGCTATGGGGTTTTTGATCAAAGAAGTAGAGTCTCTGAAGACACAAGTGATGGAGCTCAAGAGCATTCAGAATAGTTCCTCACCCAGAGTGGCTACAAAGTAAACAAATGGACATGAGCTGAGTAGAAGATTCATGATGGCTACAAGAGCATCTTCTTTTAGGACATCAACTGAGGATACCAAGGAGAGGACCTTAGAGCCTTTCCCTGGCCAACCACATATCTGAACTCTGTTAGGAAAGTCAAGCTAAGCGACTTAAAACAAGCTCACTTGGAAGGAAGTCCCATGGTTATCTTTGTACATATCCTTATTTAATTTTGCTTTAGATTTTTGGTATCTTTTTATGTTTTTCGCTAGTGGTTGTGTCTCTCAGAATGCCAAGAAAAAGTTTCGCGGACCAAGAAGAATGGAAGTGGAGAGACGCCAAAGTAACCAGAATGCATGACTGATGCACTCGACTACACCACTCGACCCCATGGTCGAGTGGTCAGGTTTTTCTGAAGGTCTTAACATTTAATCTCAGCCACTCATTCAAATTTTAGTCTAAGCCCTACTTTTAAAACCCCCACATGCCCTTCTCTCTCTTTTCTCTCTCATTTTCGCAATTTAGAGCTTTTGAAAGAATTTTCTTCAACTCATCCTTTCTAAAATTTTCGAATTTAAGTTTCATTTAATCAAATCTGCAACCATGTTTTCTTACACTCATGATTCTGATGCACTAATGTAAGTTTTCAAAACTCCAAAACCGATTTTTCAAAGAAATCTGGGTTAGGTTTTTGAATTTCGAACTTCTTTTACAACATTATTGATTCATGTAACTGAAATCTATTTGTGAAGAGCTTAGGGTGATAAAGGTTTCATGGTGAATTGATTTCTATAGTTTGAATTTTTTTGGGATTGTTATCTTCATGTTCTTGAGCTAAACCTTTGATTTTCGAAATTTAGCTAGTTGTGAGCTTGAATTTCGCATTACCATTAGCTTGCTTAAGGCATATATTGAATATGTTGAAGTACATAGCTAAGTTTAAACAAGTTTTCAAAATATCTGGGAAATCATTCATGTACCGAATTTGCTTAGGAAGCTTAAAATTCTGAATCCTGTTTGTTTAGAAAGGATGGTTAACGGTTCTCCAATGTTTGTATAAGCTTATGATTCCCTGAACCTCGACCACTTTACCCGATTCAAAAGACCTCTGGAAGTATTTTGATGAACTTGACCTGTTCGGTCGAGTGGGTTAGTCGAGTGGTTAATTGCTTGGCTAAACTTTAAATATTGTTTGATTCAGGGATTCAAATGCTACCACAAGGAGATTAACCAGGAGAAGAGTAGCAGAAATTGCTGAGAATTCGGAAAGAGCGTTGTCCAGAGCAAGAGAAAACATTGCTTGAGGGAAAAGGGTACTACAAGGGGATGATGAGGAGAGAACTGAAAGCGAAGATCTGGGAAAAAACAGTGGTCAGGATGACGAGGGAAATGAGTCCGAAGAACCAGTGAGCCAACTCAGCTAAGAGGAAATGCTAATAGATTTGATGAAAGGCATGAACTTTGTGGAAACATGTTTTCTTATAGTAAACGCACGGAAGTTAATGATGTGCGCCAATGGGATTATCCTGCAAAATTGTCTGATATTTTATCACCTGATAACAATCAATTTATATGTTATATATGTTGAAAGTTTTTGTAATATAGCAATCAATTGAAAAATAAGTAACACTATTATATATGTTGAATTTTCATTTATATGTTACATTAAAAAGATAATGATTCCTTGTTTAAAATAGTCATCTAACTTTTTATCATTTAGATCTATATTTGTTTTAATATTTCTCAAGACACTAATTCCTTGCTAGGTGTATATTATAATTTCAGTAATAGATTTTCTTTAAAAATATGTGGTTACAAATTTAAAATTAACAAAGTACAACTTAGATACGTGTTGTATATGCTTTTTATTGGTCAATGGTAAACATATTAAACATGCAAAGGCATATGCCACTTGACGAGAAACAAACAATAAAGTCATATGCCACTCAAAGTATGAGTTATGATTTACTATTTATTCATAGCCATAATAGAAAAATACATCTAAGTTGTCCAAAAATCAATCAATATATTAACCTGAATATGAAAACAAAACAAATTGACCTCCTAGTAGATGTAACTTTTAAAATTAGCTAACATTATTTTTTACTATTTAAGTCAGCTACATCAAACAATTATCCTCACCAAATCATTACGTTTCAACACCACGACAAAAAAAACAAAATAAATATATAACAATTTAAAGTTTGCAGACTCATTTCCACCAACCAAAAAAAAGTTTGCAGACTCAAGATCCTTACGACATGGCAGATCAAGTGTCAAACAAAATTTGCACTGTATTGATGATTTTTATTTTATTTACAATGATGTTTTCAGCACGTGTTTCTCATTCCAACTAGATAGATGAGTGTGTCAAAGATTATGTCATAAATCAGTGCATGAAAGCATCAAAGAAAGCGACTCCGGCAATATGTGACAACCAATGTTCTAAAAATTACTAGGCGTTAGTTGGGCGGCAAGGGTGGGCCTAGCGTCTAACCAATAAATTGGAGATTAAACGAGGATTAATCGAGGATTAGTTTTAGAGTTTTAAGACTATTTTAATGTTTTTAAAATATATTAATCTATTATTATTAAATTTTTCTATAATATTATTTTTAAAATTGCATTAAAGACATAAAAATATATTTTTAAAAAACAAATTATGATTTTTATTAAAATTTTGAACATAAGTTATTGTAAAATATCATAAAATCTCAATCTAAATGTCTGAATAACAAAAAAAAAATTTATCTGGCGGCAAAAATGGGCCTAGCGATTAGATGCTAGTCGGGCGGCGAAAGTGGGCCTAGCGAATAAACGGGGAATAATCGGAGCTAGGCGGAGATTTTTACAACAGAAGTGACAACCCTTTCAAGATGTTATGTGATCCAATCAACGGTGGACAATACATAGTCCCTTCACATGATAGTCCTACAAAAAACTTTTGTAGTCGATTTAGCTGGATATGTACCTGATTTGACAAAATTACAAATTATCTTTTCTAATGCATAAATTTTATATTTATGTTTTCGTATCATTTTATCAAATAATATTTTGTGTATATATTACTCATTCTTCTTCCATAAATTTTTTATAATATGAATCACTTTAAAATAATTTTTCATAGTAACAATGGAAAACTCTAAACTCTTGAAATCAGATGATGTTCAACAAAATCTCGACTAATGTGATTGTAATGAATTGTTTTTTTTTGGGTAAATAAAAATTGTTTACTTATATGCGAAAAAAATATTAAGCTAAATTTGTTATAGTATTATACTAAGGATATATCAAAAACTAAGTTCTTTTTTAAGAACATTTATATTAGAAAGAGATTAGTTATGCTAATTTAAGGAATTCAATCAAGTTGACTCAAATCCAAGTAAAAATTTTGAATTTTACAAAATTTGTCATCTTAGTAGAAGTGATCACTACAAGAAAACACGCTAGAACAGACGGAAAAATCCGTCGGAAATCCATCGGAATTGGCCAATTCCAACGGATTTCCGACGGATTTTTCCGTCTGTTCTATCTCGTCGGAAATAAAAATTCCATCGGAAATCCTTCAAAAATTGTAACGGATTTCCGACGGACACATTCCGACGGATTTCTGACGGACATATTTCTGACGGATTTCCGAAGGACATATTTCCGACGGATTTCCGACGGACATATTTCAGACGGATTTCTGACGAATATAAAATTTTATTAATAATATTAATAATATTTAATTTATTATAATTAATATTAATTAATTGCAATTAATTATAATTAATATATAAAATTAATTCGGAATAAATATAAATTAAGATTTAAAATTATAATTATAAATAAATTTTAATTATAAAATTTTAATTACAATTAAAATTAAATTTAAAATTAAAATAAAAAATAAAAAAATAAAATTTTTCTTCCTCTTCTTCTTCATCTTCTTCTTCTAAAATGAGAAATTAATTCGGTGAGAAAAAGAAGTGATATATACAAACAAAATTCCGACGGATATATCCGTCACAACTGGCGAAAAAATTAATATTTGCCTGTGTTTTTCGAAAATATTTGAAAAATTCGCGCCTATATTTAAACAAATTTAATTCACGCGGGCAACTTACGCGGTCAAATTTTCATTTTCCGTCGGATTTCCGACGGAAAATGAAATTTTTTAATTAAACTCATATGCAACATATTTAACACATTTGATATATAGTATCCGTCGGGAATTTCTGATGGATTTCCAACGGGTTTGTGGTTTCGTGGTCGTTTACGATCCGTTTCTCTTAAAATATGTTTGTAATATGATTTGTTACTCATTTCAATGATAAAATACTAACAAATACCTTGTTACATATTAAATATACCAAAATTAGAAAATTTTATTTGTTATGTTTATAAATCATCGCTTAAGTATATGTATCATTGTCTAACTTGTAAACATGATTGTATGAATTTTTCTAATTTTGGTATATATGATATATAACTAGGTTTTTGGTATTATATTATGATTGAAATGAGTAACATAGCATAATACAAACATATTTCAAGTTAAACAGATCGTAAAATACCACGAAACCACAAAACCGTCAGAAATCCATCGGAAATTACCGATGGATTTCTGACGGTTTTGTGGTTTCACGTGTCGCGTTCTAAGGTTTAGTCTGACATATGACTTGACAAGCCGAAAAAAAACAAATTCCGTCAAAAATCCGTCAGAAATCCGTCTGAAATCCGTCTGAAATCCATCTGAAATCCGTCGGAAATCCGTCAAAAAATTTCAGACGGATTTCCGATGGAATCGTCAATTTTCAGATGGATTTTCCGACGAATTTATATTCCGTCGGTTTTGCGGTAAATCTCTTGTAGTGGATCCCCTTTGAAGCATCTAACAGATGTTGCTTCTTCTTGCGGTATCAACTGTATCGAAATGAAAAAATTTAAACCACTCAATATTTATTATTTTCCACTTCATTCTTGTATCTATATAGGACATGTTATATATGGGTGATAAACCCTCTATATAAGGTTACTCTTAGTTATTTTATTTAAACAGGTCTAGAGTGATAATTACAATCTTGGAAATCTCGTTGCTATAATATTAGAATTTGTATGAATTTGATTCCAAAGCAACCTTGATTTGTGGTGCATAACTTAATTTTGTTTTATTTTCTTGTAGACTTAGGTTCCTTACCATATATATAATGAATCTTTTACTTATTCTTATTCTGGCATTAAGATAATACTAATATTTTTAAGCACTTTGAACAACATCTACACTAACCCAACATTCTCACCAAAGCATCTCGTTTCAAAACCATGACAAAAAGAAAAGAAATACATTACATTTAAAGTCTGCAGACTCATGGATAGTTACGGCATCGCAGCTCAAGTGTCAAAGAAATTTTGCAGTGTTTTGATGATGGTGATTATATTTACAATGATATTTTAAACACAATTTTCTTATTCAACCTCGGTATATGTGTGTGTCAAGATTGTATCGTAAATCAGTGCATGAAAGCATAAAAAAAGTTACTTCAATGAAATGTGACAACCCTTGCAAGATGCTATTTGATCCAATTAATTGTGGGTAATACATCGTCCCTTCACGTGAAAGTCATGTAAAAAAAATTGTAGATGATTTAGTTGGATATGTACATGATTGGACAAAATTACAAATTATATTTTTGGTTAAGCATAAATTGTTTTCATATCATTGCCTCATTGTATCGATTAGTATTTCATGTACTTATTCATCATTCTTTCCGATATTTTTTTAAAGTGCATAAGTTGTTTTCATATTTTTAAAAAAACTCTAAATTCTTAAAATTAGATGATGATCAACAACATGCACCACGACATCTGAATGAAAGCAGTGGACTAGTTTTTTTTTTTTTGTTAAGTAAAATATTTTTATATATGCGCAAAATTTGTTAGGCTAATTTAAGGAATTCAATCAAATTTAGTCATGTCCAAAGTGAAAACAATGATAAATTATATAAGTATTTACATCACTGTAGACTATATTATTCATTTTATATTATTTTGACAAATATTGCGTAAATGATATATTCTTTATAATGTCATTGACTCATTTATTGCTGTGGCAATCATCGTGTGAATTTTCTACACACATGTTTAGAGAAGTATAAAAATACTTAAATGACATTGCCACCCAAATTTTCTCAGTCGATATGATCCTTGAAAGGTCTCAGACGTAAATTCAACACTCATAGACCAAAAAATAAACAATCCGAGAAGTAATCGGATCAGTCGTATAAAAAAAACTCTTGTAGGTCACCATGTTTTTTCGTGTACAACAAGAAACTAAAATGTCAAAACTCATCGACAATTTCATATCCAAAACTCCAAAATAGCTTCTCGAAACCGGGAATTTATTAAATGTCAAGATTCTTCTTTGTTCAATATTGGGAGAGCGGTTTCAGCGAAGAGTTTCTGTTCTTGGTCTTTCTTCTTTGCAAGGGCTTCTTCATCGAGAATTTGTTCTAAATTTTCATTAATCTACCACATTCTTAAGTCACCAAGGGTAGCTATAATTATGGAAAATTTCTAGGAAAATCTAATGGCATAAATAATTTCGATAATTTCTGTAGCAGCAATAACAATTACTCATATGATTATTGATTCTGCAAACAATAATACAAAAATCTGAGATCACCCTGATGTTAAAATCTCTAATAATCCCATTACTCAAGCCAACACAGTCCTCTAAAACCCTAATTAAAATAGCTTAAACCTGAGAGTTTTTCATTAATCCACCACAAGTTAATAACACTTATGTAATTACTACTTACAAGCAACGATTATGAAAAATCTAATGCCCAATTATCGCTAATTTCGATCAGTGATTGCAATGATTCATATGATTATCGATTCTAATCAAATAAAGCATTGTTTCATTTCATTCTCTTAGGGTTAATTTGAACGAAGAGATAACAAAAATTTCAAAGAAGAGCAAACAAAAATGGTGAAACCTGCGAGAAGTGTAGGTATGAAAAAACACTCTGATAACGAAGGTGGTTGCTGGATCGGCGTTGGTTGAATCGATTGTTCTGTGATTTGCTGATCATCGGACTCCATTTTAACTGGATTCGGACGAATTGAATAAAAACACTTGAGGAGCTTTTGTTCTTCATACTTCTTGATATGGTGATTCTGATTCGGGTTTGGTTGACCTTGACCCTAAATAAAAACCGAACCCTAATTGTGCCAATTTGAACCGGATTTGACAAAAACGCTAATTGTGCCAAAATTAAATTAAATTAAATATTCCTAAAAACAAAAAAAAAATTGTCACTCTTTTTTTGTTGTTGTCACTCATTCCTAAAATATTTTATTCTTCTATAAATTTAACAAAATAGTCCAGGTCTCATTCACTTGCAAGTTGCAAATAGTTTCAGTTGAACTTTGAAGCAGCAGTTACTTAAATCAATATAGTTTGCCATAAAAATTGGGAAAAATGTAAAAAAAAAAGGCGTAAACTTACATTTTTGGGACGTTTAAACCCTGAACTTATGAAATGCCGTTCAAATTCTCAATTTTTTCGTTGACTCGTAATTAAATAGCAAACTTTCGTTGACTAAGTCATTTGAGATACGTCGTTAAATTGAAGTTTACAGCGTTAATGATTCCGTTAGCAACTTCCATTTAATCAAAACGTCATCATTTTTAAATTTTATTAAAAATCATCAACTTTCAAATTTGAACGTTTAAATCCTTAATTTTTTAAAAAATATTGTTTAAATACCTAAGTTTTTGTTGACTTCATAATTAAATGCCTAACTTATATTGACTATGTCATTTGAGGCATAACTTTAGATCAATTGACGAAGCACGTTTACGAGGTTAAATTTTCTGTTAGCAGCTTCCGTTTAATTAAGATGACTAATGTTCCAACAGCTACTTATCATTTGTCTTCTCTTTCTACTTCTAGTCGCTTCATCGAAATCCAACCATAATAGAGAAGTTAAAATTATTCTCAAATTAAAATCCGCCTTTGGAGAAATATAATCCAATGAAGTCTTTGCCATTTGGAATCTCCAGAAATTTCTCATGGAATTCTCTAAAACCCCTCAAGAGATTGAGTTTCTTGGAATCTTCTGTTCGTTTCATCTAGATGTAAGTTCAGGATTTAAACGTCCCAAAAAAGTAAGTTCGAGTTTTTTTGACATTTTTTCCCATTAAAATTGAATCAATATGCGTGAATATATAAATAAATTATAGTACTGTAGTGTGTTTTATTCGTAAGTGCAATTTTATTTAAAATAATAAGCTCATGAAAATAAAATTTATATGTACTTGGTAAAAATATTAGTATAAGTTGACCATATTTAAATTTTTTTGGCACCTGGTAACATTATCTTATTATATAAACTTAGATTACACTCACGAGAAACATATACGTATCAAAATTATACTTCACGAGATCATAACACATGTCATAAATAATTCAGATCTTGACCCGTGTCAAATTTATAAATACAATTATTAAAAATATATATACAGAAAAAATAATTTTAAAAGGAAAAAGAAACCAATAACCAAAAATAAAACTAATTAAAATATAGAAATAGTTTTAAAAAGAAAAAAACCAAAAATTTGTTAATTTATCTAATCAATAATTAAAATTAACAAATAATTTTAAAAGGAAAAAATGAAACCAAAAATTTGTTATTTATCTAATCAATAATTAAAATCAAAAAAATAATTTTAAGACATATACAAAAATATAAATAAAACCTAAAACCCTATCTCAATGAAAAAAAAGTTAAACAAAAATTTGTTAATTTATCTAAACAATAATTAAAATTTTAAAATAATTTTAAAAGGAAAAAAGGAAACTGAAAAAATTGTTAATTTATCTAATCTTATTATATACACTTGGGTTACACTCACGAGAAGCCGACATTTGTCAAAATTCTAATTTCCGAGATCATGACACGTGTCACAAATAATTTAGATCTTGCCACATATCAAATTCATAATTATAATTATTAATAAAAACAAATACAGAAAGATATAATTTTAAAAGGACAAACAAGAAGAAAAATTCCCTAAAATAGCACCAAGAGAAGTTTTTGTGACAAATTTAACACATGTTTTTATTTAAGACAAAAATGGCATTTTTATAAAGGGTAATAATTTATTTTTTTGGTTTGGCTTAAGTATTTTAGAATTTAGGATATAGTTTTTAGGGGATAGGAGGTATGATTTAGGGTTTAGAGTCTTCTAAATCCTAAACCCTAAATCTTTAAACCTAAAAATATGAGGTTACGATATTTGTGCTATATAAGAAAATTACCTTTTAATAAAAATGTTATTTTTTCCTAAATGAAAATGTGTGCTAATTTTGGAACAAAAAATTAATTGTGTGCTATTTTTGAGAATTGCCCAAAACAAAAACTAAGAATTTTTTAATTTATCTAATCAATAATTAAAATTAAGAAATAATTTTTTAACAAATCCAAAAACAAAAAATAAAACTAATTAAAATATAGAAATGATAACAAAAGTAAAAAAGGAAACCAAAAATTTGTAAATATATCTAATCAATAATTAAAATTTAAAAATAATATTAAAAGGAAAAAAAGGAAACCATGAATTTGTTAATTTATCTAATCAATAATTTAAATTAAGAAATAATTTTTAAACAAATAAAAATGAAAATAAAACCTAACCCTATTTTAAGGAAAAAAGTTAAACAAGAATTTGTTAATTTATTTGATCAATAATTAAAATTAAAAGGAAAAAAGGAAACCAAAAAATTGTTAATTTATCTAATTAATAATAAAATTAAGAAAACAAAAATTAATCTATTACTTGATGAGAATGTTACTATATTTTCTTGCTTACCATGCATCGTTCTTTCAAATAATTATTACAATTAATAATTAATCATTATATGTCTAACTACAATTTCCATTCTTCTTCACATGACAATACAATGGAAGGAACTATGCATCATTCTCTTCTCACAAAATTTAGATATCAATTATTTGAAAGAAATATTATTGAAATTAGCAACTTTATTGTGCAAGATCATAACAGTTGGAGACAACAAATAATTTCTTTTTAAAATTGATTTAGTATAATCTAACTTAATTCATTATTCTAATTGGTTAAGTGTTAAATAAATTTTAGAGTAAGTTGATTGAACTAGCTAACACATTAAATTTTTTTTTGTAATAACTTTATCATCAGAAAATAATAAGAATTAATGATTTGCCTGAAAATCAATAAATTACATAATCATAATTTCACAGGAAATTATAAAATTAGAGTTTTAGTGAAAAATATTTGTCATGAATGCAAGAAAACTGAACATCAAACAAGATATAGAGTAAGTGAAAAAAAGCTCAAATATATAGGGATAAACAAACGAAAATTTGAGACGATATATTGTGAGAAAAACAAAGAAATGAAAATTTGAAAATGATGATTGTTGTCTACTTGCAATTTATATAAGAATATAATTTATGCATAGACATTTTAAGGATCATAATAAAATTCATTATTAGGCATGTGCATTCGGGTTAGGTTCAAAAAAATTTGTGTTTTTGGGTTTAAGGGCATATGATCCATTCGAGTATTTATAATTTTTGGTTCGGTTCTGTTTGATCCAAGTTTGAGTCAAGTCCGGTACATGAAATATCATAAAAATAAATGAAAATGGTTAAATTTTCATAAATATAACTAAGAAATTTCATATATATTTAGTTAATTTTGGGTATTTTAGTTATTTGGGTACAAAAATAATTGATATTTTTGGGTTTATAAGTGTAGGGTAATTGGGTTATATCAAGTCTAAATATAATTAATATTTTAAGGAATGTAATTGTTTTTCGAGTATTTTGGGTAACCATTCGGTTCTCGGTTCGGTTCGGGTTTGGTCTTTTAGATATAGGATTTTGGGATCTATTCGGACTTTTATCGGGTTGGTACCCCTTTTCGGGTGACACTCGGTTTGGTTTTTTGGGTTTTAGATATTTTATCTATACTTATCTAACACGATGGTCAAAAAATAAACGACAAGATTGAACCAAAAGCTATTGGACAGGATATGGATTTTTAATATGTTAAAATAAAATTTTAACATAAAAAATTAAATTAATTTATTCATGTAAAAAAAAACTTTTGCAAATAACTATTTTCTCTAACAAAACATGTTTTCTACTTTTTTCCCTAAAATAATTAAAGATATAATTAACACTAACTATTTAATTTAATAAATTTACTTATAAATTTAATTTATTTAAAATTTTAGAAACACGGTCATCGGACGGATCCTAATCTAGTTACTTATAAGATTAAGACAAGTGCGAAAATAATTTAAACATAATCTTTGTTTTCAACATACAAATATACAACGTTATCAACTTATCACCATATATCTTGAGTAAAAATATTACTTTTTATAGTTCCACATCTGAATAATACACTTACTTAAAAATAGTATTATTTAGATTTAGTATTTTCTAAATGAGAAATTCCCAAAAAGTGAAAAAAAATGGGAATTTCCGCAAATGTCTGGAAATTTAACCAGGGTTAAGCAAAGAAAAAGAATGGGAATTCGGCCAAAAAAATACCCAACTTTGCAGAAATTGCTAAAAGAAACCCAAATTTTTTCCCTCGCCAAATAAATGCTGAAGTCTCATTGACTTTCAAACTTTAATCACCAACTTACGGTTGACTGGCCAATTAAGGACTCCGTTATCTTTTTAAACAGAAATCTTAAACGCCATCAACGCGAAGGTTAGTTTTGTCGTTAAGAGAAACGACGTCGTTTTGAAAGTATGTGTGGTTGAAGACAAAACACCGAAATGACGTCGTTTTGGATTTTTGAGTTATCAAAAAATTGTGTTCCGTAGGACTCGAACTCTGGTGGTCAGGTTGTATTGAGTGGTTTATAACCACTAAGCTATTGACGCTTTCGAGAATATACGGAACAAAATATCTTTTATTTCTACGTCTAAAAAGGGAAGTCGTCGTTTAGATATAAAGAGGGTACACGAACCCTAGTTTCTCAAAATCAAAATCGATTTGGGGCTTTTCATCTAAACTCATGAACCCTAAAAACCTTCGATTCGTCCTCTGTAACCGCTTCAATTGACTCTTTGTTATGTCAATGAAAGGAAGAAAGCACCGAACATAAATTAGATAATAACAAGAACACAATAATTCAAGCTTGTTGTCATAAATGTATCAACAAAGAAATGTGCATCTACGGAAAACAAAGATAAGGGTAGCAAAATATTGAAAATGACACAACAGTTGAACATAAAATGGGAATAAGCTTATGACATCTACGAGGAGTGAGATTATGAAAACCAACGACCCCATCCGTGTGTTGCAGAAGCTTGGTTTTGTGAGCCTTGACCTTGTGACATTTGGTTCCACATCGAGGGTGATGATTGAGCTTGTGAGGACTGAGGTTGGGACGACTGAGGTTGTGAGAATTCTGGAGCTTCAGAGAAGGAGAATTGTGATGCATCAAATTGAAGTCCCTATTACAAAAAGAAACAAAAAAAAATATTCAACGATTAACAAAAGACACAAGGATACTAACAACAAAGGAAAGACACAAACCTGATTCTTCTTTGGTCTTCCTCTTGGTTTCTTAGGTGGACCTTCAACAGTTGAATTCGAACAAGTTGTCTTGTTGTGCCCTTCGTCTTTGCAGTTTGAGCATGTCATAATTCGGCCAGCGCAGTTTAACTTGGTTGTCGAGCCTGATTCATACATAGACTTCATCCTATCATGGTTTCTAGGCCTACCAGGGTTACCTTTTCGATTAGGTGGTGGAATCACACCTAATCTATTGGTTTGAGGCCACTCCATTATCCCATTAAGAGGTTTGATACCATAAGTGTAAGTCTCACGCCACCTGGATCAGCAAAATACACAATTAGAATAACTAATTGAAGCATATGCACTTGAGTCAACTAGAAAGCAAAGACACTCACCTGATTGTTGTATAACACTCAACAACATATTCAGCAACTTTCTACCCAGACCAAGGATGACCTTAGCAGCATGAATACAAGGAATTCCATTCATTTGCCAGCTTCGACAAGCACATGTTTGTGATTCGATACACACAACATATGTGTGTCCTTTGTACTCAACCTCTGTCTCTGGCCCTATTGCCCAACGCAAGTGACATTCAGTTGACTTCTTCTCAACTCTATCCAACTCCTTGTGTGTTTTTTTCGTAAACCTTGTACTCAAATTCCTTGCTAAATTCAACCTACTATACTTCCTGGTCATGCATTTTTGTCTAATGTCCTCTAACATGTCTAACAAAGGTTTCTTCCTTGCTTCTCTAATGGACTTATTGAATGACTCACTCAAATTATTGAGATTATCATTGCATTGAGACCCTAACCTGAAGAATGCTCTTGACCATGTTTTAGGTTTGGTGAGTAGAAGAGAGGCATATGCACTTGAGTCGTAATCCTTCAGAGACTCCATGTGGTGCCTAAACAGACCCGGTGTGTAGCTCTTTGCTATGTGCCAAAACATTCTCTGTAACCTCATATCCTTCCCACCTTTCCTCCAGTTCTCATATATATGTCTACAACACTGCCTATGCTCTGCATCTGGAAGAACTGTGGCTATTGCTTTCACTAAACCCTGCAAGTACATAGACAAGTTAATTAAAAACAAGTTAAACACTACTAGTTAAATACTTATAGTTAAAACGTCACCTTTTGTTTGTCAGACAGGAGAACATAGTCTTTCCCACATCCTAAATCCAAATCAGCTGCTAGAAGTTTGACAAACCAATCCCAGTTGGTGTCATTTTCTATCTCCACAACTGCCCAAGCAATAGGTACAATCCTATTGTCTCCATCTCTCCCTACAGCAGCCAACAATTGTCCCTTTATATCCCATTTTAAGAATGCTCCATCTAACCCTGTCACTAGCCTACAAGTCTTTTTCCAAGACTCTTTCTGTGCCTGGAAGCATATGTATAGCCTGTAGAACCTCTGCTTGCTTCCAACTTTAGGTCTTGGGATTGTCTCAATTTCAAAAGTGGAGCCTCGGTTACGTTCTAACACTTCTGCTTGGTAATCCCAAATTCGATCAAAATGAGCTTCATGGGTTTTTCTCCTTTCCTTCATCACCAATGTCTTTGATTTGATGCAAGAGTTTTCCTTTGCTTCCAGCTGATACTCCCTAAGGATCTCTGCTTTGATCTCGAGTGCTGTGAGTTTCGGATTCAACCTCAATCTCTTTGCAAATAGCTCTGCAATAGCTCCACGCTTCATCGTTGCCTGGCCTGAGATCTCACACCGATGGACATTGACATATGTCTTGATCTGTAACTTATTTTTCCTCTTCTCATAAGCACAGTATATCTTCCACGGACATGGTTCCTCATCTTCTCTCATTATCGCAGCACACTTGGCACACATCTTTAAACTACTTGAATGAAAGAACTTGATGTTGTACCTGGTTTTCAACGTGTATCTGAGGCAAGCATGTTTGAATTCATTAGCATCAGTAAACGTCTTCCCTAATTGAAGCAACTCCTCTGGATCAATGTCTTCTCTGTAAGCTTCAGAAGGTCTCATTTCCTCTTCATTCTCCTCGTCTGATGACACAACATCTGGGATTTTATCTTCGTCCCAAGCGTATTCATCCCCAATGTCTTCCTCAACCTCACAATCATCATTCCTTGCATCCTCTCCAAAGAATATACTTAAATCTCTACATGTTTCTTCTTCAATGCCACCAAGACCATTCAATTGTTCGTCTTCCTCACCGTCACCATCAACTTGTTCTTCTTCGTCGCCTTCACCCTCAACTTGTTCGTGTTTGTCACCAGCCTCGACTTCTGTGTCTTTGTCACCAGAAACGCCGCCAAATTTATACTCCTCACTAACGCAAACCACTTCAGGTGGCTCAGACAGTTGTTCCATTTCAGGTCGCTTACGCTTCTTTGATCTATCACCTACTTTTCTCTGTTTCCTTGATTTCTTCGCACCAGCAGCAGGTTTCGTTAATTGCTTCCCACCACCACACTTCTTCGAGCCACTAGTGCCTTTTGCAGGATTCTTCGAGCTCTTAGGAGTTGTAGCTTTCGACTGTGATGCTTCGGCGCCGCCTCCTTTCGTCTTTGAGCTACGCAAATTCCGACCAGGAGGAGGACTTACTCTAACTCCGTCCGTTGCATACATCATCTTGGCCATCGCATTTGAAGTTCCCCAAATCGATTTGGGATTTCTGGGTAATTAAAGTTTTTTCGAATTGGGGATTTCTGGGAAATTATGTTTCTTGTAAGAAGAGAAGAAATCGAGTGACTAATTAAACTCTGTTACCTAATAATTTAAGTCAATATATTCGGAATACATTTGCGAAAGACAGTTGGTTCAGTGGCTATAATCTCCTTTATGTACTTTGAGTGACGAGTTCGAGCCCAGGTGAGGGCAGTTTTTTTTTAAACCAAACATACTTTCAAAACGACGTCGTTTCTCTTAACGACAAAACTAACCTTCGCGTTGATGGCATTTAAGATTTCCGTTTAAAAAGATAACGGAGTCCTTAATTGGCCAGTCAACCATAAGTTGGTGATTAAAATTTTAAAGTCAATGAGACTTCAGTGTTTATTTGGCGAGTCTAAAGTTTGGGTTTCTTTTGACAATTTCTACAAAGTTGGATATTTTTTTGGCCGAATTCCCGAAAAAGAATACACTACTTTAACATTTGCAGAAATTATCTTTTTTTATCACCTCTTTATCTGTAATATAAAAAAAAAACTAAAACCCACTAATGAGAAACGAAATTTGGTTTGATAATTGGATGAGATTTTGAGAATCAAAGCTTTCGAAGAACATAGAACGATGCTCAGCGTATTTTTGATAGAATAACAAAAGGATTAAGAACTGTAAGAATCAGATATTTCATTATAAGGTTATTGCTTATGCAAATACCAAATTTATTGATTCAAACGTAATCACCGAGTTAAAGAAATTGGATATAAAAATCGTTCATATTTCCCCAAAAAAGACTGATACTAAAAACTTACATAAGATAAGGTAAAAAAAAGTGGTGGGACATGGGTAGCTTTTTCACATGACTCTCCAAAATCAAATTTATTCTTCCATTACAATGTAGGAGTCATATTTTTCCACATACCCTTTAAAATCAAACATATTCTTCCACATGTCACTCCCTCTAGTGTTCTAAAATATCATATTTTTACCAAGGTTTACTCATTTTGATTTGTTAAAAAAATTTGCGTTATAGGTTTACATCACATTTAAAGGTTATAGTAGTGCTGCTGGTATAAAAGAACAACGTGAGACAGGTTAAAGTGAGACCCAAAAAACTTCTGACGCTATTATCGAGAACACGCTTCCTTCACCGTTATGTGGCGCCGGCAGGGTTGAGGCTCGCCGGCGTCGGTTCTTACCTCTCTCTTTTCATCGATGTTTAGATATATTCTGGATGTTTTGCTCTATTAGTTGTTTCCCTGGCCTCTCCACTCCTTTAGGAGTTGGCCTTTTTTATTTCTCTTCTTTGGATCCGGTGCTATAGTTGAACCTCACATTACCACCTCTGTCAAAGCTGCCAAGAGCACCGCCTGGAGCTGAACATTTCTCGGGTAGATCCCGAAGATCCCTCACCACCTTAAACTCCATCCACCTTTGTACCTTTCGAGAGAACTTCATGGGCTTAGTCGATTTGATTTCAAACGGTAGATCCATGGATCCCAGTTGTTTCTCAATCCTTTTCTACCAGAGACTCCACCGGATTTCAGTGTCGCTAGATCCGGAAGTGAAGTTGACTGCTCCGGCAAAGTACCTATCAATTTCGACCACAAACTTGCCGCTGCGATCGCCGCTGAGGAGAAATCGTCTGAGAAGTCCCTAAATGGGAAAGTGTAATCTCAAAACTCCCCGTTATAAACTGAATTTTTGTTTGGAATTAATTTAAATCGAAAAAATGGTGTTTTACTGTGTTACCCTAGACAAAATTTAAAATTTACATACAAAACCTGAGTTTTATCCGAAAACCCAGAACCTAATTGGATCTGACCCGAAAATGCGAAATCACCCTCAATTACTCCATCAATTCGATCGAATCCCTAATTTTTAAAAATCAAAACAGAACTCGGCAACTTCTGAAAAGAACTGCTCTCTCTAAGAACAGAACTCTCTTCATGAAACTAGGGATAACTACACGAATCCTACTCAATTTTCTACTAGATTGTTGTGTTCGATCTAAAACCCCTGTGCACGAAGATGGCTAGGACAAGGTGGGGAAATAAGAATGCTCAGAAGCAAGTTACTGAAGATCAAAATAGGGAACGATCTCCTACTGAAGATCAAAATAGGGAACGATCTCCGGTTGAGGAAGTTACTCAAGATGATAATAGGGAACGATCTCCGGTTTGGAATGATGAGAACGAGGGATCTCCAGTTCGAAGTGATGATGCCAAAAGAGCCAAAGAGGAGAGGGTTGGAGACGGAAGGAGTGAAGAAGACAAAGACGATCTCGAAGAAGAGAGTGACCAATCTCGTGATGAAGATGAGGAAGTCAGCCGGAATGGAGAAGAAGGAGATACAGTGTCGGATGAGGGAAGCACAAGCCAAACCTTGAGCGAGTCAAGGGTAAGTAGTTTGATTCGATAGATATATTGCTTAGTTCGGAGAGGTATAACTATGTAGAACTAGGAAATACTAATTCGTTTTAGTTAGGGAAATTGGCTTTGTTGTTGAGGTAATTCATTTTATTTAGGTAAAGTGTTTAACTTGGTAATAATTGGAATTGAATTTGTAGGTTTTAAGTAGTAGAACAGATCATTACGTGTTTTGCTAAATTTATGAAAATGTATAACTAGTAATACTCTGTAAAACTTGTTGTTGCAGGGTTCTGAGGAGATGGTGGCGCCACTACAACCTCTAAGAATGTACTTCGCACCTTCGGAGTACAACAAGAAAATCAAATTGGCAACTCGGTGCTATATTTACGAAGCCTTGAAGATGCTTGATGAATTGGAACATCCCCTTATGCCATTTGAGTGGAAATGGTTTGAAGAGCATCCGCAATTCAAACACATATTCCACATGCTGCGGGAAAGAAACCACAAGGTTATAGGGATGTGGATGCTCCTTCTCCGAACTGCATGCCTTGAAAAGAAAAAAGAAGCGTGGTTTGTTGTCAACGGGACTCCGATCCGTTATGGGATCAAGGAGCACGCTTTGATATCGGGGTTGAATTGCAAGAATTATCCCGTCAACTATAACAATGCAGGCGGTGAGACCTTTATGAAAAGGAAATTTAAGGGGATGACGGTCCGATATCAAGACGTGAAGAAGAAGCTAGAGGAAATGGTCCCGGGAGAGCGAACTCGAGATAGGTTGAAGATGGCGATCCTCTTCTTCTTATCCAGCATTGTGATCGCACAAACGAAGACGGGAGACGATGCCACCCCTGTGGAGCCCTTCTTTCTAAGAGCGGTGGATGATCTCAATTTATGTAAGACATTTCCTTGGGGGAGATTGTCTTTTGATCACTTGCTAGGAGAGATCGAGCACACAATGACTCATTTTGAAGGGACCGTCAAGGGTACATTATGGCCGGTTCTAGGTTTTTGTATTCCTATGGAGGTTAGTTAAAATTATTTGAGGTTATTGTTCATTGTTAGTAATTCATATAATTGAAGCTAACTCTAACTATATGTGTTGTGTAACTTTTAGCATTTAAGGCAATTCCGGAGTTGGGGGATCAATTCTTAGAAGCTTATCCAGGGGCAGACGAAAATTGTCCTAGGATGTGCAAGAAAAGGTTCAAGAAAGGCGAATGTAAAGGGTTTCCTCTTTCAAAAATTTACAAAACACTTGGTACAACTGTGGTGAGTTATCCTAGTTATACTAGTTATCTTCAGCATATAAATTATTTTGGGTTGTCATGTTTTTAATTTTTTTTCATTGTTTACGTTGACAGGATATTGATAGTATCCTACCAGTTAGAGATGAAGAATACTCTCTTATGGCTGACATCACGGAAGAAGATGACGACGATGATAAGCATGATGTCGTTGTTGATAATTGGATGCAATGTATCCGTAAAGGATTAACCATTACGCTAGAAGAGATGTACAACCAAGATGTAGCTACAAGAGTAGAAGAGGATCCTGAGGATGCGGTGAACGAGGAAATAGCCGCCGCCAAAGAAAGACCCCCCAATGAAAGACCGGGAGACCCAACTTTGGCCGAATTGGTGGATGTCATCAATAAGATGGGATCCCAGATGACTAAAATTTTGGACAAGGTTGATGGGTTTGAAAATAGACTTGGATGGTTGGAAGCTTATGTGAAGGAATTTGTAGAGAAGGTAAGATTTTGGTAAAACTTGTAATACTGGAGTATAACTATCGGTAATAGTTGAGAAAACTAGAGTATAACTGTATTCGATTGTAGGAGCATGTAGACCCAACAACCGAGGAGTACGATACTACTGGTATCACAGAGCCAGCAGAGGAGCTTAATGCTGGATCCACAGAGCCACCAAACGAGCATGTTGTTCCGTCTCCACAGCCACCTAAGAAGGGTTGGGTTAAACGGACTGCAGTATTCAAGAATAAGCGTGTGACAAGGTCAAAGAAAAATGCGGTGTGAAGACTATGCTGTGTTTTTAGTATTTGAATTGGTAGTCCTAAAAATACTTGGTAAATCTATGCTTTTTTTAGTATTTGAATTCGTAGTACTAGTAATACTTTGTGAAACTATGTTTTTTTTTTAGTATTGAATTCATATTACTGGTAATACTTTGTTAAACTATCTGTTTGTAATACTTTGTAAAACTATGATGTTTGTAATACTGCTACCGATAATACTTTGTAAAACAAAAGAAACAAAGCATAAGTCTTACAAAAGAAACAAAGGATTAGTCTTACTAATATAAGTCTTACAAAAGAAACAAAGCATAAGTCTTACTAACATAAGTCTTACAAAGGAAAAACAAACATAAGTCTTTCTATATCAAGGCATAGGACCAAAAAGCTTTTCGATTCGAGCCACAAGCTTAGCCACTGAGTCCTTTAAGTTTGCAGTCTCTTCAGCATTTTTTTTCAGCTCCCTACGTAGGTTGTTGATGTACAATTCATGAATTTCGAAGCTTCCCTCCTTGGACATGTCTCTCAACTTAGTGACCTCTTCTTCGATAGCGAGTTCCCAAGATTTCCGAATGTGTAAGCCATCATTCTGCACATAAAGACATATATACCATCATATATTCACCATTTATGCCATTAATCTAAAATCGATATCCTCTTCTCACCTTAAACACATTGCATGTTAAGTATTTCCTTCCTATATGCGGTTCTATGGTTGAGATCTCGAAGTCTTCAGATCACAAATTCAGATCTTACCCGTAATCTTCTTCGAGATGGAGATGGCGATGATGTCTCGATGGAGGAGGATGAGGAGGATAAAGAGGAGTCTCTAGAATAAATGTGAGAAAAAGAAAGAGAAAACTGGTGCAAAAAATTAAAATGAAACTCAAAAAGAAATGGAAGAAAAATCCAAATTCGGGAGCCAAAAATTGGAAAAATTGATGTTTGGGCGCGCAAAATATTGACACACGTGCGCCGTTTTCGTCACATTTGCGCCGTTTTTAATGACATGTGCGCCCCCTAAGTATACATAGTTATACGTAAGATAGTAGTTATACCAAACTTCCAAAGTAGTTATACTTTGGATGTTTTCCATTTTAATTAGTATTACATATACTTAAAGAAACAAATTTTAGTTTTACGTTTGATTTAAATCGATTAACATATAATTCTTAGTGTTTTGTGCATTAACATGTTAAAAACCTAGATTTCTGTAACTTTGATACCATAAGTTGGATATTATTCACAAACTCACCTTAAAAGTATAAGGATTATATAGGGTAGATTGTTTCATAGCAACTTAGTTAATAGTATTATTGTAATTTCCTTCTAAATACATATAGAAACATCTATTTCAGATGTTTAGAATGCCTATAATTCATTCTTGAGACACATATAAAATAAGTTATAAATTAGGGTATTTAAAAAAAATTAAAATATGTCCAAATTAAAAAATTATCTTTTAAAAAAAATAAAATATGTCCAAATTATTTAAAAATTCCTGTAACGCCCCATGTAAATACAAGTTTAAAACATTGTAACATTGAAACAATTTCTGTAACATAATTAACATAATCACAAAACCAATATATAGAATAATGGAAAACAAGTTATACGTAGTTTTCCTAACCAATAAATAGTGTTACGAAACAAAAGGTGAAGAGATCAGAATTAAACACTAATACAATTTTCAAATAACAACCATTGGAGTCCTTGTCTTGGCCGCCTTTTATTTTGCGTCCTTGGACGCCGTTCTCCAGCCGATGACAACCTTTTCACTTTCTTTCTTCCCTTTTTTACTTTTCGATCCGGAGGTATGATTGTTTTGCTTTTGATGTCATCTGGAACATCCCATTGAGACTTATCCGACACTAAATAGATTATCCTGTAATACGCCATTACCCACAGCTCCGTCCAATAATATTTTGAACACAACTCATGTAATTGGATATCACGAGGTCTATGATCATGCCTTAGGAATTCAATATAAGTGGCTAGTGTGTGCATACAAGGATACTTTTCAATATCGAACACCCTGCAACTGCAACTTTTGGAGAGCAAGTTTACCATATAAGTCTTTCCACCACTACCGATGACATTGTATTCAAGCTCGAAAGTGTTTAGCTCTGTCACAATCAACTTCTCACCAACACCTCATAAATTGTGCATGCAGTTCTCTACTAAAAGCACCAGTTTTTTTTATCGTTCCAGACACGGCCTCCTTCCGATGTTCATTAAACCAATGAGAAAACATTGTAATGATTGCATCAAGCATGGGTATTAAAGAATACTTCCTTGCGTCCTTGAAAACACTGTTCAAAGATTCCACAACATTACTTGTGTCTAAGTTGTATCTATCTCCTGGAAAACAACACCTTGCCCATTTTTCTTTCACTGTACTCTCCTCCAGATACTTGGCCGCAGAAGGATATCTCGTTCTAAAAGAAGTATAAGCAGAATTGAACTCAGCAACTGTGTAATGCCTACTGCACTCCATGAATCTCTATGCGACTACGTCTTTGTTAGCGTTAGAAGCATGACCTTTCACATTTTGGGACAAATGCCATACACAATACCCATGATGAGCCTGGGGATACACATTACCTATGGTGCTTATGAGCCTTGCATTTCTGTCACTCATAAATACCAATTCGGAAGAGTCTGGTATAACGGTTTTCAGCATCTCCATAAACCATGTCTAACTTGCATCATTTTCACCATCGAGTACACCAAACGCTAAGGGATAATGGTGTCGATTAGGATCTTGAGCTGTACCAAAAATTAGTACACCACCATATCCGTTCTTGAGAAAAGTTGTATCCACAATTATCACTTTCCTCATGACTTCAAAACCGTCAATGCTAGCTCCTAAAGCTATGAATAGGTACTTGAATTTTTTCTTCTCATCCAATTCCACACGTGTTATTGTACCATCATTTTTCTTCTCTAACATGTGCAAATAGCAATACAACAACTTGTAGCTTTCTTCCGGGGTACCACGCAAATCACTAACAGCTAGATTTCTCCCTCTCAATGTTGTGGAGTATGATATCTTCACACCTAATTTTGTCTGAACAAGATCCATGATATCTCTACGAGTTGGAGTTTTCATTTTTCTGGGATAATCCCCTACCAAAATGGATGCAACTAATTGTGGTGTGCCTTGCCTCTTCGTTTTGATGCTGTCGCTCTGACTAGTCCGAGAGCATGTATGCATCTTGGTGTACGTTCTAATCGAGAAAATTTTTGTATTTTGAATCCTTGTAGCTCATAAACCCCATTTACAGCTTTCTTGACTATATTTGAGCACTAAACGTCCCAGATCAGACTTTTTTATATCAAAACAAAAACTGTTGACAAATGAGCCTCTATCCACCACATCTTGCAATGCCTTCCTATTTGGAAATTCTTGAAGTACAGTCACTCCCAAACCGTCTTCCCATGCCTCTACAAACTGACTAGTTTCTACAACAGGTGGAACCTCTACATAATCATCACCCATATACGACCAATCCACACCTTCATCATCATCCAATGTCGCCTCATTTTGTTGTTTTGCTAGTTCTTTTTCTACATACAGAGTAATGACATTATCTCTGATTACACCATCATTTGAATCCAGGTTGCCATAGTTCTTACCAAAAGAACTTTTTCCGGCTCTCGACAGTTGCTCAGGCAGTTCCGATCTAGTGATGACTTCCACAAACAACATACATCTACGGTTCTCTTTATCAATGGACGTTAGATAAACACACATATCCTCATCATCACAAATAATAAATTGTTCCTCATATCCCACCAGCAGTAGATAGTAACTCAATTGCAATTTAACCTTACTTTCATCTAACGCAAGCTTCTTGTATATCCTAACTTCTATCATCAACAAAGTTATCTCCTCCACTGATGTCTTCAACATTAAACTATACATGCGACCTTGGCATTTAAAATGTATGCTGACGTTGTTGCTCATTGTATCCTGCCAAAACAATACAAAAAAACTCAATCAATAATACTAGTTATACTAGTTATACTACATTTATCAGTAATACTTGTTACCAGTTATACTAGTTATACTATATTTATTAGTAATACTAGTTACAAGTTATACTAGTTATACTATATTTATCAGTAATACCAGTTACAAGTTATACTAGTTATACTACATTTATCAGTAATATCTGTTACAAGTTATACTAGTATTACCCAAGTCTCCTATCGCAAGAACTTAAATTGGATCTTCTAATCTACAATACACTACAATTTAACCACTGAAATTCGTTTGTTACCAATTTAAAATCCTAATCGATCCAGAAACTATGATAAAACACTAAATGTGCATAGAAAATCCTCAATTTGAAAATCTAAAACTTAAATACCTAATTTGAGCCAAAGAATCTGGATTTTGAAGATCAAGGACGGAGTAACACCAATGCAGAGCTCGACGGCGAGGTAGAGGTCGACCACTGAGCTCACCGGGGGCGGAGAGAGCTCGACGAAGCTTGACGGCGGCGGCGGAGACGTTTTCTCTCCTCTGATATCGACCACTTTCCTTTTTTTCTTTTTTTTAAGAGAGTAATTCGAGAAGGCTATTTTGATCTTCACAAACTGAAACATTTTAAAAAGGGACATGTAGATTAAATAGGGACATAGCAGATTTTATTTTTTCATTTAAGGATATATGGGACGTTGGCTCGCCGCTGAGCTGCCACAATCTCATCCCCATCATTGCAGTCCAAAGGAAACTAGGGTTTCCCTTAGTGGGCCTTTTCCATTTCGGCCCAATCTTATTTTTTTCTTGGCCCATCTGCATAAGTTGCGGCCCAATTTCTTCACTCCTTAAGCCCGTGTCCGTTTTAAATATAAAGTAAACTTTTCCTTGTGTATTCCTGAGGTGACATTGCTTTAAGATTGGCCGAGGACTCCAATCGAAGCTTGTGTTGTCTCGGATACAAGGTCTAGTCAACCATTTCTTTATGGCATTTAGGGAACAACACTTCTCCGGTTTCATTGCTCACGCTCCATTCTTATTTGACCTTGAGGGTCTTTTGAGTTTAAGCTTCTTCATCACGATTTATGAAGTATCTTGTTCTCGATAAGTCTTTACAGGAACCTTCCTCCTTTATGGAGCGAGTGTTTCCCCCAACTTCCTCTTTTATGGAGAGATCGATTGTCCCAGGTTCCTCCATTACGGAGACATTGCTTCGCCATTTTCCTCCTTCATGGAGAGACCTTTTCCACCACCCTCCTCCTTTACGGAGAGAGCGTTTTTAAGCTCTGCCTCTATGGCCATGGCTTTAGCCATGCGAGCATTTGTTGACCACTCGATGGTCTTTGGGTTAAAGAAAGGTGCATTCAACTCTGTCTCCCTCCAAAGTTCTGCTAGTCGAAGATTTGCGCAATCTGAGTTGGTTTCTGAAGCTTTGGCGAGTGGAATGGGTTTGTATTCAACTTCAGCAAAAGGTTTCAAATTATCCTTGAAGGTGTTTAAAGAGAGAACAAGAGCTTCAATGTTTTATGTCTATTTCACAATGACGATTACACACTTATATAGAGAACTATCAAACTGTGTACTGAAATCAAGGAAGAAGATCTAGTATCTACAACAATCTCTGCTTCAGTTACAACGATCAGAAAAGTATAAAGGAATATGCTCTGTTTAGTGAACCAAGTGTATACCGTATTAGACTCGGAGTTAACCGAACTCCAATACCCTTCAAGCTGGAGCATACAAATTTCGTATGCCTAGCTTGGATCGAAAATAGCGAAACCCATCATGTCCTATTGCTTTGGTCAGAATATCAGCTAGTTGGCAGCAAGAATCCACATGATGTAAGTGTATAGTTCGTGTAAGTACTTCGTCACGCACTAAGTGAAGGTCCATCTCTATGTGCTTTGTTCTCTCATGAAAAACCGGCTTAGTGGCAATATAGATAGCGGATTTACTGTCACATTGAACCAGCATTGGTTGATCATGCCGGATGCTGAATGTGAGCAATATTTGCTTAAGCCAAAGTAGCTCTTGCACCAGCGCAGCAATTGCTCTATATTCAGCCTCTGCCAAAGAACGACTAACTATTTTCTGCTTTTTGGTTTTCCAAGAAACTGGTGACCCACCAAATTAAACAAAGTAGCCTGATACTGAACGTCGAGTTAGTGGGCAACTGCCCCAATCTGAGTCACACCAACCCATTATTTGGAAATCAGCGTCCGATCATAACAAAATTCCTTGTCCCAGATCAGACTTTAGATACCTTACAACCCTCAAAGCAGCTTCCCAATGGTCCACTCTTGGCTTTTGCATAAATTGAGCCAACAAATGAACAGCAAATGATATATCAGGCCGTGTAACAACAAAATAAATCAATTGTCCAAGCAACTTACGGTATGGTGATGGTTCTGTTCTAATGGGAACTCAGCTGGTTTGGAACCTAGCAAACCTGTATTGGCCAAGATAGAATCCTTTTTCACTTCTAGCGACTTCAATACCCAAAAAATATTTCAGCACTAACCTGATATGATTAAATCATCAACATACACCAATATTTGCAAGTGTATAGTACCTTGATGAAAAGTGAATAGAGAATAGCCACCTTTCGATTGTTGAAAACCATAGTCAATCAACGCCGAAGAAAGTTTAGCAAACCAGCATCTTGGTGCCTATTTCAAGCCATAAAAAGATTTACGAAGTCGACATACTTTGTTCTTATCAGCAGATGGGTAACCTGGTGGCATCTTCATATAAACCTCCTCATCAAGATCTCCGTGGAGGAACACATTGTGTACATCCATTTGTTGTAATATCCAACCTTTCTTAGCAGCTACATCAAGAAATAATCTGACTGTTCCCATCTTTGCAACTGGTGAAAAGGTTTCTCCATAATCTTCTCCTTCAATCTGTTTATTATCCATTGCAACGAGGCGAGCTTTAAAACGCTCTACCGTTCCATTTGATTTGAATTTAACTTTGAAAACCCATTGACTGCAAATGGCTTTCTTGCCTGGTCGAAGATCCCCAATTGTCCAAGTTTGATTTTCCTCCAAGGCTCCATACTCAGAACCCACTGCATCACGCCATCTTTCTTCTTCCATAGCCTGTTTAAATGATCTCGGTTCTAATGTTGAGATAATGGCTGCGACATAGGCTATATGTGTTTCCGAGAAGCGATGTGTATCATCCAAAGCAGCAATTGGAAATTGAATTTCACTAGATACACAATTACTAACCTCTTTTCGAGATTTCTGACATTGACGTTTGACCACGAAATCTTTCAGTTTTATAGATTCCTTCTTCTGTCTTTGGCCTTTGCCTAATTGTTGTTCTGGCTGACTTGTCGTTTCAGTTGGAGCTACCGGTTGTGAAACTTCTGGTTCGTTTCCATCTAAACTTGATGAATTTGGTTCATTGTCTGTTATATCTCGTGTGTCAGTATCGCTTACAGGAGGAGACGATGGAATAGTTTGAGGGTGAGACCAATGACTTGTTGATTGTATTTCAACAGAAACATGCCTTTGTTTCTCTGGCCCATTTAACAGATTTTTTTCTACTACTAGTCCTTTCGAAATTGGGGTCCATAGCTCAGCAACAACATTTGTTTCTGCTTCAATTGAGACATTTTTGGCAAATGGAAAAATATCTTCAGAGAAGACTACTTCTCTGGAGACAAAGAATTCATGTTTCTCAAGATCATAAAGCCTCCAACCTTTGACGCCTTGTGGATACAACGTCGAAGATAGAACGTCGACTCCTTGGAGCAAATTTGTCGCCATGTGACTGGTTATGATCATCACATAGTGAGCCGAACACTCTTAGATGATCATACGAAGGTACCTTATCAAAAAGACGTTCAAATGGTGTGATGTTCCCGATAACTGAACTCGGTGTGTGGTTGATTAGATAACCTGCAGTCAGAATGCACTCGCCCCAAAATTCTATTGGGAGATTCACCTGGAATCTTAAGGCTCGTGCAACATTCAAGATGTGACGATGCTTTCGCTCAGCCCGCTCATTTTGTTGTGGTATTCCCACACATGATTTCTCATGTAAAACTCCATTTGTGTTGAAGTAATCAGTGAGACAAAGAAACTTGGATCCATTATCTGTTCGAATAGTCTTGACTTGTTTGTTAAATTGTCGTTCTGTCATCGCAATAAAACTTTTCATCAAGTCTGGAGCTTCACTTTTTGATTTTAATAAGTACAGCCAAACTCCTTGGGTGTAACCATATCAAGCTCCGGAGTGTGACGGTGTTCGATACGGACCCCAAAGATCCACATGTATTAACTCAAAAATCATAGATGTTTTATTTAAACTTAATGGAAAATAATCTCTTGTTTGCTTTGCGCGAAGACAAACATCACAAGTCTTATTCAAACTATTAATAGAACCAGAAACACAAGGTAATAAACTCAGAACTTTCGTAGATGGATGTCCCATACGGTGATGCCACAACTTCATTCTCTTATCCACCTTTGTGGTAACCATCGCTGTGATTTCTGTACTACGAAACAGATATGTCCCTTCTACTCTATTACCCGCTCCAGTCACCATCCTCGAACCGCAGTCCTGAATGACAAGGAAAGTATCAGCCAATTGAACAACGCATCGGTTTTCATCCATCAACTGTCCCATTGATATTAAATCTGAAGACAAATGTTCAACATAGTATACCGACTTCATAACCAAATTATCTCCAAGTCGAATAGTTCCTTCTTTAAAGGAAACATTTTCTCTTCCATCAGCCATTATAATCAAAACCGGAGCCATGTCACGAACATTTGACAAAGCCTCAAATCTTCCCATTAAATAATGCGAAGCACCGGTATCTATTATCCAAGAAAAATTAGAGGACTTACCCGAAGCTTTTTCAACGTTTGTCTCCTTGCCAGCATTTAGTATGCTTTTTATTGTCTTCCATTGTATGTCTGTGAGACCGTTAACTCTGTCTCGATCCTCATCAGTCAAAACATGGTTTGCTTGAGCATAACTTTCAATGTTAGGGACATGAACACGATTGGCAAAAGTTGGTGTGCCACGATCTCTGCCACCAACGTTGGTAACACTGCCTCGACCTCTACCTTGTAGTGTACGCCCATTTGGATGATCACCCCACCATTCTGGATATCCAATGACGGCATAGCACCTGTCTGTAGTGTGTCTGTTTCGATTGCAAAGCGTGCACGAGACCAATTTACTTATCTCTGAGCGTGCTTTTGATTGAAACGCAAAGCCAGTGACTTGAGGAGTCTTTTCACCATTGACACGCATGTCTTCTTTTTGGCGCACAACGTTGTAAACTTCTTCAACGGCTGGACTGGTGATCTAGCAACAAGGGAGGAATTGATGAACCTTGTCTTCTTCTCGATCAGCCTCTTGTGTAGCAGCGAGATCACAAGTACATTTTCCACACGAACAAACTCTCAATGGTCTGTGGGTCGCCAAGTTGTCCCAGATCCTATTGAGTTTTCCATAGTACGCCTCAATAGCCAAGCCTCTCTGTTTACAGCAAGCTAATTTAGACTTGAGTTGTTGTAACCGAGAGCCACTCATTACAGAGAAACGACGTTTCAAGTGTTCCCATAACTCCTGAGCCACGTCCCGATGTGATATTGTGGAGCGGAGGTTCGGTTCATTAGTCATTTTTATCCATGACACGAGCAAAGCCTGGATAGTTTTCCAGTCTTCCAGATCAGGTGAATCATCAGTGGGTCACTTGATCGAGCCATCAAGGAACCCAAACTTTTCCGGGAGGTCAAAGCGGTATGAAGACCGCAAGCCCATTCATCATAATTGGTCCCCTTAAGAAGAGGATGAGAGATGACAGCTCCAGAGTTATCAGCAGATGTCAGATCATAAGGTGATATTGTTCGCCTTACTTCAGTCGCAAGAGTTGAAGCTTCAGTTGACATGATCGAAAGAGAAAAAGAAAATTAGGGTATTTGCTTTACAGGCTCTGATACCATGAAGAGAGAACAAGAGCTTCAATGTTTTCTGTCTATTTCACAATGACGATTACACATTTATATAGAGAACTATCAAACTGTGTACTGAAATCAAGGAAAAAGATCTAGTATCTACAACAATCTCTGCTTCAGTTACAACGATCAGAAAAGTATAAAGGAATATGCTCTGTTTAGTGAACCAAGTGTAGACCGTATTAGACTCGGAGTTAACCGAACTCCAATAGTGTTCTCGGATTTTCAAGGCCTGGTCTCCCTATTTATCTCAAAGGAAGTTACATTCGGGATATGTATTTTCTTTGTTTCTAGCTTGAGTTTATTTCCTCTATGTTTAATCAATGTTTGCATTGTTGTTGCTATTTCCCTTTGGATTCCAACCTCTTTGGTTGAGAACATTTCTTCCTTGATGGAGTGTAATCCTGTTTAAGTTATAAATTCAATCGTTGATCCAAAAAATAAAAAAGTTGTGCTGCTGGTAGGAAAATAAGATTGTAGGGACTAAGTTGATATTACATGGGACTAAGTTGATATCCCAAAAGTAATTTTACGATGTCAGTCGAAGCAATCTTTATACTATTAGTCATGTGCCGAAGGAGAGAATGTAATTCTTATTTTTCTTTGAAAACAGGAATTACTTAAAAATGGGAATTACTTAAAAAGTATTCTCTTTAGAAACAGAAATTACTTAAAATGTGTATTATTCTAATAGTATTTTTTTCTCACAGAAATTCCTATTTTTTAATACTATTAGAAACAAGATAGTGAAACTATACTCAACATAAAATAAAATAAAAATTTTACTTTAAAAAAAAATCAGAAACAACATAGAAAAGATATGATAACAAGAACACAATATTGCAAACAAACAATCAAGACATTGTATCATAAGCTTTTCAATAATAATAAAAAGTAGTAATACAAAATAAAAATTTACCTCAACGGGAATGTATAATTGATGAAGAAAAGTAGTAATACAAAATCAAAAATCACCTCAAAATAAAAAATCACCTCAACTGGAACACAAGAACAACGAATGTTAAATTTTTTGCATACTTTTGATTTTCGCAGGTATGTTCACTTAGTCCACAGATCATTTATACTCGATTATGATCAGAGATTAAGACACCTAACATATGGGTTTTATAGTCTCCAAATAGTCGAGATGAATAATCAATTTGTGAAAACATGTAAGCATCATAACTAGGAAAACATATAAGCATCCATGTAAATATTTGAGTTTTGATTGATAATCCACACACATGTTTGGATTTGATTTGATAACTTTTTTTACTCACGGATTTAAACTTCTATCAGTTCATCTTAGCTAACTCTTTTATGATAATAAAATTAGATTTTATTTGCTGGGAGATTCCGCCTTTCAGGAAATAGATTATGTGGATTAAAATCTTAATTGACACAAAAAAAAAAGAAAATCCCACAAGTACAAAGTATGCACAATGAGAGTATGTAGCTTGTTTCGGACATATTGAACCGAAACATTTCTAATATAACTCGGATGATGTCATGGGTTAAAAATATCACATTTGTAAATATAGGGATATGATAATTTGTGTTTCAAATTATACTTAATTATTGAGAGTATAATTGATCAGAATCTACATTTTATGATGGATGATATCGTCGTGGAAAGGATGGCATATCCTGGTGGTGTAAATGAAGATGGTCTATATGAAGATTGTGGACAAGTTATTCGGTATGGACCAGCACCAAATCCTTACAACCGGGAAAAAGAAAGAGCGGATAACGAGATATTGACATGTATTCTAGAAGAGATCCTCAAACGTGGTGGTGTTGGAAAATGCATTATGTTGTTATCTTCTAACTCAGATTTTCAGTCTCCATTGGTTATGTTGCGAAGAAAAGGATACACAACCTCAATAGTAAGTGGATGGTTTCAATCATTTAAAAACATTCAATATCAACGCAGTGGCACCTATGCGTTTGATTGGGATAAACTGATAGTTGGACCGGTATCTGAATTCCCAAGACGTTGAGAAGATGAGAGGTGGACATGCAGCTTTAGCTATTTTGTTCTTATTAGGTATGATGTAAGTAAACGTAGGGCCGGCCCTAAGCCTAAACAAGGCAAGCTTGAACTTGCGGCCGTGAATATATAAGTATTTAATCGACTGTTTATTAAGTAATAAACATGTAGCCAAGTGGTTAAAACTTACGCCCTTTAGCATTCAAGTCACGGATTCAGTGCATTAATTTATTTTTTATCCTTTTTTCTTCTAAAACAGCCCTAATCATCACAAAAAATATCACAAATCTCAAATGTACATCATTTGTTTTGATTAAATTTGTGATTAAAATGACCAATGATCTAATCAATCCCATGATAAATTTATTTTATCAGTAGGTAGCAGAATTAGATAATTTATTGTCAAATCTTTCGTTGAATCATCTTAATTGGTATTTATTTCATTGCTAAGAAGATGTCAATCATACTCGGTTCGATTATGATTGGTTATTTGCTTTAAACAAAACTAAAGAAGTGACGTTTTTAAGAATACCCTTATATTATTATCAAAATTAAGCACCATCAAAGATATTATCAAATTTAAGTCCAATTTTTTTTTTAATCAATTTTAATTAATCTTTGTAACATATCAAGTTGTATTAGCTTACCGTGACTTTTTTCCTATGCATATTTATGTCTGAATCAATATAACTACAAAAGAATCCTATCAATATATATGTATATATATCTCTTGAGCTTCTTGTATTCAACATTCTTCTCTGTATTTGTATCTTCTGCAAGAATAATCACATTTTGTCAACAAATGTTGAATCTTGTTCTTCGTCTTCTTCTACTTCAGGAGGACACCGTAGCATACTCGCATTGGTCTCCTTATCCTCATGTTCTATCCTTCTCTTTGGTTCTGCATATTCAGAGATGTGAGAAAAAATTTACGTTATTGTTTGCTTTAGTAGTTTGTAAGTAAAAAACTTACTTTTGTTAGTAATTGTTCGGCGTGTGCAAGCCAAGAACTCTTCCCAGCTTTGTCGTTTGAGTTCTTGTTTTTCGTCTTCCGAGAGCTCAAAGTTTGGTTCCCTTCCACACATGAAAGCAGCTCTAATAGAGGTAGTAATTGTCAATGGCAATGATTTAGTTATCTAATAAAAGTACATTCAAGAATCTGATAATTTTTTACCTATCGTATAAACGAGCAGCCTCTTCTTGAGAAGTGAAAGTGCCTAAATGAATCTGTCTCTTTTCGACTTTAATGGCGGCTTGCCATTTCATGTTCTTGTAGTAGACTCCTCTCATCAAACATGGTTCTTGGTTTTGTATTTGTTTTCTTCTATGCCGCTTTCTTCGTTTCATTGGCTGGTCTATAAATCGAAGATCAAAAATACGATATACTTGGCCAATTCTTACTCATTTCAATCGATTAGTTAGCAAGTAAGAAATTGGAACCTGAAACAAATATGTTTTGCCAACCTTTTGGTGAGATTGAACCAGAATCAACCGGTGAGATATCTGAGTAATCAGACCTGAAATTCATATGTTTTGACCGAGTTCTTCGACTCCCTTCTTCAATAGACATTTTCTGCCAAACCAAAAGAAGTAACACTCCTTTAGAAACTGCTAAACTAACGCTAAACGAAACTGCTCTCTTCTTTCTGATTCCAAGATATCACATCTATGTACTCCATCCATTCATGTTCTTACCAATCATATATAAATCGCATATGAAAATATCAGAACTGCTCATGCACCAGTCCTTACACATTTGTTACACATTGTTCTTTACCTCCTCATTAGGGTGTTTAACCGGCTCAGCTGGTCCGCGATTATAAATTGCTCTAGCATTAGGATTTGGAATCCCAGTAATCATCTCCTCAGCAGTTAAAAAAGGAAGCGGTGTCACATAACCATTTGGTCCTATAGAAAAATAAAACTAGTTGAAACTTTAGATTATACTAATGTTTTGGACTATATAACATAGTCAAGAATATTAATGTTTACCACAGCAAAGACCCAATAGCCTCCGCCTTCGTAAGCTCACCATATTGTACTTTTGAAATGTTGTACTTCTTTCCTATATAGAACCACAAACAAAGCACTCATCAGTTCATGAAACAGCTCACAGAAGAAACATAGAAGCACATTATGTCTAAATTAAGTAAGATTCTACAAAATATGGTAAAAATTAAGGACCACAAAAGTGCAAAAAGTTAACATGTAGATCCAGACAAGAACAGTTACTTCAGTTTTGTCGAAAAGTCAATCAAATAAACCCATTAAGTACGTTATGAGTTAAGATATGAATCAATTGAATCTGATGTTAGAAGAACAGAGAAATTGGATTAATCAATGAGAAAATGAAGACTTTTTTTTTATCAAAATCAAGTCAACCCTTAAATGAGAAAACAAAACCAACCTACCACCACCACCTTTATGAAAGCCTAAGCTAAATCTAGAAACCAGAGTTCTGACCAATTTAAAGAAGAAAACAAAGACAAGTATCAGGATTCAGAATTAGTCTCTTTCTGAAGAAACAGAACCAACCATGACAAAACTAAACATGCCCATTGTACAAAAACTCATTAGAAACTAACCCATTGAATCAAAATCAAACCTTGAAATGAAAAAAAAAAACAGAGACCGGTTCAATGGACAAACCGGAGAAAAAGGGGAAAATTTGAGAGAAAAAGGAAACAATTGAGATTACCTCTAAAACAGAAATAGAAGAAGGTGGTAAGTAACAAAAAGGTTTTATATAATCCTGGATATTTTTTTTTGGTTATTGAACAGAAGAAAAAAAAAAAAAAAGAGAGAGAGAAGAGTTTTATTGTGTTAAGAATTGTGGTGGTGTTTGAGGCTCATGCATCTACCACCTTTGCCCTCTTATTTATTTGGTTGGTAAACGCTGAGAAGACAAGAGGAAAATTAAATATTTTTGACAAAATTAAAAGAAATAAAAAATGCAATATTTATTAATTAGTAGGAATAGATAAATACTAGAAAAACATTTTAGAAAATAAAAGAATGGAAGATAAATGCTTGAAGAAAAAGCCCATGAGGTTTGATAAAGTTGAATCCACGAAAGGAACGTGTGATTCTTTCTCCTATTTTATTTGTCTCTTCCTATTTCTGTGCATTCCGACTGTGCCCTTTTCCCTTCATCTTGGACTTGGGGGAGAGTGATTATAAGTTATATATAACTTATGAAATATTGTATTGACCAAATTTTTTTTTTTTTTTGTTTTGGCCATGAGACTATAAATTTTTGGTCCATAAATACTTGAAACTAGAGATTAGAGCAGGTAAATTAATCTGTTTAAAAATACCTAGAATTGAGAGAGAAAAATTGTATATGTTGTCACAAAAAGATAATTTATTTTATTTTAAAATGCCTACAATAAAATTAGGAGAATGTTATAAAATAATACTAGTAAGGTTATTGATTAGTAATTTAAAAAGGTTGTGAGCTATTTTTCGAAAACTTTATAAATATTACTTGGTAGTTGGTACTAAGTTTTCTTTTGATATTTAAGAAGTTTTGGTTTAAAGTCTATAAATCATCATACATCAGAGACAAAAACAGGTTTAAATCTTTTTTCTTTCGTGGAAACTCGAATCTAACACCTATGTCCTTTAGGTCATAGGATATTTCCAGTAGAGCTATCGGCATTGATAACTTGATACTAAAGTTTCTTACGTAATTTTTGTTTTTCATCATAACCAAACAAGTGACAAAGAACTTTGACTATTATTTAAAGATACGTGAATGAATGAAATCTAAAACCATGGCATAAGCCACAAAAGCCAAGGCTTAGGGCCTTCAATATCGTTGGACCGACCATGAAGCTAGCACATGCAAAGTTTAATTACAATCGACAATGAGATACTACAAAACGTTTTACCTTTTATGTAGTGTATGCTAAATCCTCACACTCCTAAATATATGATTACGTTACCTCTTGTGAGTTTTCAACAAACTAAATAAAATATGAAACAAAAAAGACAACCAAACAATTAGAAAACAGGTGGAGATTGAGGAGGTTTACCACATGTATAAGAAGAAAGCCAACAATATTAGTTATAATATATACAAGTTTTTAGTGTAGCTGCGCTTGAGGAGGAAGAAGTAAAGTTTCCAGGAAAGCCAAATCTAAGCTCATGCCAAGATGAAGGTCCTTTCAATATACTCGAAAACTTGCTGAAAATACCTACAAACTTAAGCTTCATAGGTGACTTAATTTTGAAAAGCTTTCAGTATTGGAGATATGTTCGAATATCTAAAGGATGAAAAGATGATGGATTTGAAAACAAATCCTTTGGAACCAATAGGAACTGATGTGGGAGCGGAAACACAAGTCAAACACCCAACTCAAGAAGTGTTTTATAGCAGAATATTGATCATTCGGGAGTTCCGGTTGACATGCTATTTTTTGAGTCACCCCATAATCGACAAGACCAAGAATCCATCTTCAAACCACACAAAAATGGGTTGCATAAGACAGTCCATTCATTTCACCAACACGGAAATTAAAGCATACACACTCAAGTTTCTAGCCCGAAACCGGTATGAAGACTTCATTCAACATCACTAATTGGGTTTCCGATCTGAATCTGATATCACTTTACAAATACCCCTTTCACTTTAAGAGAAAAGTATGCCAAAGAAGGTTCAACTGTTCAATTCTACACACCAACCAAATTACTTTACTTTGGGGAAGGATCAAAACAATTAGTTGTTCACCCGAATAACTCTCTTTCCTTCCTCCCTTTTGAACCTTGTTATTATCATTGACTTTCAAAGAGTTCCAACCACTACTAAATAGCATATGACCACCTCCATTCCCTCCGTAAAATTGTCTCTAGCTAGTCATATTAACTTCATTTTGACTTGAGCGTCTGAGAAGTTTTGGAAAGACAAATCCATTTTTCTCTTAAACACCTTCATTACCATGTTATTGTGACATAAAACAACACTTAAAAGATGGTTGAAGAAGTGGAACCTTGAAGTCACCAGACATCTGAAAAAATCTAACTTGGTTCTTTAATTTTCTCAATGGTCGATTAACTTATCTTACATTTGCTGTCTATTCACGAACAAACGACGTTTTATCAAAACAAATAAATTAAGCATGCATGATCTCAGAAGTTTATTCCGAATAATATTTTATATACTGCCCGAAAAAATGTCATAGTACGTATTACAACAATCTAAAAAATATATCATAGTACACGTCCCAAATATACCGTAGTATATAGATGTTTTAGTTTTTTAATATAGATGTTTAATTTGTTTCGAATTTAATTTGTTCTGTTGATGAAAATGCAAATTAGTTACAACAAATATAACTATTAGTATTAGCATCATTAAGAGCAAGGTCATGTGTTTATAAAACACGTGTCTTTGCGATCCTCGTAGATATGGAAGCAAGATGAAGAACGAATGTAAAAAGCTAACGGAAAAAAAACACAGCTGAAAGGTGTAAAAAGGAATGGAGGGACGAAAACGGAAATACATAGGCCGAGACAAGAAAATTAAATAGTATAGTTGAGAATTGACATCGTAATAAAATAAATTTTATATATGAAGAAAAATAATTATACGGGAGAAAAAAAAGAGCGAGGCCACCGACGAACTTTTCATTGGATATAGAAAAATTGATTCTCACCTATGTAAATTTGTGCAAAATAATTTAATATTTGGATAACTATATAAATTATTAATTTTGCATAGTAACATGAACTATAATATGTCACATCAGATGTACACATACAAACTATTTAAAGTTTTCATAACTACACAAATTATTGATTTCGTATAGCCATCATTTTTTTCTCGGTGTAATGGTCGATAGTGTCCGGTATATTCTGGTGTGATACGGAAAAATCCGGCCAAATTTACTTAATTACCCATTTTAATTAATATAACAAAACCACACATTAAAAATTTCTCAATAGATCTAACTTACGGGTACGATTCGTATCCATAACTAATACCAAAGTGCAATTATTTTTGATTAATAATAAATCATCACAAAATGCATTTTATGTTTTATTGCTAAACACATATTTCTGGATTAACAGACTTAGATCCAACTTTTATATAAAGTTTTTAAAAGTTAATACTATATTGATATCTTTTGGGATAAATTATTAATTACAAAATTTATACCACTATGACTATACTAATTTTTTAAACAGACCATGCATTAATTATAGTACATACATATTGGTCACATGAAAAATAATAAATGATATTGATACCCAGCTGAACTTAATACTATACTGTAACTGATATCATACCCGTAATTGATATCATACCGTAAGCTTAGATCGATTGAGATTTTTTTTAATGTTTGGTTTTGTTGGATCGATTTGGTTTTCAGTTGGATGGGGCCGGCAATTTAGTTTTAATTGGTTCTGGTTTGATTGTTAAATAGGGTTGGATTTTAGATCCAATTAAAATTGGGTTGGATTTTTTCGGGTCACCAGAATATTATTTGGATGGTTGGGATGTTATGCACCTGATTTATGATAATTTGTAAATGTCATTATGCAAAATCAATAATTATGTAATTATCAAACCATTAAATTAATTTGCATGTATAGTTATATCGTGAGTCGTAACCTATATAGTTCGTGAATGTTGTTAGTATTTCTTTTAAAAAAGAATAAAGGAGGGGAAGTTTACATTGACAATTTTTGTAAATGTTGTTAATATGCAAAATCAATAGTTGGTATAGTTATCGGAACATTAAATTAATTTGCATATGCAAGGATGTCATAACATATAATTTGCTTAACTAAGAATCAATTTTTGTTGGATATACGATCCTATTTTTTTGTCTATCATTTTTTTTTTCTTGTCAGGTTCTCCCTTTTTTTGCCATTTTATTGTAATAAAATTAGCTATAAGAATTAACGAGAACTGATAAGTATATTAAGCAACACACTTAAAAAATAGGAAAAATATCAAAAAAATCCTGAACTTTTAAATTGAGGACGTTTAAAGCTTCAACATTCAAAATGCCATTTAAATGCTCAAGTTTTTCATTAACTCGTAATTAAATAGCAAACTTTCGTTGACTGGGTCATTTGCGACACGTCATTAAATTGACGTTTACGGTGTTCAAACTTCCGTTTAATCAAAACGACATCGTTTTAAGTTTTATTAAAAATCATCAACTTTCAAATTGTGAACGTTTAAATCCTCAACTTTTAATTAAATATCGTTTAATTGCCTAAGTTTTCGTTGACTTCATAATTAAATGTCTAACTTATTTTGACTATGTCATTTGAGGCATGACTTTAAATCAAGTGACGAAGCACGTTTACGGGGTACAATTGTCTGTTAGCAGCTTCCGTTTAATGAAAATGACCAATATTCCGACAACTATTTATCAATCGTCTTCTCTTTCTACTTTTGGTCGCTTCATCGAGATCCAATCATAATCAAGAAGTAAAAAATCTTCTCAAATTAAAATATGTCTTTAGAGAAACATAATCCAACAAACTCTTTGTCATCTGGAATCTCCGGAAAATTTCCATAGAATTCTCAAAAACCTTTCAAGAGATTGAGTTTTTTAAGCGTTGGTAATAACTAATTAAAATTTAATTTATCGATAACTAATTAAATTTGATTTAATATTTATTGGGAAGTCAAATAACCGATTCGAGTATTTGACTTCCCAATGAATATTAAATAAAATATAATTAATTATCGCCAAAGCTTAATGCTTAAACCGATAACCGATAAAATAATGTTAAAACAATTAAATATTTTTTTAATAACTGATTTGATTTCTTATACTAAACATTTCTTTTTTTTATGCTTTATAGAGTTAAAGCTTTAACATTATTTTATCGGTTATTTGACTTTCCAATGAATGTTATTTAACATTCTTTTATCAGTTACAAAATTTATTTAATATTTATTAGAAAGTCAAATAACCGATAAAAGAATATTTTTAAAGCTTTTTAAAAAATAAAATGGTGAGTATTAGAAATCAAATCGGTTATTTGACTTTCCATTGAATAATAAATAAAATTTAATTAGTTATCAAAAAATTAAAATTTAATTAGTTATCACCAACACATAAGAAACTCAATCTCTTGAGGGGTTTCAGAGAATTCCATGGGAATTTTTCGGAGACTCATGGTGGCAAAGACTTCGTTGGATTATGTTTCTCCAAAGGCGGATTTTAATTTGAGGAGATTTTTTAGTCTTTGATTATGGTTGAATCTCGATGAAGCGGCCAGAAGTAGAAAGAAAAAACTCATGATAAATAGTTGTCGGAACATTGGTCGTTTTGATTAAACGGAAGCTGCTAACATACAATTGTACCCTGTAAACGTGCTCTATCACTTGATTTAAAGTCATGCCTCAAATGGCATAGTCAACATAAGTTAGATATTTAATTATAAAGTCAGCGAAAACTTAGGTATTTAAATAACATTTTTAAAAAAGTTGAGGATTTAAACGTCCACAATTTGAAAGTTGATAATTTTTAATAAAACTTGAAACGACGTCGTTTGATTAAACAGAAGTTGCTAACGGAAGTTTTAACGCCGTAAACGTCAATTTAACGACATGCCTCAAATGGTCCAGTCAACGAAAGTTTGCTATTTAATTACAAATCAACGAAAAACTTGAGCATTTAAATGAAATTTCGAAAGTTGAGGCTTTAAACGTCCTCAATTTGAAAGTTCAACCTTTTTTGACATTTTTACCATTAAAAATGAGCTAGACTGCATATACATTGCGGGATAACAAAGTCTGAAGTCGTCTAAGCAACCTGATTCGATGGATCCCAAACCGATTGGCAAAGTTAAAATTGAAAAACTCTTTAATGTAATTTTTTATGATCAAATATTTGATCTTACATAGTCACTTGCTTTTTTTTCTTTCTAGTTTCTACTTTGCATTGAATTATTATTTAATATCATATTCATTTTTTATTTATCATATGCACAAATACTAAAATCCATATATATATATATATATATATATATTATATTGAGACATTGGTAATAATTCAATAGTAAACAAAAATAAAAGATTTTATCTAAGATAATCTATTTTGTTGGAATAGTTAAAACAACACTTACTCAGTTTATTTTTCAAATGGTCTATTATGGATTGTTTTTTTATTATACCAAGATTGTCCATTAATAAATGTTTTTACAAAAGAAAATAAAGTTATTAACAAATTAGTATTTTAATTGATTAGCTACTTTTTAATTCATAATTCTAATTACAATTTATTTTTAAATTTAAAAGCGTCAATCGGATGATCCTAATCTAGTTTAACGATAAGAAATATACGCAAATATCTATATTATATATCCTAGACGATTTCGTAATTTTGAGATCTCCTAACATTCATTGCTCTCAATGTTTCTCATGCTCAATCTTCACTATAGTATATCAATGTAAATAACATTATTTCATCAAGTAGTTAAACACTCCTAACCCGAAAAACAAAAAAATCCAAAGCCAAAGCGAACTGAAATGCGGATTAACATCTGTACGCCTATTATTCTTTCTCCAGTCTCCATCTGTCACAGCTTTTGGATCCACCTTATATTCCATTATACAAGCTTAATCAGCAACGTATATCCCAAGCCCTTCAGGAACCTAGAAGTAAAGACAAGATCAAGATCAATTTTTGATGTATCAGTTTAAGCAAACCCATTGGTTACAATATACCTAATTAGCTAAAGTTCACTGGAAAGAGAAAAGAAAGGTTCTGAAAATGAAAGCACCAGACAGACGCTGGCGGTTGCCGCGGAGACACCGTGAGGCTGGAGAGACTCGTCGGTTGTTGTGGGTCCGTAGAGAAACCTAAGTGTGTTACCCATCTTTGATCCAATTAGAGGATATTCAAAAAGTTTCGATCTTTCCTTAAACCAGAAAAAGATACATTTATCCTAAAGAGGAAAGGAGGAGGGTGACTCTCTTTGAGATAAATGACTCACTTTACATCTTCCCAAAAGGCAAAATCAATAAAAGGATAACTTGAAATGAATGATTGAGAAATATAATAATTTGAGGGAGAATCGTTGAGGACGAACAAATTAAATTAAATTATATTTTTTATTTCTATTTTCTTAAATTGGATGTTTTTTTGTTATAAAACTATATTCAACAAAAAACATCTTCAAAACGAAACATCTAATTGTAAAATGAATTATTTTAGTTACAAAAGTGACACAAAAAGCGTTCAAATCCTATTTAAGGTTCGACTAGTTTAAATGCAACGGTTATGGTTACAGATGTGAAAGTTTACAGAAGTGAGGGGTTGCGGTTATAAATGTAATTCAACGATTTGTACGTTTGGTTTAACAATTTGAAACGGTGTATTTGCTAGAGATTTTGACTCTTTGATAGTGATTACAGTTGCGGTTTAATATTATCAAATATATTTAAAGTATATAATTTTTATAAGAAAACAAAAATTATATTAATATAACAAATTTTAAAAATGAAGTTTTAAATAAAATTTAGAACTCTCTCTCTTACGATTGTATTTAATCTTCTCCTTCTTACATATATGCCTCTTTATTTTCATCTCTTTTATAGGTTTTTGAATTACCTCTTTCTCTCTCTCTCTCTCTTACTTTTATAATTTTATACAGTCTTTTTTATACATATGCATATTTACGTTCATCTCTTTTAAAGGTTTTCGAATTATCTCTCTCTCTCTTTTACAATTGTATTTAATCTTCTCATTCTTACATATATGCCTTTTTCTTTTTATTTCTTTTATTAGTTTTCGAATTACCTCTCTCTCTCTCTCTCTTCCTTACTTTTACGATTATATTTACTATTTAGTTTTCTTCTTCTTCTTACACATATGTCTCTTTCCTTTCATATCTTTTATAGCTTTTCCAATTAACAAAATCTTTAATTTACTGTTATCCAACATTTTCTCAAATAAATTTTGTTTTTGATATTTTCTCTAAATTATTTAACTTTTCTTTATTTTTATGTAACTCGCATGATCTAACATCACATCAATTTTTGTCCGGTTTTTTTTTTAACTCAAAGTATATGTTCGCTTTTGTCTTACTCTTGCTTTTTCGATTGTATTTAGTCTTTTTCTTTTTACATATATGCCTATCTCCTTTCATCTTTTTATATGTTTTTAAATTACTTTTCTCTCTCTCTCTTTTATGATTGTATTTAGTCTTATTCGTTTTACACATATATTTCTTTTTTATCCCGTTATCCAAGATATACATGTCTAGATTATTTACATTTCATTTATTTTTTATGTAACTCGCATGATCTAACATTGCATCAATTTTTGTTCAATCTTTTATTTACCTCAAGGTATATGTTCGCTTTTGTTTCACTGTTGATTTTACAACAAAAAAACTTTCAACAAAGAGATAGAACTTACTCTTCTGATGAAGAATTTCGTACCATCTGTTAGTGTCAGTGGTTTTGATTGATTCTTGAAAGGGTTAAGAGTTTTACCCAATAGAGGATTCACATGTTTTAAAAAGTGAATTGGATCCTCTATGGCTTTTCTGGATTAGTTAACTTTTCTTTTTGATTAGTCGAAGTTTAGTGAAATTAGTCAACGATTGGATAAAGTAAAAATGAAGCTCAGTTTTGAAACTTTTAATACACTATTACCCTTCCTGATTTCAAAATTTATTTTAAAAAGTAAATAATTGAGTAGCAATTGATATAAATAAGTGTCTAATTTTGATAAATCAAAATGTACTCGTTAAATGTTATATATAGGATTATATATATGATGTTTCAAAGCTTCTGTTATCTATATAAATATATATCATCTGATCGATTTCGAGCAAAATCTTGACGGTATGCCTGATGGACACATGTTTAGACCTTTAAGAAAGAATATGCTGTTTTTATTTATTTTTGATGAACATAGGTTTAGACCTTTTTAAAAAAGAAAATACATGATTAAAAAGAGAAAAATTTCTGCTAAATTTTACTAACACAGATTTACCCTTCCCGATGAGTAGTTATTGTAACGAATTCATTCATCTTCTCACTCGTATTTTCTTCGTTAGCCTATTTGATTATTATAATTTGTTAAAATTATGAGTTATATTTTCAGGTAGCGTATCTTTAGTGATTTGTAGTTGTGTAAGTAGTTTAAAATAAGATGTGTTATATTTAATTTAATTTAAATTATTTCAACAAAATTAAGAAGCTTACAAAAAAATTAATATATTATCACCATAATTACAAAATGTGACAATCGCACTTTTTTTTTTAACCAAAAATATAATTAAACATCTATAAAACAATCCAACAAACACATAAATGACCACGAAAATCAACAATTCTACCGGTTCTAGCAATTATACGAAAGCTACAAAAACCACAAAACTATCGGGTCCTAATCATTCCCTCCTCACTGCCTCGATTCCACGATCATACCTTATCTTTACCTGCATCGACAAAAGTGATGCATCAACATTTGGTAAACCAAACGCTGAGTGAGATTAATCCTCCCAACAACAGGCTATCAAAAAACACCAAGCAATTTTTAATAACCATGACAACACGAAGAATTAATTAACACCAATTAAAACTTACAACAACAAAACAACAATTCCAAACCAAGAAAAGCTAAACAATAGCACGAATAGTAAGCACACTTCCACAACATCAATAATACCCACTTTCACAGGATGAATATTAAACACGCTTTCACAGCATAAATAGTACCCACTTTCACAGTATGAATAGTAAACATACTTTCACAGCATGAATAGTAAACACACTTTCACAGCATGAATAGTAAACACACTTTCACAACATGAATAGTACACACGCTTTCACAGCATGAATAGTACCCACTTTCACAGCATGAATAGTACTCACTTTCACAGCATGAATAGTAAACACACTTTCACAGCATGAATAATATTCCACATCATGAATAGTATTCTACATCATGAATAGTATTCCATAACATGAATAGTAAACACAACACACAAAATTCACAAACACCAAATCAAGCATAAGAACTTCACAAAACTCACAATCAAGCTTATCAAAGTTCCACAAGCACAAATCCAAGGTTTCCTAAACATCACAAGCATATAAAACCTTCCCTAAACTTTTCAAGAACCTAAAAAATCACCAAAGACTTAAACAAAACTCCCCAAGCCCCCACACAAGCTTAAATGATAACCTTTGGTTCCAACTCACCTTAGATAGGATGGATCTAAACTTAGATGGACTCCCCCAAGCTCAAGAAGACCTCCCTTTCTCCCCTTAGCTTCCGCCCAAAGCTAGCCCAAAGAACCTCCTCTTTAAACTTCTCCCAAGCTTCAAACTCTCTAGCTCCTTAAAGATCCAAGCTCCAAGAACTCTTTTCTCTCTTCTTCTCTCTTCTCCAAGCTCAATCTCAAGCTCCAAAGCTTTCTCTTTCAGCCACAAATGGCGACAAGGAGAAGAAAAGAAGGAGAAGAAGACAATTTGGCTTTTGCCACTTATTTGAGAAAAACCCCACAACTTTCAAATCGACTTATGACACTCCCAGAACAAATCTAAATTAATTATTTCAACCCCATAATTAATTTTTCGAGACTTGTCTAAGGTTCATAAACTTGAAAGAACTTTCAAATTAATTAAATTAATTAATTTCTGGAACACGGACGTTACAACAATCAAATGATAATTACATTAAACATAATTCTAATTCCTGTAAGAAAATACATAAACCTAGAAAACCATGTTTCGATCTAATATACATTGTGTGTTCTTTCCTCCTATTTTGCTAGAAAACCTAGAAAGCTTTTAATTTATTATAACTACATATTTTAGTAGTTTATGTTCAATGGACTATATGTTGGTAGTTTAGCTTCAAAGAAATAATAAGCTAAAGACTTAAAGAGGGCTAGGGTTTAGAGAGAGTTCTTGTTCTTGATTGGATTGCGATCAAACAACAAGAGATTTAGAGAATAGAAAATAGTTTAAGGAGAAACCTTGTAAATGTACATTCTATTAATCAAAAAGAGTTTTTGAAAAACCCTGTTTTACATCGTAACCTAGTTGATCTACCAATACTTTTTGCGTTTTCAACTCCAGTATCATCTTGAATGAATATATTTTAAGTGTATAGCCTCAATATATTTAGTATAAATAGGGTGCTAAGGCTTCAGAAAAGATTAGCACAAAATAGAGAGAATTTCTAAGCAATTAAATTTTAGCTTCAAAAAAATAATAAGCTAAAGACTTAAAGAAGGCAAAGGGTTTAGAGAGAGTTTTTTCTTGATCGGGTTGTGATCGAAGAACAAGAGATTGAGAGAGTATAAAATAGTTGAAGGAGAAACCTTGTAAACGTATTTTCTATTAATCAAAAAGAGTTTTTGAAAAACCCTGTTTTACATCGTAACCTAGTTGATGTACCAATAGTTTTTGCGTTTTCACCTCCAGTATCATCTTGAATGAATATATTTTAAGTTTTTTTTTTATAAAGATAGCTCGCACTGTAACAATGGAGAATCGATTCCAGAAAAAATATATTTTCGTATTTGAAAGCTTGGTTACCTCTATGTATCGTTTGATACTCTGTTTTTTTCTTTGGGTTAAGCTGTTGTAGCTCTCTATTTTAAACTTTGGTTTGCTTATTAATAAACAGAATGACAAAAAAAAACAGAGATTATATTCAATTATAAAAATAACTAGTGGGTGAGCCGCGCTTCACGCGGCATTTATATTATCATTTATTAATGTTATTAAAATAACTTAACTAATAAAAAGTATTAATATATCTCGTTTGTAATGGTTTTACATACTTTATATAATAAAATTTATCGATAACATATATAAAATATTACATTATTTTTATCAAGAGTCAATTCCTAAAATATATTTTGAATTCATAAACTTTTTGGCGTTTAAATCATTTAATCCAAAAACACTATACAATTGACTATATCGGATGCTTACAACTACACACGAGTCAACCAATCCAACTATCCATAAATTCAGTCTCCAAATCTATATCCCTATGTTGGTTTTGCAATATATGTTGGTCTTAAATATCGCATAACATAAAATGACGAAACTCTCAAAATGATTCAATACTTATGTTAGAGAACAACCAATGCTTACACTTCTCTTTTTCAAAAATTGAGTTGAATGTATTAGACATTGATCTATATTGATAAACGTCTAATATATTTTTAAAATATACACATTCTATGTCTCTCTTGTTCTCTATTTTTTTCTCATCAACACGATAAAATTGAACAATGCACCATATTACATAGATCACCAACAACATTGAAAATTTTCCATAAACACCTTATATATTTCCAAGTTCCATTCATACTATCTCTATTTCTCTCGTCGTTGCAAAATATTAAACCATAGATAATATGTTCACCGATTTTAAACATAATCTTTATTATCTTCTTCATGTTTCTATTTTCTTCATTTATTTTCAATATATGGTCAGTGACTTGAGCGATGTAAAATTTTATATGACTTAAGTCAATTTTTCTTTTAAAGATTGGCTTGAACATGCTAACGTTTTGGGATAACACATAATATCTCTCATAATATGCATTCTTATATGGCCTTTAAAATTTTGGAGTTTGTCATTCAAGCTTCTAGAAGCTTCCGTGAGTATTCCAGTACTATTGAACGAATCATCGTTAGCTCAAACACGGATTTATGATAATCAAAATGAATTTTATTTTTCATATAACCTATTTACATTAAATATATTTTCTAATTATAAAATGAAAATATCAAATTAAGAAATGTATTTTTAGATTTATGGACAGTTCTTTAAACTAATCTTTATTAATTATTTTAAATTATAAATCAAAAGATTTTTGAAATAATGTATACATAATTTAATCGATTATTTATAAACATGAAACCCTTTAATTTAAGTTCATAATTTATAATAACAATTATTCATACTTTGATATTTATTTACAATTTTTATAAACTATATAAATACAAAATTTAATCATTATTTATTGACATGAAACTTTTTAATTTTAATTCATAAATTATAATAAAAATTATTAATAGTTTGAGTGATGCTGATGTGTCAAAGTTTTAGAGTATGAGAATGCTGATGTGGCTTCATGAAAAGATCAACATTTTAATTTTTATATATAGATTTTCTAAACTATATGAATAAATCTAATAAGAATAAGATTATTAAATTAGAGTGTTTTAGATCATTTTTTCTAAAGAAATGATTTTTCAAAATTTTATATTAAAGAATGTTAATTATTATAAGAATTAAAGTGTTGGTGAGAGATTAGAGGAATATGTAATAAGTTGAGTGATACTGATGTGTCAAAGTTTTAGAGTATGAGAATGCTAATGTGGCTTCATTAGAAGAGCGTAATATTTTACTTTATATATATAGATATATAATTTTTGATATTATCATTAATTAGAAAAAAGAAAAAAAATAAACCACAATTTTGGTCTGAGATGATATAAATGCTTAAAATGCAATAAAGAGAGAGACACATGTGTCCTTGGATCATCAACCCTAAGACCATCCTCATCACACAATCCCATCAAAAGTGTTTTTAATTAATTTCTTTATTAAATATTAAATTAATAAAAATTAGAATCAATCAAAACATGACAGGTAATTTAAAAGTAGCTTTAATAAGGATTTAAGTGTCTAGCTAAAGACACTTTTTTTTTTTTAATGAGTATTTTTAATTTAATATTAAAAGTTTAAAAAAGACACCCCATATATCACAATGGAGATGCTCTAATAATTTTAATATAATAAGTCTTTAGGATATTGGAGGAGCCTCATCATCAATGACAAGTTCAGAGCGACCTTCTTCCACATTTTCCAATGCTTCTAATTTGTTCATACAGAATGCGGCAATAGATACATACCAAATAATAGATATTGTACCCAAACCGAGAGCAAATACTGGTGAAAATAGGTGATAGACCAAGTAGGAGATTGATAAAACTCCAATTAATTGGGTGAAGCATCTTCCTAGCGTATGAGACGCCGGTGGGATGTCGTGGGGAAATTCAGAGAGAAGAAATAATAAGAATCCTGCGAGGAATCCCACATATGTCACGAATGGAATATGGTAATGTGCAATCAATACAATATTGGTTCCCAAGATTAACTCATACATGATTCGACCAAGCTCCTTCGAATCATACTTGCATCCACATGTTAGAGAATTCAACTTTTATATTTATACTATTTTTTGTTAATTTTTTTAGACTATATATTTTCAAATAAAAACCTAACATACGTACCAGCTGATCTGGGATATATTTCCGGCATGATTATCTTCAAGTAAAAGTTCAGAATCCGCTACGTTGTTGTCCGTGGTTTTTTGTTGACAAAGAAAACAAAGACAAAGGAGTACAACAACCACAAAATATACAAAGAATAATATGCTGACATAGCGATATGATGGATCATGAGTTGATCCATAGACCATGGAGAGGATAATAAAACTTCCAATTGCATGGCTGATCCGTCCATATACCTTGCAGACGTTCTGGATCCAATTGCGATCATTTGTCCATCGACAAGCAAGAAAGAGTTCGCAGATTCCTTAATGAAAAAGGAAAAACAACAAAACAAATTTTGTAATAAAATAGATACTTTCAAATTTTTTTAATACATATTAAATCTCATTATTTCAATACAATTTAACTCTTCTTCTCAAATTTAGATTTTTACATTTTCATATTAGTTAGACTTCAATCAAAATTGATTGAGTATAATCTGACCTAATTAATTATCCTAATGGATTAAATGTTAAATAAATGAATTGGATTAACCCATGAATCTATCCAATTTAATAGATTAAATCAAGAAATGAAACTATTTTCTTTCATGGATCAACTCATAAACACATAAAATTTTGTTCTAATAACTTTATCATCATAAAATAATAAGAATTCCTTAATTACATAAATTTAATCTATACTATAAAGGGAAACAAAGCAAAAGACGTAAAACAAAAGACTTTGTAGAAACGAGGTCCGGCAAGACATAGGAGGCCAGTTCAACTTCATAAATGAAGCAAAAGACTTTGGCATGCTGGGTCTGTCGTTGGCGAGAACCATCCTTGCCAGAAATTGAAAATTTTTCATCCCGAAAAAGGAGATATTTCTTCGGGTATCAAAACAAGATCCCGAGAAAAATGTACTAGTTGATGGGAATTTGTGCGTAAAAACATGGTGAAAAGGAAGATGGAAACGCAAAAAAATAAACTGTAAGAGAAAGGATCCTTACGCCGGCAAGCCATAGCTTCCCCAACGTTGGAGAACTGAGTTGGAAAGAGTGCCTTGATTGATGGGCTTGGGAGCGTTTCTCAATATTCTTCTAAATATAAAAGAACACTATAAATTTGGAGAAGATTTGTGATACATAGATGGAAATTTGGAGGAGATTTTTGATACATAAAAGGTAGCATGTCACTCAATGATGTGTAACTGCCATGATTCGATCAATTTCGATTTTATTTAAAGGTCTTCTTGATATAAAATTGCACATTATAGTTATTTGACAATTAAATAGACACAAAAGTCAAGTGGAAGAATGTAAGAATATTTTCGTGACATATGTGTCTTTTGGTTTAATTATAAGGATAAAATTTTTAGTAAATGTTAGGGATTTTAACATAAAAGACGACAACATGATAAATTGGTTTCAGTTAATGGAAATGAATTTAGGTGTATTGCTAAACCTTCTGCCTACCTTATTGTATTAAGTATCATTTATTTTATGGTTTTATATATGTTTTATGCATATGTAGTTACTGAAAGGAAGAGACATGTGTTTTGGTTGTTATAAATACAAATCACAATTAAGAAAAGTGAAACACAACATAAGAGTAACAAAAGGATCGATAAAAGTCAAAAAGGGAAGATAAATTATTTTGGAGACTTGATTTTATATTAAAACCAAACAAGCAGGTTAGTATTTTCTTCTACTACAAGAAAAGGGTATCTGGTTGGATTAAATTAAATCTAAAGTGAAATTCTCTAGAGACTAGACAATTTAACTTCGAGTACGGAAATAGATAGAACGTTAAATATAAAGAGACGACACAAAGATTTAATGAGGTATCGGTTGGTTCTTTCAAACCAACTCCTAGTCCTCGGCTGCAAAATATGTTTATTAGATAACTTCAAAAAGACAATACAAGATAGACTTAGAACTACAACAAGAACTAATACATCTATCTTAACAAAACATGATCTAAGAGATAACAAGTAAAACAGTTTTACTCCCCCTTAATCATGGCTGTCTTTTCCTTGGAGAAGTCTTTGCTTTGAGCTTCACACGCCAGCAATCTCTTCTCAAGGTTATCTCTCTCAAACACCAACAACAACACAACTTTAGAACAAGAGCTTTTTCTTTGTTTCTCTGAAAATGACAGTCAAAGGCGTGAAGAACAGAGATGCAGTTCTTCCTTCTTTTATATAAAAAACTTCAACGTAGCACAATTAAGCCTGCATCTTATTTCTTTTCTCAACAAGGAAAGATATCAATATAACTTTGCAAATAACCGTTAGAGAATATTAAACTTAATCAAGTAATTCCAAATTAAGAGATATCATAATCTTAATAAATGTTAACTCCTAACCTTAAACTTAATTTGAAATACAACCCTTAACTAGAATATTCTTCAATCTCCCTCTTTTTTACTAATTAAGGCATACGACAAAAACTAGCACAGAGATTGATAGAGATAAAACTAACTAGCCAAACCATAACTTAGATAAAAACCATCAAGACAAGAAAATGACAGATTGAAATCTAAAACAAAAAGAACTTCAAACAGATGCGACTTTGAGAGCTTTGTGCGGTGATCCTCTCTAGTTTTCCCCCCCTGTATCACTACAAGAAAACAGCGTTAAGGCGACTACAACTGGCGACTAAATAATTAGTCGCTAAATGTTGCTACTCATTAGCGACTAATTACCGACTATTCGACAATTAATTCAATTTGGTCATAATTTAGTTGCTGTTTGACGACTAAAGAACATAGTCGCTAAAGTAGTCGCTATTTGACGACTAATTTATGACTACATATCAGTCGGGAAACAATAGTCGCATATTAGTCGCTAAATTAGCGACTAATATGCGACTATTTTGGCGGATCACACAGTAGTCGGCAATCAGTCGCATTTTAGTGACATCTATTTACACATGTTTAAATAAACAATAATCGTAGTTAGGTGTACCTACTTTTAGATGAAAAAATTAATTTTTATACACAAAATCTCGTATAAAAGATCTCATTGATAGGAGGTTTAATACAAACACTAAAGAATTAATATGTCAAATTTTCCTTCTAACACATTCGATGATTCTGATGCATCGCTTATCAATTATTATGATGTAACTGACTCTCAATTACCGGCAAGGTTGGTGGAGTGGGATCAAGAGCACCAAAAAGTTGAGATGTCTTGGGAATCAGAGACTCCAATCACAGAAGTTGAACCAAGTTTCACTCCCGGTTCAACATTATCTCCATACGATAGTTATCAGGGCGGTGGTTATGCTCAAGATGTTGAAACTCATCCGGAAGACCTAGATGTTGATGCCATAGCGAGGGAATTTGGTGTTAACGTTGAGGAACCTGCAACTAACCCTCCTCCAAGTCCGGATTTTGAGGAACTTGAAGACGTTTACAAATGCAATGGTGATGAATATGGTTGTTGCCAGTATCACATCGAAAAGTTCGAGATGGATCATTGATAAGCGAGTAATATGCAACTACTAGTGTAGTAGTTAATAAATTGTTTTCTTGAAGTGTACTATCATATAATTTTAAAATAAAGTTTTCAAATTAATTTAACATAAGATTCTAATAAAAACAAATTGAAGATCAATTATATGGGGAAGATATAAAAATTATTATAGATGAAAATACAAATATTTTATGAAAATACAAATAAAAACAAATTGAAGATCAATTATCTGGTTTCATGTGTTTAATCTTAGGTTATAGATGGTTAATGCTTCTGGTTTCATGTGTTTAATCTTAGGTTATTTATTCGTAATGCTTATGGGTTTCATGTTCGTTTGCAGGTTTAATCGCGACAAGGGATCGAAATTTGAAAACAAAATACCTTATGTCTATTAGTAATATTTTTAATAATTTCTAATAATTTTTCTTTTAATGTCTAAAAAATTATTATAATTTCTAATCAATGTATTTTAATTTCTAATAATGTCTGTTAATTATGTTAATTATAAAAACACATAAGATTTTTATCAAATAATTAATTAGTAAGATTGTTAAATTAAAAAAAAAAAGTCGAATTTAAAAAAAAAACTTTAATTATATTTCCCTAATTTCCTAATTTACAAACCTATAATTAAAAAAATTAAAAAAAAATTAAAAAAAAACCTATCTATACGACCAAAACAAATTAAAAACCTATCTTCTTCTTGCTCTTCTTCTTCTTCGATCCCCTTCTACTTCCTCTTCGATCCGGAACTATTTCCTCTTCCATTCCCTTCTATATTGTCTTCAATCTCTTCAGAAAAACAAACCTCTTCCATTTCTTCTTCCAATCTTCACTTCCCATCTTCCAATCCTCTTCTATTTCCTCTTTTCTCTTTGATTTCAAACCCTAATCCGCTTCTTCCATGCCTCCTAAGCGAAATCAGAGGAGAAAAACAGTTCCTAATGTGTCTCAGAGACCCGGAGGCACCAACCCCTCCACTACTCCTTCACGAAGACCCAACCCTCTACCCTCACAATACAACTTCACGCCGGCGGCCCAAGCTCCTCCTACTCACTCGCCTCAAGGTCAAGTCCTTTTCGTAGCTCAACAGTCCACTACAGCACCACACGTCGGGAGTTATCCTCCGCCACAACAACTCTTCCAATCCATTACTCCTCCACATCGTGAAGAATTTGCCACTCCTTCGTCAGAAGAAGTCCAAAACAACCCTCCTCCTCAATCCACTCCACAGCAGCACCCTCCACAACCCACTCCACTGCAGGACCCACAAGGCTCTCCACTTCATAACTCTCATGGTCAGAGTCATCCTTCGTCACAAGGAAACAACTTTGATGAAGATGAATCATTTGAGCCGGATCTTGAGGAGGACACGCTTAGGGCTCTCAATGCTCTGCTTCAGGTGCCAGACCGGGATAGGTTCACCACCCTCCTCTCTCCCACACCGATGCCAAACTCTACATGGTATGTTTCCTTATCTCATTGCTTTTGCTTTGTCTTCGCGTAGCGTTTTTCAGCTGTGAAAAAGAGATGCTTTGGTTTGTGTTAGGATTTTGGTTGTCAATTCGGTTCTGGTTCACTTCTTGGTTTAGTTGATGAGCTGTCCTTTGATATTATCTGTTGTATGTTTGTCTTTTACTACACCAAGGTAAAAGAGAGAGTTCCGTACAATGTTTGGTGAGAGTAAAGAGAGATACATTGTCTTGTAACCTAATCTCTATCATATATAAAGAGATTTAGAGAGTAAGGAACATAAGGGGAGAGTGAAAACAAGAGACAGATATGGATAAGGGATAACTTGAGAAATCTTGTATTGAGAACAATCTCTAGTGGATTCCGGGCTGGTCCCGACGAGATGTAGGTGTTGCCACTCTGGCACACTGAACTCGTTAAACTTTCTGTGTGCTCCTCTTTACTTTCAACTCTGCATCATCTTCTTTATCTCTGCATCATTTATCAGTTTTGCTCTATCTTCTTCTTCTCCTTGCGACATTGCTCTGCTTCTGTTCATAAAAACAAACAGAGTATTACATCTCATCTTGTGCGTGAAACACATTGAAAGCTTGAATCTTTGCTGCCACTCATAGACACTGTCTACTATCTTAGTGTTGCATATACACCAGGCCCTGTCTTATTAATGCTTCTTGCTTCATTGTGTTTGCAGGTTTAATCGGGACAAAGGATCAAAACTTGTTCGGGCTATTACTAAAGTTTTTACAAACAAATTTGATGGTCCCTACTATACTTGGTTTGCTGTGCCACGAGAGAGACAAGAAAGATACTTCCTCGAGTTCGTGGTACAGTTTTTCTGTCCTATAGACTTCACATATAGATTTACATGTATTGTTAATACTAATATCATTTTATTCTCTTTGTTTTGTAGAAAACCCACACTTGGGATCCCTTAATAACAGGGACAGTTCAAGAGCATTTTGAGAGGATCTGTCAACGCCGGATGAAAGACATGGTTAGTGGCGTGAGGGTTACTCGAAAGCGACCTAATTGGATCAACAAGACTATATGGAAAACGATGTCCGCGTAATGGGACACTGAAGAAGCAAAGAAAAGGAGTCAAATCTATTCTGATGCTCGTATGTCTGAACGTGATGGTCTCGGTCCTCACATCCACTTATCTGGGCCGAAGTCGTACAACCAAATCCAACAAGACCTGGTTAGTAACTTCTATATTTCTGTTATTTCTTTGTCTAAAATCTTTGTTACTTTAACATTGTTCATATTATAACATTACAGGAAGAGGAATTGGGAAGACCAGTTAATCTTGGTGAGGTTTTCATTAAGACATATACAAGGCCAGATGGCACGTATGTCGATCTAAAGGCGGAGACAATTGCTCAAACTTATGAAAAGAACGTTCAAGAGAAATTGGCTGAGCTCGAGAAAGAGGCATCTACTCTTTCATATTGTGCTTCACGAGCTCGTGACCTCACTGTAGATGACTATACAGCCATCTTTCTTCAGGTCAAGTCACATTTTACACATTCCACACTTATATCCTTGGATTTGATGTTGAGATTGATTGATGAGGTGTTAATGATATGTTTGCTCTTATTGTTTCTTGTTCTTGTCTTATGCATATTGCTTTGATATGGATTATTGGATTTGCTAAGTAGCTTTTGAATTATTGGATTCATATCTAGTACCAGATTGCTTTGATTTTGGACTATTGGATTTGCTAAGTAGCTTTTGGGTTATTGGATTTACATTTAGAACCAGTCTCATTCTCTATACTTATTATTTTTCTCTTACTTCTCAGTCGACTAAGAAGGATTCACGAGGAACTCCTTATGGAGTTGGAAGCCTCAAGGACACTCTTCTCTATGGCAAGCGCAAGCAACCGGGTGACACTTCATCGTTTGTGGCAATGCAAGAGCAACTGAAGGAAGCTCAACGTAAAATCGAAGAGCAGGCAGCTTATAATGAACGCCTTGAAGCAGAGCACTCTCGAGCTGCGGCTGAGCACTCCCGAGCTGTGGCTGAGCAAAAGGACAAGATCGATCACTTGTCGATGGTGGAAAAATATCTCCTACAAACTAATCCGCAATAGCTCGACTTCGTGGCAACTCAATCAGCTGCACCTCTAGGAACTCCAACTCCAGCTGCTTCTTAGGTTACTTATCTTTTTCTTTTTCTTAAATCTATTTTACATTCAATGAATGTTACTCTTCTCTCTTTATGAACTTGTTGGAGTTAGCATTTGTAATAAACCTCATGAATATTTTTAGTTAAATGTTATTTCAATTTTTGTGTTAAAATCAAATATTATTTGAATCAAATTCGTCATTTTCAAGAACAAAACGAGTTGATTTAGTACCATACCAGATTCTCGTTTTCACTTCAAACATAGTCACTAAATAGTTGTTAATTAGTCGCCAAATAGTCACATCGTAATCACCAAATAGTCGCAACATCTTAACATGTTCGTATTTCCATATTTCAAGTAATCACTAAATAGTCGTTAAAGAGACATAAAATAGTTGCTAAATAGTCACAATCATTAGCGACTATTTAGTGACTATTGTTAGGCGACTGTATATACAGCGGCATATTGTCGCTAATTAGTAGCCAATACAATCGCAAATTAGTCGCTAAATATAGCGACTAACTAACGACTTTTACATGACTACTACCTGTTCATGAGGTTTTGTCGTTCTATAGTTGCAAAATAGTCATCATTTGGTGACTAATTAATGACTAATTATATTAGCGACTAATTATTACCGACTACAACAAATAGTCGCTTTGTAGTAGTAACTAACCATTTAGCGACTACTTTGCGACTGTTTATGCAGTCGCTAAATCGATGTTTTCTTGTAGTGTATGAATTACGTTAGTCAAAAATAACAAGCAATTAAAAATCAGATTTTTAAGAAGAAGAATTCAAACCATCATCGTCGGTAAGAAGACGATAAAAAGTGTCCAAACAAAACTGTGACCTCGCATTTTCCACTTGAAGACCCTCAACCTCTTTAAGAATCAGAGCTTTGAGAGTGGGTGATAAATTATGAACCGGAGGCTCTGGTAGATCCTTGATTCTGTTGCCTTGTGCGAGTCGCCTGTTTGTTCTCAACAATCCTAAAGAAGGTATGATCTTGTCTGATTCTCGTGATGGAACATGTTGACTTTGAAGTAGCTTGGTGATTAGAATCGGATGAATGAGCTGCCTCTGGCTGTATGGAATTGATCTTTCAATAATGTTCTCATGAATAACAGCTCCGATGCTCACATTAGAAGGTTCCATAACCAAAAGGTACATAAGCATGGCTTCACGAATATTGAAGTTTGACTAATGAGACGAAGGAATCCATTGAGACTTGACCAACTTGAGCAACTGAGCAAAGGTAGTTGGCAATTGAGAACGCGGAACAAGTGTATTTGATGGCCAAATGTGAACAAGATCATTAGTGAGAACAGAAATCACAGAAGAAGGAGCAATATGATCACAAGTAAGTTCTGGTGAGTAGATAGTCTCAATATCCGGAGCACCAAGAACTGTGTTGATCTCATATGGAGAGAATTTTGCCCAAATGCCTCGAACAAACACACGGTGATGAAATGGAGAACCCTCATCTGTAACACCATCCGTGATATTTGCATAGAACTCTACAACCATAGACTGATTTACTTGCCCACTCAAATTAGTGCACGAGTCTAGCTTGGCCTCTTTCAGAATATTTTCAACTTCCGGTACCCCCACATCAACAACTTTTTCCAGAATAACATTTTTGGAACTAAAGTGTTCATCATACCTCTGTTTGCTCTTGTCATCAAAGAAATTTGGATGATTCGGAGGAGTGGAGAACAGTTCTTGAACATGCTTAGAGCGATATTCCCAGTTCCGAGGTGATTTCTTTTTCTTTTGAGGTTGAACTGGTCTGTTTCCAAGAGATTCCGATGGATATGAAGAATTCGCTTGCTCAGACATGGTTTGAGAAGAAATCGGATGACATGCATGGCTTCGAGAGCTTTGACGAGTACGGGTACTTTGAACTTTGGCAGAATTTGATGTTGACTTGAAAGGAATGGGAACTGAGCTTTCACTTGAGAGATCTATGAAATCAACTCTCTGTTTATAAAACAAAAACAAGGAAACAAGAGAAAAACAGAGACAGAGAATCGAAGAAAGAAGGAAAAGATGAAACGAAGAAAGTGGCTGAGAAAAACAATTCACCCTTAGGGTTAAAAACCCAAACGCGTAATTTTTTTTTTTCAATTCAAAAACGGAAAAGTGGTATTAAATGAGAGGAAGGATAATACCAGATTAAATCGACTGGGCCTGATTCAATGAGTAAACGAAAATTGAAAAAAAAAAAATTTTAAGGTCTGCAAGAACACACAAACACCTTCCTCGGAGATTAATCGGCAAAAGAAATTTATAGAGAACAAACACCCAAAGATTTTCTTAATGTGATGAACCGAACATAATCCAAAGGTTTAGTAAAAATATCTGCAAGTTGATGCTCAGTTGGAATATGTGCAATGGCTACAGTTTTGTTTTCAACCAATTCACGAATAAAATGATGTCTAATAGCAATGTGTTTGGTGTGTGAGTGCATAACTGGATTTTTAGCAATATTAATAGCACTTGTATTATCACAGAATATAGCCATGGTGTCTAAAGTTTTACCGTAATCAAATAACATTTGTTTCATCCAAACAAGTTGTGTACAACAACTTCCAAGAGTAATATACTCAGCTTCGGCTGTGGATAGTGAGACCGAGTTTTGCTTCTTGCTGTGCCAGGAAATAAGATTGTTTCCAAGAAAAAAACATCCTCCACTAGTACTTTTTCGATCATCAGCACTACCTGCCCAATCAGAATCACAAAATCCAATCAAATTATCATGAGTATCTTTAGAGTAGAAGATACCGTAATCGAGAGTTCCATTGACATATTTGATGATTCGCTTGACTGCAGTTAGATGAGATTGCTTAGGACAAGCATGATAGCGAGCACATATGCCAACACTTAGACATAGATCTGGTCGACTGGCCATGAGATACAAAAGACTCTCAATCATACTCCGATATGTTGAGACATCCACATCTACCCCTTTTCATCTTTTGTAATTTTTGTCGTTGTGCTCATTGGAGTTCTGGCATGTTTAGCTGTGTCAATTCCAAACTTCTTCACTAGACTGCGAGCATATTTAGAAAAGTACTTTTGACATCCATTTGTTGTAGCTTGAAACCAACTTGACATGATATTCCGAGTAAGAGATGAATAGATTCTAGGTGAGCAACTGGAGCAAAGGTTTCTTCAAAGTCCACGACTCATTTTGGGTGTATTCTTGTGCCACGAGCCGTGCCTTGTTTCTGATTATGTTGCCAAGCTCATCAGTTTTATTCTTGAATATCCATTTTGTGCCAATGACGTTTACTTGATCCGGTCTTGGAACTAACTACCAAACATCACTTCTACTAAAATTTTCCACCTCCTCTTGGCATGCATCAATCCAATATTCGTCATCTAGAGCTTCTGTTATATTCATGGGCTCAATAATGGACACAAAACATGTAAGACATATACCAGCCATTTTCTGATAATCAACCTTATATTTGTCACGTGTGCGTCTTTCATCAAAGATATCACCAATCACGTCTAAAGGTGAATGATTCCTGTGAACAATTTTATGTGATTCTTGTTCATCATGTGGAGGTTGTATCTGACATTGAGCTTCTGGATCGTTTCCTGTTGGAGAAGACTCAGACTCGTGTTCTGTCTCCTGAGTCTCTGTCAAAACATAGACTGGTTGAACTGACGTAGCTTCAAGTGTAGGTTCTGAGTTTCGTAGAGCATCAATCACTGGTACTACAGCCTTGGATAAATCTTCCTGTAAGATCAACTCATCCTCATTGCAAGAATTAGTAGATTTCAAGTTAATATCATCAAAAACAACATTAACAGAGTCAATTATTGTCTTTGTTTTATGATTATAGATTCGATAAGCAACACTATTTTGAGAATATCCAACAAAAATCCCTGCATTACTCTTAGCATCAAATTTACCCAGTTGATCACGATCATTAAAAATATAGCAATCACAACCAAAGGTATGAAAGTAACTTAGTTCTGGACGCCTACCTTACCACAATTCATAAGGACTTTTAGTCATACCTGGGCGAATATATACTCTGTTGATTGTGTGACATGCTGTGCTTACAGCCTCTGCCCAAAACCGAACACTTACATTGTTTCCATGAAGCATTGCTCTAGCCATTTCTTGTATAGTGCAATTTTTCCGTTCAACAATGCCATTTTGCTGAGGCGGTATAGGTGCTGAAAACTCATGAAAGATCCCATGCTCACCACAAATAACTCACAACCCAACAGAAATTTCGGAATCCCCATTGTCAACTCTTACATAAATTAATGAAAATAAAAAGTACAGTGATCTTACCAAGGGAAATCGGTCCAAAGGGTGTTGACTTCTTCTAACCGAAGACTCTCTCCCGTATGCTCTTCTCTTAACTCTTTCCTCTTCCGAACACAACAACATATTTTTTTACTGAGGCTTTGCCTCACAGCCATCACTTTTCTGATGCTTCTTCTTATTACTATTTTTTTATAGGACGAATCTCCATGAGGTCACAAAGGATACACGGGTCTACGCATCATCCCTTGGTTCACTTCAAAACTTTTAGTTTCCCTTACAACAAGCTTTCCATGAGGTCACAAAGGATACACGGGTCTACGCATCATCCCTTGGTTCACTTCGACTTGTTGCTTTGAACTCTCTTTTTTTTTTCCTTTTTTTTTTTTTTTTTAGAATGTCGGACCGAGAGGAGAGTTAGAGAGAAAAGAGCATACTTTGTGGAGAGTTGCAGTGTCTTTTATGGTTCGAATAGGTCTTGCCCAATGGACATTAAATCCCTGAGAAAGAAATTAAAAGTCAAGATTAGAAACCAAATAAAAATTAGAGATGACATTGGTTCAACCTATTTCTCGCTGAGTGTGACCTATGGGGAATATTTAATCCGCCCAATGCCTTTTCGACACAGAACTTTGGCCAAACTGTGAGTCATACAAGTAATCCTTAGTCCGAAAATAAATCCAATAGATCAAGTTCATAATTCCCCAACAAATTTGACTCAATAAAAATAAAAATAAAAACTGACACTTAGCTGCAAGCAGCTGGACCTGATTCAGACCTAGACAAAGAAAAAGATGAAAGACACAAAAATACGACTCAAAGACAAAGAAAAATAGTTAGTAGCAGACCTCTCCCCCACACTTAAATCACACCGTCCCCGGTGTGAAAAAGAACTGAAGGATTGGCTGAAAAATGAAAAAGATAAAAATAGATAATACAATGGTAAAAGAAAGTGTGGATAGAATTCACCGTGTTGTAGCGGTGTCCGGATCATCACAGCCGGCTCTTCGCTTCCATTGTCGCCAGAGCTGGCTCGTGTCGGAGGTGCTGGGCGAAGGCTGGGGCTGTGTGTTGAGGATTGGATTTCAACTTCTGTTCCGGTGGGTCGCCTCCCACCAAGCGCTTGTTTAAGGTCTATAGCTTGACCTATGTACGAAAGGTGTTAATCATGAGAATCAAAAGGTTGGGCCAATGGTCCTTTGGTCATTGTCCTATTAAGGCAATAGATAATTTCTGCAAAATCACGCACAATTGCCCATGGTAGATAGACAAAACATTCACCAATGAAGTTTACTACAATTGTAGCATATATCTTGAAATATTCTTGGATGATTGAATGCCCAGCAGAATCAAATGCATTTAATGGAAAACTAAAGTCAACTTTAGGAGTAAACGAGTTCATCACAGAATAGTCAACTTAATCTCCAACAACTTTAGGCAACTGAATATCCTCAAAATTATGAATTGGAAAGGTTGAATCGCATGTACCTTTTAGTTGGATTGGTGGAACCCAAAATATTACCTCTTTAAGTTCATGAGCTTCCATTATCTCCATGCACTTCGCATCTTCCAAATCTTTCTGAGTTTGCTTTGGAGGAAATGGGTAAGAAATCCTAGGCACGTAAACTTGCTCTGGAGGAGTTTCTGCAGATTTGGCTGGAGCACCCTGTCGGAGCACATGCTCCAGAGCAGAATTGGGATGCTCGGTAGTTTTGGTCTGAGAATCAGTTGGAGTCGGTTCAACCTGTGTTCCTGAGTGTGAATCATGTTCCATCAGTATTTCTTCTGTGGCCAGAGCTTTCCTTTGGGTATTGTGCTCTGTAGCACTCTCCTTATCTTTCTCCATGGTTTTAAGACTAGTTGGCGGTGTCAACACTCTTCCACTTCTAAGCTCTACGACATTGGCATACTCATACCTGAGATTCATAGGAGGTACTGGGTAAGGAACCCTAGGTACATAAATTCGCTATGGCGGAGTTTTTGGAATTTTCGCGGGAGCACCCTGTGGGAGCAGGTGCTCGCGGTCAGACGTGGGGTGCTCGGAAATTTTTTTCTCAGAATCGATTGGAATACTTCCCAGAGGTGTTCCTGAGCTTGAACTAATCTCAACATGTCCATTCTTCACAGAAAAATCCCTCACTTGAGCCTGATGCTTGGTAACTTTCTCCTTAGCCTTTCCGTGGGAGCTTGTCATCGTAGGTGGTACCAACAACTTTTCACTCGTCAATTCTACAGCATTCACATGATATTCATTCCTGGGCAATTCTCCTTTTCCTGGAAGAGCTCCAGCTGGTCTCTTGATAGCCTCGGCGGTTTGAGCTACTTGTATATCTAGCTTCTTCACATGCGTGGTAACAGCCTCATACTTAGCATTCAGATCAGTGTACATGTGATCTACCTTGGCATTAATCTCAGTTGCAGCCTTCTGCTGATTGACTAGGAGTTGCTGCATGAGAGTCTTCAGCTCATCTTGAGAATCTAGTGTAGAGGCGGATTGTTGAGCGGTTGCATAGTAGGGCTTTTGTTGGGTTTCTCCTTGAAATCTGTTCTGGTTTTGATTGGGGATTAACTGTTTCCCCTGTTGGTTACTGGAGTACAACTTCTGAAATCCTTGGTTTTGTGGCAACTGATTCATAGCCCCTCCTTGCTGCGGATAAACCTGATCATGTGCGTTCTCGATGTTGATGCTTTGGTAAGAAAGGTTCGGGTGGCTCCAGTAGTTTGAGTTGAACCCACGGCTCTGCATATATTCATGTCCATTCATGTGATTACATTTTGTATACCAGCATCATCATCTTCTTCAAACTCTTGAGAAATAGGCGCATACCCATTCTCCTCCACAAACTTAACCGGTCTTTGACTCTCGCGTAAAAGGATGTTTACCTTCGCTGTCAGCTCCTCAATCTTCTGAGTGTCCACACTATTGACTTTCTTGGACCTATCATACTCAGGAGACCTGTTGCTAGAGCTTGAAGCAAGGTTCTCAATCAGCTCAAAAGCACCATCTCTAGTCTTGGTCATAAAATCGCCATTACTAGCCGCATTCAGCGTATTCCTATAATCCCACTCAACACCATCATAGAAAATTTCCAGAATCTGCTCGTCCTTAAATCCGTGGTGAAGACACTCTCTGAGATATTCCTTCAGCCTTTCCCAAGCCTCACAAAAAGCTTCCCCATAATATTGTTGGAATGAAGATATCTTGTTCCTCAAGGATGCGGTTTTTGACTTGGTGTAGAAGTGATTCAAGAATGATGCTCTACATTCAGCCCATGTCTTCAATGAACCCGGTGGTAGTGACTTCAGCCATCGAGATGCTTTGTTAGCAAGTGAAAATGGGAACAACTTGCACTTCAAGAATTCACTTGGTATTCCCTTAGAACCCGTGGTGCTGCAAATTTCCTCAAAATTCTCGATGTGATCTATGGGAATTTCAGCTGGGAGCCCATGGAAAAGGTGTTGCTTCAGCAACGAAATCAATTGAGGTTTGATTTCGAAGTCTTGCCGCTGAATGGCTGGAGGTGTGATGGCGGCTCAGTTATGGTAATAGGCATGTGGATAGTCCGAGTCTCCAATACCAGGCTGCGGTTGTTGTACCTCTTCTCTATCTCTCCGCAGTTGCTCCATCTCAACCCGAAGCATTTGTAACTGAGCAGCCAGTCCGTTATCTTGCTCGCCCATGTCGGCGGTAATGAGTTCACTGGTCATGCACCTGAAACATAAAAAAAAAGGAAAAAGAAAGAATTAGTAGTTTCTTAGACTGAATTTAAAATCAAAAATCAAAGGTAACGCAATTGGTCCCCGGCAACGGCGCCAAAAACTTGATGTGTCAGAGTTTTAACCCTAAATATTTTCTGCAAGTGCACAGACAAACGCAGTAGTATATGGGGTATCGAATCCACAGAGACCAAGGTTATACTATGAAATTATGAGATTTGTAAATAAAGCTAAGACAAAATATGAGATTGGTTTCGAAACAGAATTGCAAATAAATTAAAGCGATGTAAACTAATAAAGAAAAGCACTAGGTCAAGGTATTTTGCCGGTGATTCGGAAACAAGGCTGAGCAACTATTCAGGGCTAACTAACTACCGGTCTAGAACTCAAACATAAATAAATGTCGCCCCACTCTCGTGATGTATCGACAACTTTATCTAACAACCTAGATACCGAAACTCTCGTCTGGACCTAGCGAAGACGATAAGCATTAACAAGCGGGTTCAATCTGTTCACAATCAATCGCAACAATCAACTCTCGCTGGTTGCGCACCAATTGCTCACCAATGATTTATCTAGCAACCTAGAGCACTCTCGTGAATAAGTTTAACCTAAAATCATAGATTAAGTGGCCAGTTTAATCTAAGCATTAAGAATCCCTATTGGCGAAGACATTATAAATTCCGATCCCTATTTATACTCAGCCATAAAACCCTAAATCACCATTGAAAACCTTAACCTAGCTAGGGATCTACTCACACATGACAAATCCAAACACAACAAAGCAATAAGACGAAATCATGATTCTTATTAAAAAGAATAAGGTTCAGGAAAACTTCTCAAAACAAAGTCGTGGTCTGATTGACAAGAGGAGAGAATAGATCCAAGGTTGAAGTAGCAAAATCCAAAGTGATACAAGCAAGAGGTAGAAGAACTAAGGGGAAAAATCCCCAAAACCAAAAGAACGTAGAACCAAAAGTAAAAACGAAGATGTCTGAGTCTGCAGGCGGCTTAGGATATTTATTTCTCAAAAATTAATTAAAAACGCGTCCCTAAGTAAAATAGGTTGGAGCACCCTGGCGAGCACCTGCTCTAGGTGAAAAATCATCTTTTTGCTCCAAATTGCTTCTTTTGCTCCAATGTGCTCAAATATCTTCAATACATGCTCCAGAGCCTCCAAATACCTGAATAGACACAAAAAGAACCAGAAAAGACTCGAAAACAATATAAAAAGACTAGTTAATATGGGACAAATTCCTAACATATCATAAGGTTGACATATATTTTGCTGAGCCGTGTTGTGGCTATGGAGTTATGCGGATCTGATTTGTTAATTATGGAGTGTGATAAGCTGTTGATCTGGGCAGTAGCTGAGATTGTGTTGAGCAGAGGGGAATGATCGATCCTAATCAAATCGACTTACCCAAAGCTGTGGTTGGTCGTGGCTGATATTCTGGGTAAGGATATGTAGATTTGATATTCTAAGGATTGGAATATGGTGTGATGAGATTCTTTAGAGGATAATCAGTTGTGATTGTGTAACCATGCGATGTTAGGTGGTTGAGAAATTTGAGAGCCTAAATGGTTCTTGGTTGCTGAAAGAGAATATATGGTTCCCTTGGAAGGTAGACTCTCCATCATCCAAAGGAAATGTGGTTATAAAAATAAGGGTAGAATTGTGAGCTGAGTAGCTTGGAGACGAACAAATTAATGTCACTGGTGAGATGATCTATTTGTTGAGCTGTGTTGGCTGATGTTTGCCAAGAGAAAGAAACCAATGTAAGGTTAATAGCTGGGTCCCTTTTTACTAGGGGATTGGAGTCGTTAGATTCGGGGACGAATCTATGTTAGTGGGGGAGAATTGTAACATCCGCAAACCAATAATGGGGTGTATTTGTTGAATTCAAAAGTTAGGGGTTGATTTGATTAAAACCAGAAGTTGCAGGCGGGTTTAATTGATAATTTAAAGAGTTGTGCGGCTGAATTGGGAAGACTAAAAAGTTGAGGGGCTTAGAGGTAATTTTGGAGAATAAAACCCTAAATCTATTTAAACTCTAAAATTTGCTGAAACCCTAGTTATTCTCTCTCTTTTTATTGGCCACCTTTAGGGAGAGAAAAGAGATGTTGAATGTGGCTCAAAGAGATGAAGGAGAAGCTTGCAAATGAAGGAGATGCAGATATTTCCGACATGTCGTGGTAGAACAAATGTTTGACCTATCAAATCGTCTCTAATGGTAAGGAAATTTTATGGAGTTGTAGCTAAGACCTATATCTAGATGTGACCTTTTGCGGATATTGATTTGAGTCAATATTCTAATAGTTATGTGCGTTTTCGTGAACTGTTCTGTTTCAGATGTGATTTGGACCAGTGTGTATTCAAAGAGAGATAACGAGTTAACCTTACGTCAGATCGTCACGAAATTTCGTAGGTAGCTTCAGGACATATAGGGGAAGATTTTCAATGGTAGGATTGGAATGTGGACGGTTAGATTTCGATTCGTGATCCCATCTTTGAGGTGGATCATTTCTGTTATTTTTCCAGCTTAGGTTAAATGTTGAGTTGTTGTTGTGGTTGGATGTAGGGTGAGGAAGGGAGGTTGTGGTTGTGTTGCTATGATAATTAAGAACCCTAGAAATTCCTGAAGAGGAATGTTTCCTAAAAAGGAAATTTTCCTAAAAAGGAAAGTTTCATGAAAAGGAAAGTTTCACGAAAAGGAAAGTTTCTTAAAAAGGAAAGTACCATCAAATAAATCGTTGTGAGCAAAGGTGAGTGCTTGTGTGTTAGACTGTGGTTAGTCTGAGGACTTGGAGTTGTCCTCGTTTCCATGTTTCTTGTTGTTGGTCTATTAGCAGTAATGGATGTTTATTGTTGTTATATTGTGGTGATTGCATGGGGTTGCATGTTGTTTGGTGATTGTGTTGTTTAGATAACAATGGTATTTGTTAGCTGGTAGTTAGGTGCCTCATTCAGTATCTTTTATACTGAGACATCTCATTATGTGATGCAGGTAAGGTTGGAGTCATACTGGAGCTCGTGGAACCAAGGCTGTGGAGTGGATGATATGACCAGAGTTGGGATTTTATTATTGTTGAATTGCTTCCGCTAGGTTGTTAGAAATCTTTTATTTAATTTAATTTGGATGAAATGAATTGATTGATTAAGTTGTTAGAAAAGTTTAAAAATTGACGGTTTGCGTGGTTAATTTGTTGTTGAACCGGTCCCGGTTTAGGAGTTTCTGGGACGGGGTGTTTCAGCCTTGGTTAGTACTTCATACATAACACTGCACCTTTCTTTCCAGTTTTATAATATTGAGACTCACAGAAGTTTATCTGGTATCGTACTCCTATAATATACATGACCCCTTTTTAAGAGTTTTAGTTCCAAAAAAATAACAAGGCTGTCCATCTCATGTCGTATGTCCTCTTTTTCCAGGTGGAGTCGGAAATATTCTGCCTATTGAGACCCTTGACAACATTAGGAACTTTGATCTAGTTCAAGAAGTTCCCCATGAAGGGCCTATGTGTGACTTATTATGGTCTGATCCTGATGACAGATGTGGCTGGGGAATCTCTCCTCATGGTGCTGGATATACATTTGGCCAGGTATTGAATTACGAAGTCTCAGTTTCAAAACCTCCTGAATCTTTTTTTTATTTTTTTCACTTCCAGTTAAACGTGTGCGTGACTTTCTCTCATTTTTGTTCCATAGGACATTTCCGAACAAGAGACATAGCATGCTTGGAGTTATTGAACGTGAGTTTGAAGGTTAACTTTCACATAACATTTTTGAAATTCTTAGTAGAATGCTAATCAAATACAAAAGCATTATTTTATAATATGATTTCATACAAAAACATTTTTATATGCTTTTATGTCATGTATCTTTAAAATTTTATGAAATTCAATAATTTTTAAGTTATAATATGTTTATAAATTTAAACAAAATAAATTCTACTTAAAATATTATAATTTTAAAAATAATCTTTATTTATTTTTAAAAACTCCACTTGGAGTTCTACCATTGGAAAAGAACAAATTTAAAAACTCTTGAAGAAGTTTTTAACTCTAAATTTTTCAAAATTTATATTAAAACTAATGGTAAAACCCCATTAGGGGTTTTTACCATTGGAGATGGTCTAACAAATGACGAAAAAGTGGGTCTCTTGAGTTGTAATCAAAGATAGATAAATGTCGTTTTCTTTTTGTTTTTCATTATACAATTTATTTTGTAATCACCAAGGAGTTAGTTGGAGTACAATTCCTAAACAAAGAGAAAATGGAGTACGACTCCAAAACAAAGGGAAAAGAAAAGGTGGATCTTGTATAGGAACAAAAACCACTCTTACTTGCTCAGTAAAGATAAGGCAACGTATGCTTTGATCATAGGTTCACATCTGTGAGATATATTGGCCTCACCTTGATCTCTGTTAGAGTCCATCGTGACTATAAATGATAAGCCATTATGCGTGTATACAAGAAGGAAGATGGAACAGATATTTTGCGTGTAAGTGTAGGTTCAAATGGTTTCAATTTCTCAAATGCAATTGTAGAAAATGAGATATCAATCCAAATCAGGTGATGTTCAAACAATCAAGATGCATCAATGCTATCTAAGTCAACCCAACTCAGAGATGATGTTTTAACTAATACGCTAAAAGAAAATGAAAAGCAATGCAATAAGTAAACTAATCACTAAGCATACTTGAGTTGTCAATTTAAGCAAACAAAGCAAATAAGAAAATTTAAAACAGGAAAACAAAAGAAACAAGAACAGCTCCACCTAAGTGATCGAGTGGGTGATCGAGTGCAAATGCAAAAGAGTGAAAAACTAAAAAGCAGAGATCAAACAAACAATTTAAACTAAAGAGAGACAACATGGATCATAGGGATGGATCAATGAACTAGTGAATGAACTAAATCGACCTGGATACTTAACAAACTCATCCAATTAGGGCTAATTCCTTGACAATAAATATCTAAATCAATCCAATCCACTGTCGTGGTAAGGGATCTCGAGTTTGAGTGCTGACGTACCCAATTCTGCCAGAACCATACACTCAAACAAGCAATGAACAGAAACTTGTCAAAACCAACAAACATTCCTAACAAATGATTCTCTAGGATGGAATACACTCCATTTAAATCTAAACCCCTATGCTAGTGTATATAAGTCTCTCGAAATAGATGAATCCAACAATTTTATGTGGAAATCGCCTAAGTTCAAGTTCCAAATGATCAAAGAGGAACAAGCATCAAATTCTCTAACCCAGAAGGGATTTCAATCAATCTAAAACTTAATACCCAGATAAATTAAGGACATCACTAATCTAATCCATCCTCAATAACCCTAATTAAAACTACTCACTAATCTTAATCATCATCAAATGTTCAAACTTATAAAACTCTGAAACTAACATATGTGATAGATCAGACAGAGATGAGAAGGTTTGTAGAAGAAATGAAATAAAAATATTGATTATATAAAAAGATGTCAAAATTACAAAGTCTAAAATGAAGAACAAGGAAGAACAGATTAAAAGGCAGAGATAAAAGGTTTAGAGTTGATAAAGTCGTGGATACATTATTAGGGTTAATGCATACCTTTTTATACTAAAAGACAAAGCCGTTGGAACATTGTATTATGTGTTTGATTTTTCCATTAGTCTCGGATTCAAGTCAAGGTTGAATCAATTGTCACTTAAGCTTCTGCAAAATGTGTTGGTTTCCTCGGTACTATCATAGTTTCGGACTAATTTTGACTCAATAAAACAAAATTTTGAAAAATTAGGACTGACTCTCAAAATAATAAATAGAGTTAGTAACTACCTCACCCAAACTTAAACAACAATGTTCCCAGTGTTATCAGGCCGAAGTTGGTGAAAATAAAATAGAAAATAAAAAAAAATAAAAACTGAATGAAAAAGAAAAACTTACAAGTGGGTTGCCTCCCACTAAGCGCTTGGTTTTGAAATCATTAGCTTGACTTTGCCAGAGCACGGGCATCTGGTGGTCGAGTGAGTGGTAATGAATGTTTCTCCGAAAACTGTCGCTTCATTCATGGTGGAATATAAGCCTTCGGTGCATGAGAACGAGCATGAGAACGAACAAGGGAGTAAAGAACATCAGCCGGGCGAGACGTTAGTTTGGGTGGGACATTTCATTTTCCTACAAAATCATCAACAGAAGAAACAAGCGCTCTACGATAATCTCGTGGCTTGGTTAACTGTAAAACAGTCTTTGTATCTTGAAAAGTTTTATTGATGGTATTAGATGGTTTGGGCTTAGAAAGTGCGTACCTTTGCTATTCCCAAGGTGAATGAAGTGTGGGATCTGGATCTTTCTGTTTCACAACAACTCTCGGACTTGCAGCATTGAAATCATCCTAAAAACTAGTTGTTTTAGAAAAATCCATACCAACTGGCGGAGGGTGTTGACCAACACAAGTGGATGGTGTCGATCGACACCAACCCGCAGCTCGGGTATCTACACTTTTTCTACAATTCAGCTTTGCGATCCTTGTCTCCATCACAAAAACATCATCCTCTATCAACCTATATGTGAGTAGAACCTTGTCTTGGAGCCTAGTCCAGAACAAATGATCACCACTCTAATCCTCAAGCTTAGAAACTTGCTTATGCACTTGCTCACTATGATCCAACTCCTTGACATACCCACCAGTAATGTCTGTGGAGGTTTCGACAGAAAATGTTTGACTATCAATCGTGGATGATTTTCGCAGCTTGTCCATGTCAAAGTTCATAACCTGATCACCCACATTTAAAACTATCTTGCTTTCCTTTACATCAATCATGACACCAACAGTAGCCAAGAAAGGTCTTCCCAGATTGAGAGGATCCTTAGGTTCTTCTTCATATTTCAACACCACAAAGTCTGTGGGAATCAAGCAATTTCCAATTTTTACTGGAACATCTTCTAAAATACCTTCTGGAATTATCTTAACATACCTCTTGAATGGAGGTGAAAGCTTGACTGCATCAACTAAGGGTACCTTAATCACCACCTTATCCATCATTGCTTTGCATCTGGCATCCTCCATCTCTTGTTTAGACTTCCGAGGCTTTGGAAAAGGAACCTTAGGCTTATAGACTCTTTCCTCAACTTGCTGAGGTGCTGTGAAAAGTTCTGAATCTATCTGGGACTGGTGTCAGTGACACCCAGCTGGTGTTGGTCGACACTGACAGGAGGTGTCGACACCTTTGTGTCGAGTTCGATTGATTTCTGTCTGTCTCGATTTAATTTTTTGGGAATTTCCAATGGTGCTGAGCGACACCGATCGTTGGTGTCGATCTACACCAGCTCTGCAACCTCAAAATCCTCATCACTTTCCACAAATTCATCTCCACTTTCTACCAAAACGGCATTGCATGAATGGTTGGGGTTGTTCTCAGTTCTTCCAAGATGGAATCCCTCTTGTCTTTTGACAGAACCAGCAGTCTGTGTAACCTAACAATCCAGCTTCTTGACATGACTACTCAAATCTTCAATCTTCCCATTCAAGTCGGTGTAAAGATTATCAATCTTCCCATTGAAGTCCACGGTGATCTTCTGCTGACCTTCCAAAATTTGTTCCAACATATACTTCATCTCACTTTGTTCAGTTTTTGGAAGAGGCATCTGGTAAGAAAAGTTTTCATAGTTCCTGGTGAAACTACTGCTAGGATAAATCTTCTGGTACTCAGGCCTTGGCGTGTATCCCTCTGTCCCTGATATTCAGTTCCATTATGGGGGCAACAACAGCTTTACGAGGAATTATGGGAGTTCTTACTATCAGACTCCTCCTCCTAAGACTCTAGAAAGTGAGATGAAAGCTATGATGGATCAGATATTGGAACGACAGCAGAAAACTATTGTTGATTTCAATGGTAAGATTGATACTCTGTACACAGACTTTAATGGAAAACTTGAAGCTTTGAACTCCCATGTCAAGAAATTGGGTACTCAGGTTGCTCAGACTGTTGGAGCTGCAAAATGACCTGATAGAGTTTTGCCTGGCAGAATTGACGCCAATCCTAAGTATCAGTGCAATTATCACTATGTCTTGGAGTGACATGCTGAAGAGGGACACCGCTGAGGAGGAGCTAATAAACACCAGAGCAGCAAAAAAGTCGAAGTTCTCATTGCTGAACTCGCATCGATCGACACGAGTCATGTGTGTCGGTCGACACCACCAGACATTCCACAGAAATTGCCGAGGAACATAGGCGATGACAGACCAAAATCGATTAAGCTCGACACAAAGGGGTCAACACATCAAAGGAGATGAATCGACACACCATTGGTGTCGGTCGACCGCCCAGAAGACAAAACCCGTCTATCTTCGGAAGGTACCTAAGCTGGGGGATCCAAGGAAATTTGTTGTACCATGGTCTATTGTTAGTGTTGGATTCTGGGACTCTCTGTGAATCTGGATCAAGTGTTAACCTCATGTCAAAGGATATTGCAATGAGATTTGGAATATATGACATCAAGGCTTCTTTGGTAGGAATAACATTTGCTGATGCTTCAATGAAAACTTCGATGGAGTACATCGAAGACTTGCAAGTTCATATTGGAGATTGTCTACTTCTATGTGATTTTTATGTTGTAGAGATGGCTAATGGATCACACATGCCGTTGATTTTAGGAAGACCTTTCCTTGCTATTGCATGAGCGGTTGTTGATCTGCCTAACAAAAGAATTATCCTTAATCATGTCGATGGTAATATTTTCTACGAAGTCATTCCGGAAGGCTCATATATGATCAGCCTGAAAGTTGTTGCGAAAGAAGATAAGAAAGCTGGTGGCAAGCCATAGTCAGAGCGCACTCACAACTCTAAAGTGAACAAGCTTCATACCAAGAAACTCGCTCTCCTTTCAAACGATCCTAAGGCAATTGGGAGAAAGAAGAAACCACAGAGAAAAGAAGTGGCTACAGATCCTCAAGTGACCTTGATTCCGCTGAGACAAGCTGATGATACCATTGAGTACAAGTTGCAGTATGGAAGCACATCAAGGCCTTTTGCTAAGGTTTGAGCCATCATCACTCGTGAGTTCAAGGCAAAGGGACAAGCAGCAATAGATGAGATGATGAGCAGAATTCTAAAACCAAAGATGCTTGACCACAGTGAGGATGAATTCAGTTTTAAGGCCCCTCTTTCACCTTTGGACACTTCCGAAGATTTGCAACAAGTCTAGAACCTGACCAAGTCAAGGTAATGATTGAAAACAAGCGCTTGGTAGGAGGCAACCCACCGGTAAGTCTGTACATACGTTTTCTGAATCTTGTTTTTCTAATTTGCACTCTTGTGGGTCTGTTTCAAGATCTTTATCGTAATTTTCATGTCTGTGTTGATCGACATAATCTCCCTAGGTGAGTATAAGTACCCAACCTCTTTTTCTTTTTCTTTTTCTTCTCATTCTTCTCCTTCGCAGCTGCCTCACACGAACCCTTACACCCAAATTCGAATTATTGTTTCTTCACAGATTTGTACCATTCAAGTGTCTAAAGTCAATAGACTTACACCCTCATTCCATTTTCATAACTCATTCTTTCCAAATCCAAGGTATGTTATTCATGAATCTCCTTTAAATTTTCAGAATTCAAGGTTTGAAATTCTACTTTTATAATCGGTTTAAGGTCTTTATGCTTGCTAATCTTTGTTGGTTAGTATGATTTTAGAAGGATTATAATATGGGATTGAGTTAATTTGATTTGAACTGATGAAAATCTCATGAATTCTTATTGATGAAAGATTGAATATTTTAGGATTGAATCTGAAAATCTGTGCTTGTGTCGATCGACATCATCCAGTTGTGTCAGTCGACACAGACCCTAGAAGAATTTTACGATGAACAATTGATGTTTCTAGGGTGAATTCAGATATTTGTTGTTAATAATGGAATGGTGATTTTGATTTTTGCTTATGATATTTGAGAATTCAAAATTTGATTTGGCGTGATGGAGCATTTGGCGTGACGGAGCATTCGGCATAGACTAATGCTTGGATTTGGGTCTTGTTTCTTGTTATTGTTGTATATGTCTTCAAGAAGATCTTCGAGGAACAAGCGCACTCGCAGACAGAAGGTGGACACCTCGGATTCAGAGCCAGCACACAATACTATCGTAGCTGCCACACCTTAGTCCCAATTTCTGGCCAATGCGCACATCCGTTTTATGTGGCCGAAGCTTGAGAGTGCGAAGATCAAGATGAGACGCCAGTGGGACAATGACCCTAAATCTGAGGCGATCCGTCCCAATTGGTTGCTTAGGCTGTTCTATAATGTGTGGCAGAGCGTTGATATGAGACCTACCTGATTGGAGGATAGGCAGACTATAGCCGCTCTTGGGATCGAGCATGATGTTAGCCACATCACCGGAAGGATGGGTCGTGGTATCATGGGATACACTCACAACCTGCTCTATCCGGACATGGCGAGATAATTCTTGGCTACTTGTCGTGTTTACTATGCCAATGAGAACGCCAAGGTAGCTTAAAAAGGAGTTCTTACTTTAATGTGCAAGAGAGTGCGATACCGGATTACTATTCTGGATTTGTGTGACTTATACCGTTTCAGGAGAGATGCTACTCAAGTCACATTGGACATTGAGTAGGGTAACATCAAGACTCTATGGTCGTACATTGAGAATGGAGAGTAAAATACCAGCTCTTCGAAGCATACCTATGTCTGTCATCCTGCCATTAGGTACAGCCTCTGCCTCATTGCTAGCCCTATCTTGTGCAAGTCTGATCCTCCCAAGGCGAGGAATTCAGATCTCATGCTCCTCTTGCATGGTATTGCCCACATGTTTCCCGAGGAAACTTGGAAGTATTCCATGCCTAACACCGACCTGAACCTAGGAGCTGTCTTCGCGCATCACCTCACCTCGCTCAAGACCAAGGCATTCCGCAAGAAGCAGTTTGAGCATGTTGGGAGTCTTTTGACTCTAATTTTTGGCCACTTCGACATCATCCTCTCTGATACAAGATCAGGAATCACTCCACAATCGTATGAACAAACGGTGATCAAGAACGGATCAACAAGCTTTACGGAAATGGATGTTATGGTGGGATGGACGGTGGTAGGTTTGATTGACTCTCTCAATCTATGGTGATTGACTCTCTCAATCAGTGGACGAACAAGTTATTGGAATCTCACAAATAACCTAATCCGCAGCTTCTATAGAACTAGTGAATCACACACTTAATTCTAAAGAAAAGAACAATCTTTGCAAAGAAATGCTTTGAAAGATAAACAAGAATACTTCTATTAATTTTGATTGAAAGGTGAGTTACAATGGAAGAATTATTGAGCTTATATAGGTGCTCAGCACAACGTTCCCAAAGTCTAGAATATAAAAGAAATTGCAAAAGAATAAAAACCTAGCCGTTGGTGAAATAAAGAGGGAATCAGCCAAAATAAGGAAATGTGAGTTGTGTTTGAGTCTTGACAACTTAGGGCCAAATATGGAGTTTCTAGGAACATTCTGGTTGATGTAGTAGAGCTTCAAGTCGTGGCTAAACTTCAGGAAATGTAGCTGTTGTAGAGTAATGGTGAGAGGCTCCAAATAAAGCAAGTGTAGATTCTCTTGGTTTAGAAATCGAATATCTTTCCAACCAAAACCGATCTTGGTTTGATTCCAATTTTCCCTGATTCTCTGATGAACCAAAATTCCAGAATAAGTCGATTCATAGCTTAATTTCTTCTTTATAGTAGGTGTGGACGTTCTCTTTGGCTTAGGGCTATAAGCATCATTAGATGTAGTCTTTAGGTTTGAGCTTCTAGCTAAAATCCATCTTCTTGGCTCGGGATTGGTGTAGACTCGTACATTGTGTTGGCATATGTTGCTAGTATCTTCCACAAACTCCTTATATAAGAGTTGCTTCATCTCTTCCCAAAAGGAGTCTGGTTCCTCATACTCAAGACGAATGTATGTATCATGTTCCCAATGCCTAAAGGCATCTTCTGTTAATGTTTCTTCCGCATAACTTGTCTTCTCTTCCTCCGGGATGTTGTTAGATGAAAGCCAATCTTCCATGTCTTGTTCCCAATGCAAATAGGGTTCTGGTCCTTGGTGATGGCCTGCAAAGTTAAGATAATAGGATTCATCTTTTCCAGCCTCACTTACGTCGTCATCCTCTTTGGTGTAGTCTTCTCTATAATCATCTCTTCTAGCCTCACTTTTGGCTTCGTTCTCCTCATAAAACTCATCTTTATATTCTGTTTTATCACCAAAACTTGATTTGGATTCATCCAAACGGAACTGGGATCGTGGCTAAACTTCAGGAAATGTAGCTGTTGTAGAGTAATGGTGAGAGGCTCCAAATAAGGCAAGTATAGATTCCCTTGGTTAAGAAATCAAATATCTTTCCAACCAAAACCGATATTGGTTTGATTCCAACTTTCCCTGATTCTCTGATGAACCAAGATTCCAGAATAAGTCGATTCATAGCTTAATTCCTCTTGGTTTTGTCGGAAATCTCTAATAAGTAGCTGTTGGTCTCCATCGGGTTCATTGGAAGTCTGCTGACTTGTAACTTGAATATCTTCCTCATGTGGAAAGATTTTGAACCAATTCTACTTCTCTGTGATTCCTTGATGACTTAATATTTCCTCATTAAAAACCTTTCTAGGTAAACCCATTGAGAAAAACCTTAGACAGGGGAAAAAGAGTGCAACAGTCACTTTCCAACATTGGTTAGGTTGATATGCTTCAATAAAGGCATATATTTTTTTGGTATGCTCGGGCTGGTTCTCTTCAAAGGTATTGGTTGTCTGGTTGATGTCTCCTCCATGCTCCTTGGTTGATGCTGACTTGATGGCCTCATCACTCTCCAATGCATCTCGCAAGACTGTAGAATTATAAAGTTGCTCCAAGAGTTTTAACTATTTGCAATACAAGTCCTTTTAGTATATTAGATATATCTAGGTTTTTAGAAGTCAGAAGGACTAAGTTTTATTTTATCAAGTTCTTTGAGAGATTTTGGAGTTAGAGAGCTTTGGGAGAGAAGAATCAGAACTCACCTTGTAGAGAGAAGATTCTGAACTCATTTCATACTCCTGATTTATTCTATGCAATTTATTCAGATAATGATTTGTGTTTCATTGATTATGTATGAGTAGTCAACTTGATAGATCTAGGGTTTTCAAGGGTTTATGATGAATTGTTGAATTGTACATGACATATTAGGATTATCATAATTGTTCTTCATCTAGATTTGAATATACACTACATCTGGATTGATCATCTGGAATCTAGCATCTTAGGATAATTAATATACATGAGAGTGTTATTGATATCTTGAACATAATCTTAGATAAGCAAAATAGTCTACTCGCAAAAAGATTTGGTTTAGGGATTTTGTGAACATATCATACCTGACATTAATGCATCTTTTATCATTAGAGATATGGAATTATGTGATTTAAGTATAGTTATCATTGCAGCGAGAGTTGAATGATCATATTATTGCGTTATGAGTTTAAGAACTGGTCATACATGCATCCTGAATTGAATCCGCCCAGTTCGCAGTTCACAGTATTCCCTAATTGAATTCCCTAGGTCTAGCTTCTTCTTTTATTGAATTCACACCCATCTTATCAGCTGTTTACTTTGCATTGTTTTTACTTTTAATTCTTTTGTTGTTTAGCTTAATTTGAAATTATTATATCTATTGTGTGAAGCCTAGAATCCTTGTGGATTTGATCCCTAAGTACTACAATGATCTCTTAATTTGAGAGAGTAGCTCTAAGGGTAAATTTGAGTATATCACAAAGCCACCAAACATTCCTAACAAATGATTCTCTAGGATGGAATACACACTCCATTTAAATCTAAATCCTCATGCTAGTGTATATAAGTCTCTGGAAATAGATGAATCCAGCAATTTCATGCACACTCTCATATGGAAATCACCTAAGTTCAAGTTCCAAGTGATCAAAGAGGAACAATCATCAAATAATCTAACCCAGAAGGGATTTCAATCAATCTAAAGCTTAAATACCCAGTTAAATAAAGGACATCACTAATCTAATCCATCTTCAATAACCCTAATTAAAACTACTCACTAATCTTAATCATCATCAAATGTTCAAACCCAGAAAACTCTGAAACTGACATATGTGATAGATAAGGCAGAGATGAGAAGGTTTGTAGAAGAAATGAATGCAAATACTGATTATATAAAAAGATATCAAAATTACAAAGTCTAAAAATGAAGAACAACGAAGAACAGATTCAGAGGCAGAGAGAACAGGTTTAGAGTTGATAGTCGTGGATATCTTATTAGGGTTAATGCATACCCTTTTATACAAAAAGACAAAGCTTAAGTAAAGACAAAATATATTTGAGTAAAATCTGGAAAGGACACTCAACCATAGTGGTCGAGTGGTTGGTCGAGTGGTGTGTTCCCTCTTCAATCAGCTCCTTGTGTGAATCCAAAGCTCCAGTCTAGTGCCATCAACCCCTTATGCTTCCAAAACTCCCATAAGTACCTGCATCCAACCCCAAATATGCACTATGCATGCAATGCTTATGCAAAAGACCTTAAGACTCCTAAGTGGATGAAAGATGCATGTAATGGTATATACAAGGCATTAATGCTCAATAAAATGATGATAAATGTATGCTAAAAACATGTAAAATACAGAGATATCAGAAGATACGTTAGAGTCACGTGTGAAGCTAAGAGAGTAAAGCATGTGTATTGACACGTGTGAAGGAAGATTGTATATAAACTGAGTTTGTTATCAGAGTTCATTATGTTGTTTGTTGTGAATTCTTAACCTGCGATTCATAGAGAGAGAGAGAGAGAGATTTGTTTCTAGATTATTCTAGGTATCTTCTCTATTCATTGTAATTCAGTTCAGATAAATAAAAATACAATTCTTTTCTTATCAAAGGGTGCACTCGTGATGAAGGATCGAATCGAACGTGAAAAGTTAGGGTTTTTGTGAGTGACAAAGAGTTTGATGGGATTGGAACAAGAGTTATCGCCAATTCGAGGGGTTTTACAAGAAAAAGTAGATGCAGCTTCAATTGCAGATGTGTATGACCAATTAGGTCATATCGATGGATGATTTCGCAGTTCCGATGACAAGATCGAGTCATTGACGATGAAGATTCAAGCTCAAAATGAGAAATTGGACGCGATTGATCAGAAATGGAAATGGCTTCTTCAAGCAACGCCGCGAGTCAAGACCGTTAGAGAAATCGGAAGTTAGAGCAACACCAACAATATACAATCACAAGATTCACGTAATCAGGTACCAAATTCATTCTCGGAACCTTGCCATAGGGAGAATCAAACGGGAATTAGAGAAAATCTACTTAAGAACGTAGAAGTTCTAATGTTTGAGGGAGTGAATATATTCAGCTGGATCGCTCGAGTTGAAAGATTTTTTCGAATAGGAAATTATAATGAAGCAGAGAAACTGGAGTTGGTTTCAGTGAGTTTTGATGGAGATGCATTGAGTTGGTATAATTGGAAAATCAACATAAGCGGTTTCAAAACTTGTGGCAATTTAAGTCAGGAGTTTTGTTGAGATTTGGTAACTTGAAGATCAGAGGACCGAGTCAGAGCTTATGTTGCATCAAACAAACAGGTTCTATTGCGGATTACATTCATCGATTTGAAGATTTATCATCTCAAGTCTCAGGCATAGATGATCAGTAGTTAGAGGGGATATTTTGGAATGGGTTAACACCAGAAATGCAAGAATTGGTGCATATGCATAAGCCCAAAGGTTAGAGATGGTTGCTATGGCTAGATCAACTGAAACAAGTATTATGAGACGAGTGGTTAAGAAGGAATTACAGTTGGCCAACGCAGAAAACAATGGAACTTATGAAAATGGATATAAAGGTCAAGGAGTAACAAATACAAACTCTTGGAAGATGAAAGCGATTGCAACAGATTCTTATCAAAATGGAGTCAAACAAGGAGGAAAGTTTTAACAACGACCAAGAAGGCACAATTCTAGTGCAGAGTTGGATGAGAAAGAAGAAAATGCATTTGTTTCAAAACAAATGTAATGGACAATGTCTCGTGAGCACAAATGTCTGAATAAGGAGCTCAGGGTTTGAATGGTGCTCAATGGCTTTGAGGTGGAGATTTTTGAAGGAAATAAAGAAGAAAAACTAGAAGAACCGGTTGGACAGTTGATGGAACTTTCATTTTCATCATTTATGGGAATTTTATCTCCAACTACAGCTAAAATAAGAGGGTTAATGGGAAAACAAGAATATTGTTATCATGTTGGACAGTGGAGCAGCCCACAATTTTATATCTCCGGATGCAGTACAGAAACTAAAACTTCGTAGTAAAGAATATCCAAACCTGAATATTATATTTGGTACAAGAATTACTGTCAAAAGAACAGGAGTTTGCAGTAATGTCACTTTCTCAATGCAAGGAATGGAGTGTAAACAGATTTCATAATATTAGATTTAGGCCAAGTGGATATCATACTAGGGATTTACTGGCTGAGGACATTAGGTGAGTGCAAGGTGAATTGGGAAACTCATGAATATACTTTTGAGTATAAAGGAAAGACAGTAACACTAAGAGGGGAACCGGATCTACATTCTCTTAAACTGTCATTAAAATCCATGTCATCATCAGCGGTAGTGAAGAACAAAGGATTTGAGATAGAACTTTATAGTCATCAGCCAGAATGAGAAGAATGAGTTGCCTTTACCAATAGAGAAGCTATTGAGTCGATACAATGAAGTTTTTGTAGAACCAATGGAGTTACCTCCAATGAGAGGATGAGAGCATGCTATTACGTTGTTACCTGGGAATTGACCAGTAAGTGTGAGACCTTATAGGTATCTACACGCTCATAAGGAAGCTATGACAAAGTTGGTTGATGAGATGTCAGTAACAGGTATTATACGACCAAGCCATAGTCCATTTTCAAGTCCTGTTTTACTGGTGAAGAAGAAAGATAAGAGCTGGAGGTTTTGTGTTTATTATAGAGCCCTAAACAGAGCCACAATTGCAGATAAGTTCTCTATTCCTATGATAGATCAATTATTGGATGAGTGGATGGTGCTAAGATATTTTCCAAACTGGATTTGAGAGCTGGATACCATCAGAGTAGGATGAAGGAAGAAGATATTGAACAGACAGCCTTTCACACTCATGATGGTCATTATGAGTTTTTGGTGATGCCATTTGATTAACTAATGCTCCAGCAACATTTCAGGCTTCGATGAATGAATTGTTTCGGCCATTTCTTAGGAAATTCACGTTAGTGTTCTTTGACGATATATTGATATATAGTGGTGATCTACAACAGCACTTAGAACATTTGGAGATAGTGTTGAAGATTTTCATAGAGCATAGGTTGTATGTGAACAAGAAAAAATGTTCTTTTGCTCAGAAACAAGTGGATTATTTGGGCCACATTATTACTCGAGAAGGAGTAGCAACTGATAAGATTGACAAAAGCTATGATCAAGTGGGTAACTCCGAAATCGGTTAAAGAACTGAGAGGGTTCTTGGATTTGACAGGATACTACAGAAGATTTGTCAAAGGTTATGGCGTAGTAGCAAGACCATTAACAAATTTTTTGAGTAAAGATAGCTCTGAGTGGAGTACTCAACCCAGTCAGCTTTTGATAATTTGAAGAAAGCAATGTCGACTGCTCCTGTTTTGTCATTACCAGATTTTGAGAAGAAGTTTGTGGTAAAAGCTGATGCTTTAGGTTATGGATTAGGTGCAGTTTTAATGCAAGATAAATACCCTATTTCATATTTTAGTCATGGTTTGACATCAAAAGAACAGTTGAAACCAGTGTATATATAAACGTGAATTGATGGCAATTGTTCTCTCTATTCAGAAATGGAAGCATTATTTGATGGGTAGAAGGTTCATTGTACACACAGATCAGAAAAGTCTCAAATTTTTGTTAGAACAGAGAGAGGTGACAATAGATTATCAGAAGTGGTTAACAAAACTGTTGCATTATGATTTTGAGATCTTATATAAGCATGGGGTTGACAACAAGGTGGCGGATGGTTTATCATGAATGGTTCAACCGGTTGGTACTTTGTTTGCTTCAATTCTCATGGCATTGACAGTGCCAACAGTGTTGCAGTTACAAGATTTGTATGAAGAAATTGACAAAGATGAATGGATACAAGGGGTTATTCAGTCAATAGAACATGGTAAACCAGTGAAGCAAGGTTATACGGTGAAAGATGGACATTTATGGTACAAGAACAGGTTAGTTATTCCCAAGACTTATGTTGCTATTAAAGGCATCTTAGACGAGTATCATGGTGGTTTACAAGGTGGCCATTCAGGAGTATAAATACATTGAAACGAATACAATAATCGTTTCATTGGAAAGGAATGGTGAAAGAGATACATAAGTTAGTATCATAGTGTCAGATTTGTCAGAGACATAAATATTCAACATTGTCTCCAGCAGGTTTATTACAGCCATTGCTTTTACCTCAAAAGATTTGGGAAGATTTGAGTATTGATTTTGTAGAAGGATTGCCAATGCCACAAGGCAAGAATGTGATTTTTGTGGTGGTTGATCGTTTGAGTAAGTATGCACATTTCTTGAGCTTAAAGCACCCTTTTACTGCAGTCGATGTGGCTAGAATTTTTATTAAAGAGATTGTGAGATTACATGGATATCCATCATCGATTGTTTCAGATAGAGGAAGTGTATTTCTTAGTGCGTTTTGGAAAGATTGCTTTAAATTGGCTGGTACAAAGCTCAAGTATAGCACTGTGTTTCATCCGCATACTGATGGACAGACAGAGGTCTTAAATAGATGTTTAGAGACTTATCTCCGTTGTTTGGCTTCAGCACATCCGAGAACTTGGTATCAGTATCTGTCTTGGGCTGAAGTATGGTATAATTCTTCTTACCATACGTTGTTGAAGAGTACACCTCTTAAGGTGGTGTATGGAAGAGATCCACCAGCTATAGTGAGGTTTGAAGCACAGTCCATGCAAAATTATGAGTTAGAGGCATTGCTTACAAACAGGGATATGATGTTAACTCAGATCATGAATCATTTGTTGCAAGCACAACAGTTGATGAAGAACAATGCAGATAAGCATCGAAGAGATATTGAGTTTGAGGTGGGTTCTTTAGTATTCTTAAAACTAAGACCCTATAGGCAGCAGTCGGTTACAAAGAGAGTTTGTCAGAAGTTGGCAGCAAAACATTATGGACCATATCAAGTACTTGGGCGAACTGGAAAGGCAGCATATCGCCTTAAGCTGCCTGAGTCATCTCGAATCCATCCAATATTTCATTTCTCTCAACTGAAGAAGGTTCTGGGTGATAGGCATGAGGTGATTGAGCTACCGGAAGTTTTAACTGCAGAGGATGAAGTGATAGTAGAGCCTGAAAGGCAGTTTAGAAGCATTGGTGCATTGGAAGAATTTGCCAGCTCATGAGGATTCGTGGGAATCAGTCAGAGAAATACAAAGACAATTTCCAAGTTTTTCACTTGAGGATAAGCTTCATGTTGAAGGGGGAGGGGGTATTGATAAGCCATTATGCGTGTATACAAGAAGGAAGACACATGTGAAACTAAGAGAGTGAAGCGTGTGTATTGACACTTGTGAAGGAAGATTGTATATAAGCTGAGTTTGTTATCAGAGTTCGTTATGTTGTTTGTTGTGAGTTCTTGACCTGCGAGTCATAGAGAGAGAGATATTTGTTTCTAGATTGTTCTAAGGATCTTCTCTATTCATTGTAATTCAGTTCAGATAAATAAGAATACAGTTCTTTTCTTATCAATAAACGACTGAAAGACGACTCTCACTTGCACAGTTGCTAAAGAAAGAAATTTATTGGTCATGTGCCCTTTGGTGTCCTCCTTAGTGTAGCACTTTCTGAAATAGAATATAAACTCATCTAGAGTCATTTTTCTGCTTCCTTGTCCAGATTTCCCTTAACCATCTCCATATCCGTGTGCAGTTTCAGAACAACCATCTCCATGCGAGTTTTCTGGTCTCATCTACAATCACAGCTACAAAATGGAATGGATCGTCTAGTGAATTGATGCTTATCTTAGAATCAAACACAAGATCGTCAGAAAGCATTGTACATCAACAGAGACAGTACATTTGCATACGCAAAAAGCAGGAAAATTTTAAAATCAAGACAAGACCTATGATGCAAGAAACAATCATTAGACCTAAGATCAACTAAAACAAAGTACCTTTCATTGACGAAATAAACAATAAAACTGTAGGAAAGAGAGGGATGAAACAAGGATTGTAATGCTAGTACAATGTGTTTAGTTCATGTTTTGCTTAATAGGCAAAATTTAAGACCCATTATGAAAGAAACAAAGGTCAAAAATACCTTCGGTTGAAGAAAACACACATAAATGTATAGGAAAGAAAGCAATGAAACAAAGAGTGTAAGGAAGATTAGGATCATGTGTTTAGTATTTGCTCTGTTTTATAGGCAAAATATGAAGACCCATTATGCAAGAAACATTGGATTTCTATGTAATCCGACGATGTGTGTAGTATTTGTTCTGCTTTATCGGCAAAAAATAGGCAATGTCATTCTCTTCACGTCTCTAATTTTCTTATTGAGTCGAGGGTTAGTTATAAAGTATATACCCAAAAACTACAAGGTTAAAAAACCAAAGAAACAGAAAAGGAATCTCAAAGCATCAGAAACTCATGATCTCTTGTTAAAATCTTTCTTTATTAGTGTTAATCTAGTGTAAAAAAAAGCATTTGTAAATTATCAACTGTTTTCATTGTCACCAAAAGCATATGAGAGGGCAGTCTGATGACTAGAAAGATTTTATTGTTAGGGCCTGTTTGTTTGCTCATTTAGCTGATCCATTAAGATAAGAATGAGAATGGATGTTTGTTTAGTATGCAAAATGTAAATCATTCAAATGAATCATCTCACTGTTTTTTAAAATTTTAGGCAAAATTTTTAAAATCAGCCAGCTGATCCTAATTGGATCATTTAGCTGGACCTGAATTAGCTAAAAGACCAAATGACAAATATGCCCTCATTTAACAAAACAATTACACATGAAAATTCTTTCATCTCTTTTTCGCGACTTCATCGATCTCTCTAACCATATCACAGAGCTCTCTGAGTCATCGGCGATCGAAGCTCATCGGCGATCGGAGCTCATCGGAGATCGGAGCTTATCGGTGATCATCAAAATCATCAAACTCATCCATTGTTCTTCACAGAGCTCTTTGAGTTCGTCGTTTGTCTTCTCTTTTTTTTTGTGTTGATTTATATTTATGGATCTCTGATCATAGGAGAAAATTGAGAATTTATGGATCTGGGTTTGTCTATCTTTGATCATAGGAGAAGAACGTAGCTAGATGATTTATATTTTCGTAGAAGAAACTCTGATATGGGTTTGTTTTGCTTTGATTTGGCTAGTGTGTTATTTGACATTGAAGTTTCAAATTCTATGTGTTGTTCATAAGTATGTGCTAATAGTCCATTTTGATTTGCAGATTTGTTATTTGACATTGAAGTTTCAAATTCTATGTGTTGTTCATAAAGTTCATTGACACATAGCAGTTTCATAGGTAAAAGTTTGATATGCAGATTTGTTTGCTAAGTTGATTGTGTTCATAACTATAGCTAAAAGTTTCATATAATTTTAGTTATGAGTTAAGATTGTGTTTATTCTTGTTGTTCTTTTGGATTTGCTGTCATGCGATTACTACTTTGTATTACCAATTTAGCTTGAGTTTCAGATTTTTTAAACCAATCTAATTCCTTGTTGTAGGCTTTGTGAACTAAAGCAACTTGGCCAATGTTTATGCTGTCACCTCTTCAAAGAAACGATGACATCTATCCCTGGTACTGATGTGAGTATCTTCCATCTCTAAACTCATATTTTGGTGAATGTTTTTTTTTCTGAAAGTTAAATTGCTTTTTACATTCAACTAAGAGTCTTGCATGGACTGATGAGTAAACCCGCATATATCTTCAACTATGTACTTTTCAGGTTTGAGTGTGCAATACCTTTGAAGACGTTTCTGCTGATGGAAAAGTATGTGTGTTTTGGATTTGATTCAGTTTAAAATATCAGATACGTTCTCATTAATCACTATCATATTTGTCATTAAATCATTATATAAATGTCAAAAGTATGATTATTAGTTTTAATTCTCTTTGATTAGTAGTGTTATTTATGATGAGCAAGAAATAATATAAAATATTCTATAAGAATGTGGTGTGATTTATTAATTTTTAAATAAGGAGTGAAAAATTATAAGATAATATGCTACATGTCACACACACAAAAAAAAAATATTTTCTATATATTTTAATTTATTTTGCGTTAAAATAATTTGAACAATACAAAATGTAGAAAAATAGTGAAAAAATAGAATCTAAATATATGTGAATTCATATAGATGCATAATTTTTTTATTTGTTTTGGTATATATGCATAAAATTACAAAAAATAAATATTATTCGTATATATGCATACAGATAATAATTTTTTTTATTATTTGTATAAAATTAAAAATTAATTTTTGATTCGTATATATGCATAAAATTAAATATTTTTTTGTTTATATTGTATTTTCTTAAGTTATAAAATTAAGGGTGTAATAGGTTTTCACTTATTATAAAAACCTATTTTACCAAATCAACACTATAATAAAGCAGTGTGTCTCTCCTAAGATGACACATCAGCTTTTTATTTTACTGTGAGCTTGACATGTCAATAAATGAAAAAACTTTGTGATCCAATCAAATTATTTTATTAATACACATAAGTAAACACATCAGATTTTTTTTACCACATCAATTAATAAAAAAATGTGTAACCAATCAAATCATTTTAATTATACACATAAGATAATAATCATAATATTTATTGTTTACCATGAATAAATTAATAAAATTTGTCTAAAATAATCATATCATTTTAATTATATACATCATAAAATCTTTATTTTTATTATAAATAAATTAATAAAAACAACTTTCTAAAAAAATCAAATTATTTTAATTACACACTATATAATATTTATTTTTTTACCATGAATAAAACTACATGTGTTAATTAGCTATTTTTAACCGACCTAATCGAGTCTCATGATTAGCATTGGTTTTATGTTTTCTTAAGCTAATTTTTTTCTTGGATTAAGAGTCCAGAGTTTGGATTTCCTTCAATATGAGTTTTTTAAAAGAAGGTTGTGGAATTCTCATGCAGGGATTTGAGAATTAGGGTTTTTGGATGTGGGGGAGGGATATTTGATTATAGAGGAAGGGTTGTTAGATACGAATAAGGAAGCATGACTAATGGAGATGTATGAGACAACAAGAAGAAGAATATGTTATTGCTTGAATGTTTTAAAACTTTTTTATAGAGTTTAAATGTATTTGTATACATAATATTTAAATTGCTTGAATGTTTTTAAATTTTCTTATAGAGTTTATAATGTATTTGTATACATATTATTTAAATGGGAAAGTTACTAGAATAACCCAAATTTAGGGTTTAATTGCTAAAATATTTTATAAAATTTAAGGGTTATTTGTGTTCTTTTCATGTCTAAATTACCCTTATTTGATGTAAAAGGAAATAAGATATTACAAATATTTATTTCCAGCCTTACACATAAATTTCAGATCTAGATGTAACAGATTTATTTTCTCACGACAGATTTTCATCGATGTTGTTAGTATATGGTTACGACAAATTTATAATTTGTAACCGTTTTATTTTCATTGACAGACTTTCTTTTGAATACACCACAAATTTTCATAACTTATGACAGTTTTCTTATAATGTCTAGCTGATTTATTTTTTCAAGTGACCACATACTTATAGTTTCCAATAAAAATCTGTCAGTTGATAACGAATTTGTTCACAAAAAATTAATTATTAGAATGATGTCTAATGGTAATAGATTTTAGTTATGTTATGACAGATTTGTTTATTGTTGCCAAAAATCTGGCATTAAATAACATATTTTGTTTCCTATAATAATTGTTTATGTTATGACAAATTAGCTTTACATGATGACAGATTTAGTTTAATTAAGTTAACATAAATCTGGTGTTTAATAGCATATTTTTTTAATAAAATGTAATTGCTATAATGACATATGGTTGGTTTTTTTTTATATATATAAACTATGATACATAAAAACTTATATTACATTGAGAAAACTTAGAATATTTGAAACGAGATTCATGTGCCTCCATCTCTAATTTTGACGAGCTTGTTCTTTCTTAATAACTCGCCTCATCTTCTAACTCATCACGAGCAATCTCAAACTGATGGCGAATACGTCTCTCCTCTTTACTGCCTTTAAGTTGTACTTTGTCGTTCACATGTGCCTAACGACGTCTCTGTAAGTAATACTCTAGAGGTTAAGGCAATATTTTTATCAAATCAAAACCAAGAAAAAAACAACATTGTTGAACATAATTGACCATTTTACTTTATATTGTTGCTTCATATCCTGAGAGGGAAAGGAAAAAAAAGAGCAAATTAGCTATTTTTATTTTTTCAATATTTATATTATTATTGAAATGTTACATATAATTTTCGATTTGAAAAAAAAATAAAATATAAAACAATATTGTTTAAAATTTAAATCTAAATCATATACTCCAGTACCCTAAACCCTAAATAAAAATATATATACTAAATTAATAAAACTCTACAGTTATTCTTTTTTTTGTTTTTTTTTTAATTTGTGTTTGTGTATTATTATTTACATTGGGTTAAATTGTTGTTTGTTTCATCATAGAAGGTGATGACTATTCCACGTACCCATTTTAACCATTATATATGCATATAGACACCACCTACTTCATAAGTATTACATATATGCTCTAATCATGTTTAGATTCTCCAGTGGAGCTGCAAAAATATAGGTGAAGCTGAACAAAGATCCTGATTCCCTGCCCATCATATAGCTTTGTCTAACAAAGCTGGTAATCTTAATGAAGATTTCATTCCGAGTCTTGTGAGGAAAATGGAGTATAGGAGATGCAGTAACAGCACAAAGAATCCACTGTTTAGCAACAACTGTTGAGAATCAAGGGAAAGGTTTCTCAGCTTCTTTGATTTCCCGAGATAAACAGAATAAATAGATTGCGTACCACTGTCCCGAATATCATATAAATGAGGCTCATTGAAGGCATTATGTTCAGGCCCATGGCCGTGAAAGCATAAGATAGAGAGGCATGTATGTTAATTGTGATCTGCAACAACAATGCAGTGGTAATTCTATTAACACAAGAGTTTCTTTGGGTGAAAAATAATAAAGAGCAATTCGAGGGAAACAGGGGCTTACCACTGCGAGAATGTTTTCTCTTATTAAGAAGGATGATGTCAGAACGTAGCCTATGAGACCCAATGCTCGAACCTACGTGGGAGAAAACAAGATAATACAAGTAAACAAGGAGAGATAAGGAAATGCTAACTGCTTTGTGTAATAGGAGGAAGCACAAATTTCACCATCGTGCACAAGAAAATCAAGAGACGCCAGCTTGTTCTACCCTGAGAACAGAAGAACATTGTTAAAATTAAAAAAAAAATGAGATTGTTTTAAGTTGAAAATATAAACTACTTCCATAGCTTCATTCACTTTCTTGAAGAGTAAAGACATGAAATATTAAGATGTATATTAGGTAGGTAGAGCAGTTTGAACTTTGAAGTTTTTGTTGCGGTTGAGAACTAGAAACCCAGCAAGACATAAACGAGTGTATGAATTCACATACCTCCACAATGATCCCATTGCAAACCCCACAAGACCATGAGTAAGCTAAAAAGAGAAATCCCCACAAGTAATGGTTATGCAAACTTTGTAAAAGGGAAATGGCAAAGAAATAAGAATAAGTAGCAGCTCTACTTGGAAAACTAGCAAAGAGGAGGCTTACAAAGTAAGTTAATGCTTTGACCGGACCTGATAATATGAAAATAGCATAACAGTAGCAACCTGAGAAACAAACAAACACCAGAAAGACTTGAAGAAAATGTCCACAAAGACTTGAAATGACATTCTATTAATGTGAAAGAAGAATGTTCTTAACAAACCATTGTGTTCCTTCCACCTGCAATATTCCATCTTATCGAAGATATTACAATTGGCAGCGAGAAGAAGCACCCAAAGTAGATCTGCATTCAAAAAGTGTAACACAGACTCTCGTTAGAAGGAATAAGTAAATTCTTCTATGAAATGCTCTTATGACACTGACAATTGAACACATAAAAGAACGATGATTCACTCTATGTTTCCAAAGTTACATTTTTTGCAACAGATAACCTCAAAACCATATCCTATGGAGAATTATATAGAAGCTAGAAAACATATGAACTTAAACCTCTGAGAGTAAGCTATATTCATAACAAAAGAGACATCTTTTAAACATTAAGAAGATAGTAAACTAGGATATCTAAATGAGTTTAGATTTTTCAGCAAACAATAGCTTCAGTGAAAAACATAGCTAGATATCATTGGTTTCTTCCTAAGAAATGATATGATCCTCCCAAGGAATCGACACTTTCGAGGGGTAAAACAAAAGAAAGGATAGATGGATACTACAAGAAAAATACCGCAAAACTGACGGCCATTTCCGTCGGAAATCCGTCGGAGTTAGCAAAATGCGTCGGAAATCCGTCGGTTTTTTCCGTCGCTTCTATCGCGTCGGAAATAAAAGCTCCGTCGGATTTCCGTCGGAAAGCCGTCGGTTTTTAATCCATCGGTATTCCGTTGGTTTAAAACCGATGGAACACCGACGGATTTCTGATAATTATAAACCGACGAATTTCCGATGGATATAAAACCGATGGAATTCCGACGGCTTTAAAACCGTTGGATTTCCAACGGATTTCTGATATTTAAATACCGACGGAATTCCAACGGATATAAAACCGACGGAATTCTGACGGATAAAAACCGACGGATTTCCGACGGATTGTTTAAATTTTTTTTAATTATATAATCAAATTTTTAAAATAAATTTATTAATTTTAAAATTTTGTTTTATAATATAAATTAAAATTAAAGAAATAATTATTATAAAATAATGAAATAATTCAAATAAAAATTCAATAAATATAAAATAATTCAAATAAAAAACAAAAAAAAACTAAAACAAACTAAAACTACGATGGCGGGAATCGGGATAAGAATTCCTCCAATTTGCGGGTTCTCTCACGTTCCGCTTCTTGTTGGAGGCGATCCGCTTCTCGTTGGAGGTGATCCGCTTCTCGTTGGAGGCGATTGGCTTCTTGTTCTTCTGCGAACTGTTGCAGCTGCATCTTCATGGCTTCCATCTCAGTGTCTCGTTGTGCAAGCTGTGCCCTAATATCGGGAGAATCGCCGTAGAAACGCGAAGTTGCAGAAGAAGATACGTCGTCCGGAAGACCAAATACACGACCTTTGGTCTTCGGAGTACACTGCGGTAAGAAACGAAAACTTTGTTAAAAATTAGAAATTACAAAAAAATGATTTAAATATATATTTTACTTACCTCATAGACGAATTCGTTAATCTTCTCGAACGGAAGATCGGTCATTGGAGGCGTTTCTTTCGGTGAGTGGCTGAGAAAGGAGGAAGTCTTCCTTCATCTTCTCATAATTGTCAATGATCTCCCGAGCCAGCGGATCTTGGATTTCATGAGTCTTCCTGCTGGTATGCGCATCCTTGAGCAATGTGAGAGCGGAAGGTTGGACACCGTCTTGCCGAAACTACAAAAATGAAAATTAAGTAAAATATAAAATTATAAAACTAAAATAACGATATTTTAATTAAATAAGAAACTTACCAGTTGTTTGGCCCGTGTGACCAAACTAACCGCTCCTAGATTATGCGTCGCCTTGCCTTTTCCTTTGCGATCGCTGTTTTGGCACGCAGAATGAGTTGTGGAGCTTGTCTTGGTCGGTTCTTCACTCCAACAAGTGCATAACCCGCTCCATAGGCCCGGGTTGGAAAGCAACTCCCTTGGGACATCATTCTTGTGCCACTTCTCCTTCCACTCGTTTAGCTTCCATGAATACATTCTCGCTGCTTTTCTATCGAAGCATCGTCTAACCGAGGCGGTCATGTGGCTGTCCTAAGTAAATTCTTGCTGCAAATCAAAAATTCTTACGCAATCCGGATGGAGACGAGGCAATCTATCTCGTCTTGGTTGAGCGACAAAGTCCTCGACGCTCATCTGCGTCGGTGCAGTAGGTGAAGGCGTCGGCATAGGCGCTGTCTCCGGGATATGTCTCCGGTGTAGGAGAACTCCTCGAACCGGCACTACCTCTCCGGCGACTACTACGTCCACCACCGCTTGAATGGATAAACCGACCGTAATCCCTAGAAAAATTAAAAAAGAAATAAAACAGTATATGAAAAAATTATACATAATGAAAATAATAAAGAAGTATCAAAAAAATATTTTAAATTCATTATTAGTCCAAAACAATTATATTTTTATAAAATAATGAATAATTGATAGAAACACGTATAAATTACTAAAATCATCATAAATTTATATTTATAAGTTTTAATTCCAAAACAATTATAAATTTGTAAATACATGATTATTATATGAAAAACTTATACATCATGAAAATAATAAAAAAGTATCAAAAAAATATTTTAAATTCATTATTAGTCCAAAACAATTATATCTTTATAAAATAATGAATAATTGATAAAAATACTTATAAAATCATCATAAATTTATATTTATAAGTTTTAATTCCAAAACAATTATAAATTTGTAAATACATGATTATTACATGAAATAATTATACATTATCAAAATAATAAAAATTTATCAAAAAAATATTTTAAATTGATTACTATTCCAAAACAATTATACATTTATAAAATAATGAATAATTGATGGAAATACTTATAAATTACTAAAATCATCATAAATTTATATATATAAGTATTAATTCCAAAACAATTATAAATTTATAAATCCATGATTTATAAAAGAATGAATAATTCAAAAAATAATTATAAATTACTAACATGATTAAAAATTGTTATTTAAATTATCATAATTTTCTAATAAATCTAAAATTCCAAATCAAAATCATTTATCTAACAATCCATGTTATAAAGTAGGTAAATCTTAAAACTAACAAACCAAATCCTAAATCTAACATTACAAACCTAAATCTAACAATTCTAATTTTCTAAACCAATCAATCTAACTAAAAACCTAACAATCCATAATATAAACTTAAAAACTTACAAGTTTGGGGGATTGTTAGACATTTGGATGATGGATCGACGGAAATCTGGAAGATTTGGCGAGTTTTGGTGATTTTTTGGGGTTTTGGCGATTCTGCGAAAGTGAGGAGGAAGAAGACGATGTCGGTATATATTACGATATTTTATTCGCGCAGTTCTCGATAAGGTTTCGGTAATGTTTGCGCCTAAATTTTCGCGAATCCGTCGGAAATCCGTCGGCAATTTCCGACGGATTTCCGACGGACTCACGAAAATTTAGGCACCGCGGGAAACGAAAAGATTTTCACAGTTACATTTTCATTATCCATCGGAAATCCGTCGGAAATATCCGTTGGAAATCCGTCGGATAATATAAATATGCATGTCCTCTTATTGGCCAGTCAAACCTTAAACGGGGACACGTGTTACCACAAAACCGTCGGAAATCCATCGGAAATTTCCGACGGATTTCCGACGGGTTTGTGGTTTTAGTGGTTATTTACGCACCAATTCAGTAAACATATGTTTTTAGTTTTATAAATTCATGATTGCAAACACAAATAACTTATAGAAATCTTTCATTTTTGTGAAATTTCAAAAGTTTATAAGATTATTTCGTTTTTGGTTAACTTGTATGTTAACTATACGTTTATCTATCAAACACTTTCAGTCGAACCATGTCGACCAACGGAAACTTTTGAAAATATGTTATATATCACATAATTTAGTTTATTTTGTCAAAGTTTGTTGTTAACATTGTCTTGATGTACAAGACATTACAAGTTAACCATGTAACCCCCAAAACCGTCGGAAATCCGTTGGAAAAACCGACGGATTTCCGACGGTTTTCGGGATACACGTGTCTATAAAAATTAAATTAAAAAACTCCCCAAAACCGTCGGAAATCCGTCTGATTTTCTGACTGAAATCCGACGGATAATGGGATTTTTTATGAAAACGCGTGTCCGTGTTTAAGGTTTTAAATTATCTTTCCGCCGGAAATCCGTCGGAAAAACCGATGGATTTCCGACGGTTTTGGGGATTGTTTTGTGGTTTAATGTTAAAAATGTTTAATGAGTTTTGTGGGTTTATTAAGGTGTTTGTTTAGGGAATATATATTTCTGGCAAAATCTTATTTTATTAAAACTTGTAAAAATATACAAAGCTGAAGTTGAGCTTATAAAATGCTCGGCAGCTGTGGTCTTCGAGGATCTATGGTTTACACCGTACTGTCAAAATTAAATAAAATACAAAAAAACAATTTTACACCTTTCTGTAAAAATAAAAAATAATACAAAACACACATATAACTAATCTTCATTAGATGATGATGCTGATCCCTCAGATGGAATAGAGTCTGAATCCTCATAAAATTCACCTTGTTCTTCTTCTGATTCGGAAAAAACTAAACCAAATTGTGTGAAATCAACATCAAGATCCAGAGCACAAGAAGGCTCAACTGGATCCATTGGAACAACTTCTGCTGGCTGTAAAGGATCGTGTTCTGCAACTCCATAAATTCTTCCTCTCGAGGTCACTGTAGTAACTGTGCGCCAAGGATCTGTCCGCCGTGTAACTCGAGGGTAACGAATATAGCACACATAAAAAAAACATATTAATTTGTAAGTATTATACCAAAATAATGAATTGAGTATTAATTACACTAATATTTGTACCCTACCTGCTCAGCTTGTGATCCTATAATGAATGGGTCATACGATTCTAGTCTCCGACTTGAATTAACAGACGTAACACCAAATTGGTCCACATGAAGCCCACGACCGAGTGTTGAATAATACCAATCACACTTGAAAACAATGCACCTCAAGTCTAACATTCCTGGATACCGCACTTCCAATATTTCCTAAAGAACGCCGTAGTAAACATCATTACCAGATTTCACTGAAATACTAGAATCTGAAGTTTGCGTTGTCCTTCTCTCGTCATGAACCCTAAACCCATATCCACGACTGCAGTATCTAGGATAAGAAGTTGCAATGTAGTTTGGACCATTAACAAATTCCAATAACCATGTGGGAAATGTCTGTCCGTTTCTTACTCCTTCAGAAACCTACAAAAATAAGTTGCAAATTAGTATTAAACAAAAATATTTATTAAATGATATAGCGTTTTTAAACACTTACGTAAAACTGCAACCAAGGCATAAATTCCTCCTCCTTATGGACTTGAAGCTCGTCTTATGTCTTATCCATATAGTACCCGCGTATTAATGCCATGTAAATCCTGTACGAAAACCAAAATTGTTGACAAATTAATAATAACATATAAAATAATCAATTATACATTAAATGACACAAAAGAATTTGTGTTTACCTTTCGTATTCCGTAATTTCTTCACAATTGGTTAGGATATACGTATGCAAGTGTTTAAATTCCTCTTGAGATAATTTACGCTTTTTTCCTTTGCCACTGACTCGCCCAACTTGGGAAAATAACTCTGGAACAACGACGGGGTAAATCGCTCTCTCACCAGGATCATCATGGCGACTAGGACGTCTACTATTCGTACGAACTTCTGACGGGAAGTAATATTCAGCAAACTGTGAGGCCTCTTTGTTGATGCTCTGGGCGATAATAGATCGCTCTACTCTACTCAAATTCTTAACCTTTTTCTTCAAATGAAACATATACCGCTCAAATGGATACATCCAACGGTATTGAACCGGGCCTCTTAGTTCTGCTTCTCATGGGAGGTGGATCGGAAGATGTTCCATCACATCAAAGAAAGATGGTGGAAATATCTTCTCCAAATTACAAAGGATCACCGGGATATTGGCCTGTAAATTTTGGATTCCCTCAACAGTAAGTGTTCTTGTGCATAAATCGCGAAAGAAAGCACCTACTCCTGCAATTGCTTGGTGGACGTCTTTATGAAGAAGATGAGCAAAAGCGAATGGAAGAAGCCTCTGCATCACAACGTGACAATCATGACTCCTCATTCCAGTAAACTTTCCTTCTCCATAATCGATGCAATTACGCAGATTAGATGCGTATCCATCAGTGAATTTAACATCGTCGTGAATCCATTCAAAAAATTATGTTTTCTTTGCTGCTTCTAACCGGTATAATGGAAATGGACATTGACCATTTGGGAGCACTTCAAGAAAACCTCGATCGCAATATGCTGGCAAGTCTAATCTAGATTTCATATTGTCTTTCGTCTTCCCTTGGACGTTTAAGTCAGTGTTCATGATGTTCTCAAAGAAGTTATTCTCAACATGTATCACATCAAGATTATGCCGCAATAAATGGTTCTTCCAGTAAGGTAAATCCCAAAATATGTTCTTCTTGTACCAGCTATGAAATTCACCGACACCATAAATAGGTTCATGTCCATTACCCCCACAATAAGGAGTCGTCTCAACACCAAAATCTCTCAACTGCTCCAATAAAGTCTCACCGTCTACCTCAGGCGGTGGACCATCAAAAACTTGCCTACCCTTCGTAAACATTGTTCTCGAACGACGATACGGATGATCACTGGGTAAAAATCTCCTATGACAATCAAACCAATAACTTTTTCTGCCGTGCTTCAGTTGGAATGCATCAGTGTTGTCTTGGCAATACGGACACGATAATCTCCCATGTGTTGTCCATCCAGATAACATACCATATGCTGGAAAATCGCTTATGGTCCACATAAGCACCGCACGCATCTTAAAGTTTTGCTGGGTTGAAACATCGTACGCTTCCACACCATGCTCCCATAGCATTTGTAACTCATAGATCAATGGCTGGAGGAATATATCAAGTGATCTCTTCGGATGCTTTGGGCCGGGAACAAGAATCGAGAGATATAAAAACTCTCTACGCATGCACATAGATGGAGGCAAATTGTAAGGGGTTACAATTATGGGCCATAACGAATACTTCCTTCCATGCTTCCCAAATGGGTTAAAACCATCTGTACATAACCCGAGGTACACATTCCTTCGCTCATACGCAAAATCCGGATACAATGATTGAAAATGTTTCCAAGCTTCTCCGTCTGAAGGATGTGTAATATCTCCATCTTGACGATGTTCTGCATGTCATCTCATTGGTTCTGCCGTACGCTGAGAAGTATATAAACTCTTCAACCTCTCTGTTATTGGTAAATACCACATACGTTTATATGGAATTTGAATTCTGCCACTACATTCCTGATACCGTGGTTTACGACAAAATCTACATCTTTTATGGTTTTCATCTTCTTTCCAATATAGCATACAATTGTCGATGCACACATCTATTACCTTATACGGTAACCCAAAACCAGATACAAGTTTTTGTACCTCGTAGTATGATCTGGGTAAAAGATTATCTTCTGGCAATAAATCTTTCGCCCAATCTGTTATCGCATCAACGCACTCCTCTGCCAAATTGTAATCCGTCTTAATCGTCATCAATCTACTTGCAGATGATAAAGGCGAATGACCTTCTTTACACCCTTTATATAGTGGCTGCTTTGCAGCATCTAACATATCAAAAAATCTTCTTGCTTCTACATTAGGTTCTTCGAACCTATATCTTTTTCACAGCTAAACTCGACATTCTCTCTAAACGCATCATTTACCATCTGCACGTTCCCTACACCTACATCTACTTCCGTGCTACCTCCTAAACAATCTGAGACAGTTGGTTCACTAGTATTACCATAATCAACATTTGTTTCTCCATGTAAATACCATATCTTGTAACCCGGCGTAAACCCATTACTATACAAATGATGTCAAATTATCTCTATCGCAACATTACGAGAATTCCTACAAATTGAACATGGACATTTTAACTTACCTGATTTTTGAACACGCGGTTGCTTTCCCGCCACTTCCATGAACTCGTATATGCCTCGTGCATACTCCTCGTTCAAGTTGTTCGTCTCTGGATCCATCAATGGTTCGTCCATCCATGATCGAAAATATCTAGACATATTTTTCACTTTTTTTATAGAATTCGTATTAAATAAACAAGAAATGAGAGAGAGATATGAAATTAAGATTGTTGTGTAATGGGATGGAGGAAGGGAGAAATGTATATATAAACTCGTTTCCATCGGATTTCCGTCGGAAATCCATCGGTTTACAATGGTAAATTCAACGGCTACATTAACGTTCATATTATCCGACATATTTCCAAAGCCGTCGGAAATCCGTCGGAATATAATGGCATGGATATCCGTCAGAAATCCGTCGGAAATCCGTCGGAATATAAATTTCCATCAGAATATCCGTTGGAAAACCGTCGGAATATAACGGCTTGAATTTTCCAATCTCGGGAATCCATCGGGAAGCCGTCAGAAATTTCTGACGGAATTATTGTCCGTCGGAAATTCCGTCGGTTTTGCGGTAGATTTCTTGTAGTGATAGAAAAATGGATCGAATGGTCGCACAGGAGATGCGGAATAGCTCCTGATATACCTCAATGTCTCCTAGGATATGACACACCTAGACAAGACAAGGTTTGATTCCCCGGATATGACACACTGAGACGAATCGAGTTGATCGTTGGATATTACACACCAAACAATCGAAAAGTTCTAAAAAAACTAAAGAGAATCACTCTCAAGGTTTGAAAATAAAAAGTTGGATGATTTTATTCATGAACTCGGCATTGTTTAAATAGCAAAAAGAAGTATAAAATATCTAAGCAATATTAATTGCTGAATTAACTAAAAGTATTAAAACCAAAAAATGAAAATTATCTCTTGAGCTTCTTGAACTTCAATCCTATGAAATGGACTTCTTTTTGGGCCAAGAAAAACTTCTTAAGGGCTTAGTAGATGTTCCAGGATGCCAAACATGATTTTGTAAGCTCTTAAACGGACTGGACTTGGAGTTTTTCAAGTACAGCACCAGATTGACCCATTTAGGGAAATGAGCAATAACTTTGTGGTCCGATATCCAATTCTTCTGTTTTTGGGCTCGTTGGAAACCTAAGAGATCCAGTAAGATTATCCAATTGGTTTTACGTCAAGATCGTACCTGAGTTGGGCTGTGCATCATAATCTTTGGCTCCGTCACGCAATAGGGCCTGAAGCAGATCCATTGACTTGTAAAATTCATATCTCCCAAGTCTGAACCAGCGTTGTGGTGAATACAATTTTCCCAGATTCTATGATGAATCAAGATTCCAGAATAATTTGTTTGATAGCTTGATTCCTTCTGGTTAGATTGGAAATAATTATTGAACGTACGTATGTATGAATCGCATAAGTTGGGAGTCACTTGACTTGGAAGTTGAATAACTTCTTCACCTGAACTCGGATTGGAGTGATTCAACTTCGAGGTGTGCTCTAGATGAGGTGAGAATGTACTCCAAGTGGTCGATGGGATAGAAGAGTTGATCATCGACTTCATTTGTGCCGAACAAGGCACACAGGTCTTCTCGGATGATTCCATGATCATATCATACCCCTCATCTTGAAAAAAGTTTCATCCTCGAAACTGTACCGTCTTTAATTGGAAAAGTTGTGGTGAGTCTGGCTTCTTCTCCTTTATCAGCATGGAATATATGACTCCATGATTTTCCTCAATCGTTTTGGTGCACGACTTCTTCGGGACAGCCTCGGTAATGTGTCCGCCAGTTTGCTTTTCCCCCGATTCTCCTTCCTCGGATTTCTTTGATTCTGGCTCTTTAACAGCGCATTCAGGTTGTTCATTCTTCTCGTGGTTCTCCTCTTCCGCTGTAAGAGCAGATTGTAAATTCTCTTGAACTGCTATCACTTCTTCATGACCAGATTGTTCCACAAACTTTGCAACTTCCAGGGGCGGTTTGGCTTCGACTTTTGGTTTTGTATTTCTCTTCTTGGGCTGCTGCTGCTCACCCTGAAGATACTCAAGCATCAAGTCCTCTAACTTCCGAAAAGTGTCCACATAATGTTGCTCTTGGTGATAGCCGCAGGGCACAAAACGTTTCCTCATAACAGACTTCATCTCAGCCCATGTTTTGACGGGATTCTTGCCATTTCGTCTCCTAATTGTCACCAACTGATCCCACCAAGTATTAGCATAACCATAAAACTCATAGGTTGCTTTTCGTACCTTCTTAAGCTCAGAATAGTTTTTGCTATCAAAAACTAGCTCAATCCTTTTCTCCCACTCTAGATACGCTTTTGGATCGTCTCTTCCATAGAACGGTGGAAACTCCAATCTAATACCCCTCATTAACAACAGTTAATCGTCACAGAATTTCAGTACTCGAACAAGATAACTCGATTAACTGACCGAGTGGAATACCAAAAGACAAGATTTCATGATTTCCACACTGACAAAGGTTGATAGACCGAGTTAAACAAACCTAGCAAAGAGAATTTTTTTTTTTTTTTTTTAAATCGAGATATGTATATTTTTTTTTTTCAATAACAAAAACGAAAATTAAAGAATAGAAGAAAAGAAGATAAAAGGATAAGAAGGTGAAGAGATCAAAGTGAAGATGAAAAGATAGAAAATGAAAGAAGATGGAAAGATGAGAAAATGATAGATCTAAAATAAATAAATAAAAAAAGATAGAAACAAATACCGATCCCGAAAGTGTGCTCTGATACCAAATGATATGATCCTCCAAGGAATCGACACTTTCGAGGGGTAAAACAAAAGAAAGGATAGATGGATAGAAAAATGGATCGAATGGTCGCACAGGAGATGCGGAATAGCTCCTGATATACCTCAATGTCTCCTAGGATACGACACACCTAGACAAGACAAGGTTTGATTCTCCGGATATGACACACCGAGACGAATCGAGTTGATCGTTGGATATTACACACCAAACAATCGAAAAGTTCTAAAAAAACTAAAGAGAATCACTCTCAAGGTTTGAAAATAAAAAGTTGGATGATTTTATTCATGAACTCGGCATTGTTTAAATAGCAAAAAGAAGTATAAAATATCTAAGCAATATTAATTGCTGAATTAACTAAAAGTATTAAAACCAAAAAATGAAAATTATCTCTTGAGCTTCTTGAACTTCAATCCTACGAAATGGACTCCTTTTTGGGCCAAGAAAACCTTTTTAAGGGCTTAGTAGATGTTCCAGGATGCCAAACATGATTTTGTAAGCTCTTAAACGGACTGGACTTGGAGTTTTTCAAGTACAGCACCAGGTTGACCCATTTAGGGAAATGAGCAATAACTTTGTGGTCCGATATATAATTCTTCTGTTTTTGGGCTCGTTGGAAACCTAAGAGATCCAGTAAGATTATCCAATTGGTTTTACGTCGAGATCGTACCTGAGTTGGGCTGTGCATCATAATCTTTGGCTCCGTCACGCAATAGGGCATGAAGCAGATCCATTGACTTGTAAAATTCATATCTCCCAAGTCTGAACCAGCATTGTGGTGAATATAATTTTCCCAGGTTCTATGATGAATCAAGATTCCAGAATAATTTGTTTGATAGCTTGATTCCTTCTGGTTAGGTTGGAAATAGTTATTGAACGCACGTATGTCTGAATCGCGTAAGCTGGGAGTCACTTGACTTGGAAGTTGAATAACTTCTTCACCTGAACTCGGATTGGAGTGATTCAACTTCGAGGTGTGCTCTAGATGAGGTGAGAATGTACTCCAAGTGGTCGATGGGATAGAAGAGTTGATCATCGACTTCGTTTGTGCTGAACAAGGCACACGGGTCTTCTCGGATGATTCCATGATCAATCCGAGTTCAGGTGAAGAAGTTATTCAACTTCCAAGTCAAGTGACCATTTTTCTGATCCATCTATTTCTTTTTTTTACCCTCAAAATCGATGGGATCAGAGCCATATCCTATGGATAACCTCAAAACCATATCCTATGGAGAATTATATAGAAGCTAGAAAAGATATGAACTTAAACCTCTGAGAGTAAGCTATATTCGTAACAAAAGAGACATCTTTTAAACATTAAGAAGATAGTAAACTAGGATATCTAAATGAGTTTAGATTTTTCAGCAAACAATAGCTTTAGTGAAAAACATAGCTAGATATCATTGGTTTCTTCCTAAGAAATCCAAGAATTCGACTGCAAAATCTAATGCAAGGCGACTAGCTACAGCTACAAAGCTCAGTTAGGCTACTCTTCATCAATATGAATAAAATTCGAAATGGTGAAAAAGATCTCAATGGCGAGAGAACTGCTGAGAAAGTAAAAAATGGCGATGGAACCAATTACGGATTTAAACGAAGGTGGGTAGCGGATTTCAACGGATGTGGCTAAGTTCTGGCGAAATCAAAGCTAAAGAGACGACTTAGAATGGGTAGAGATGTGAGAGAGGGAATTTCAGCGCTGTTTATAGAACACTTGCTGGCGTTCGTCGAGATTGACGGCTCAGGTGGCGGTGGCGAGTTGGCTAGAGTTTCACCAAAAATTCTGATTTGAAAAATTGAGTTACAATTGATTTATGAAAAAGGATATGAGAAGAGTGTATTTTCTTTTCTTATTTTGGTTTAATTAATAGATCTTCCTAATTTAAAATAAACTAAAAATAATTAAAAAGGTTAAATGGTCTGTTTACCATACAATTGAGTTAATTTAGTAATCTCTTTCAATGAGAAGTTAATCTAGTTATTTTGGCCAAGAATTAAGTCAATCTGGTTAAATTTTAGTATTTAAATAGACTATTATTTGGTACTTTTGTAAAAGTTATTTTGGCTGAAAACTATAAGTTTTAATGGTTTCTTTCACCCTCAGTACTCGTCTAAGGATAGTTAATATGTATTTGTATGTACAAACTATATGAAATATTAGACAAAAAAAAACTATAATAGTAATATAATAATAATTATTATTATAATCATAATAATAAAATTTAGAAAATTAATTTTTTTTGTAATATCTTAAATTTAAATACTATAAAATTGCTAATGGAGAAAAGCTATTCCCCAAAACTAAAGCTCCTAGAAAAAGACATAGCAAAGTAGCTTAATATAAACTAATCGTTTGCCATTATTAATCATACTTAAGTGTGCATGTATAATCAGATAAGAAATTTACTAATTCAAAAATCTTAAATTTATTATTGTTATTTCTATATTTACCATATTTTAAAATAATCTCAACAAATACAAAGCTAGCAGAGTTAAATTAACATCCTCAAAACCAAAACACTAATAAAACAAAAAGACAAAACAAACAAATACAAACACGCTATTACAAAAGCCACCTAAAATATGAACTAATACAAAATACCAATTCGTATGAGGCTTCTAAAATTTTAAAATATTTGAACAAAAACATACTAAATGAATATGACACAAACTAACCATCAATACTATTGAAAATATGATTTATATTTAAAAATAAATCCTGCAGCTTAACGCAGATATTAACCTAATCTTTCTTAAATGAGGCCAAGAAGTAGCTGATGCTATATGATAGTTACCGTAGGTAAATACATCGTCACCCCAAAAAAATATAGCTTATATTTTTAAATATAAATCATATTTTTAAATATACATTGTCAGCCCAAAAATTTCTATTACTTAAAAAACGACTGTAAGACATAGTCATGGGCTTACCTAGCTTATAAAATCTTCAACCCGGCCCACTTAAAAGATAGGAAAAAAAAAAACAAAACAAACAAAAGCTTCAACGCTTTCAGTTCTCAGTCCTCTTGTATTGCGTTGAATCTGCCAAAACCCTAATTTTGGTGTGATTCATTCTTTGTTTCCGCCATGGAAGAAGTATGCGAAGGAAAAGAATTCTCATTCCCACAGCAAGAAGAGATCATCCTCTCACTCTGGACTCAAATCGATGCCTTCAAAACACAGCTCAAACGCACTGAGAATTGTCCGGAGTACATCTTCTATGACGGACCTCCATTCGCCACCGGGCTTCCTCACTACGGTCACATCCTCGCCGGTACAATCAAAGATATCGTGACTCGGTACCAAACCATGACCGGTCATCACGTCACGCGTCGGTTCGGGTGGGATTGTCATGGTTTACCAGTTGAGAACGAGATTGATCGGAAACTGAATATAAAGAGAAGGGATGAAGTGATTAAGATGGGGATTGATAAGTATAATGAAGAGTGTAGAAGTATTGTTACGAGATATGTTAGTGAATGGGAGAAGGTTATTACTAGGACTGGTCGTTGGATTGATTTTCGTAATGATTATAAGACTATGGATTTGCCTTTTATGGAGAGTGTTTGGTGGGTTTTTGCTCAGCTTTTTGATAAGAATCTTGTTTACAGAGGCTTCAAGGTTTGTTGTTTCTTGCATTTCTCTGTAGGTTTTGAGATTTTGGTGAAATTGGTTTTTGATGTTTGTGATTTGTGGTTTTGTTTTGTAGGTTATGCCTTATAGTACTGGTTGTAAGACACCATTATCGAATTTTGAAGCTGGTCAGAATTATAAGGTAATTGTGTGGTTCAGCTGTTTGCTAATGTTAAGTTGTATATTTGATATCTGATATTGGTAGAATGGTATGTGTACAGGAAGTACCTGATCCAGAAATCATGGTGACTTTTCCAGTTATTGGAGATAAAGATAATGCGGCTTTTGTGGCATGGACTACTACTCCCTGGACTTTACCGAGCAATCTTGCTTTATGTGTCAATGCTAAGTTTGTTTATCTGAAGGTTCGTAATAAGAATACTGGAAAAGTCTTTGTGGTTGCTGAATCTCGGTTGTCATCGCTTCCTGCTGATAAGCCCAAGGCTAAGTTGAGTAATGGACCTGCTGGTGATATGAAGAAAGCAAATCCTAAAGGGAAAGGTGCTAAACCTGAAAGTGCAGCCGATTCTTATGAAGTTTTGGAAAAATATAGTGGAGCTTCCCTGGTTGGGAAGAAGTATGAACCGTTGTTTGAGTACTTCAGCGATTTTTCAAGTGAAGCCTTCAGAGTAGTAGCAGATGATTATGTCACTGATGACAGTGGTACTGGTATTGTTCACTGTGCTCCTGCCTTTGGTGAAGATGATTATCGTGTTTGTCTTGAGAACAAGATAGTTAAAAAGGTTAGATTTGACTACATTCTCCCTAAATTCAGATATGGGCTAGTTGTTCAGATTTATATTCTAGTTTTTTTTTCTTGGTTTATATTTCTGATCACACTACTAGGAAAATATCATGTAATCTCATTCAGGTGGGTTTAGTTGATCTTGGATTTTGGGTTGGTAATTCCTGGGTATTTCGTATGGGGTTTAAGGGATTACACTGTATAGTTAATTGTTTAGGATGCGATGTTCATTTGTTGTTTCTCTCCCTCTTTTGAAGAACCCATGCTTGTGTATTCTACTAATGTCGCTTTATCTCATTATTTTAGATGTTGTTCTATTTGTTAATCCTATATTTCAGGGAGAGAATCTAGTTGTGGCTGTTGATGACGATGGTTGTTTCACTGAGAGAATTACCCACTTCAGTGGCCGTTATGTCAAAGATGCAGACAAGGATATAATTGAAGCCGTGAAGGTGAGTATGGATGCCAAATGTTTGTATATCCCTCGATTAGTCATTTAAGATCATAATGATTTGTCGTGTCTCTTAGAGAATCGAAATGAAATTAAGTAATTGTAAAAAAAAATTTCAGGCCAAAGGCAAGCTTGTTAAAACAGGGAGCTTTACTCACTCATATCCATTTTGCTGGCGGTCAGACACCCCTCTCATATATAGAGCAGTTCCAAGTTGGTAAGCTTCATATTTCATATGAGCTTGGGCTAAGTTCTTAGTTGTGATATCATTTAGTGCTAGCTTCAGTGAGGCACTTTTTCACTCTGGTCCTTGTCTTGAAGTTTGGCTAAAAAGATGTAGACATTCGTCCTGTCCCAGTTTGGTTGGTGTAAATGATGATCATAATTTTTTTCATATGATTATATCTGGCTGCCTCTTTTCGGAGCTATCTTTGTGTATATTGTTTTGGCAATCATCAAACTGTTTAGGATATTCAATTTTTCAATTTTTCAATTTTTCATGTTTTCATGTTTTCATTTATCTATTCATATGTAGTGAGTATCTGACCTAAGTGGCATGAATAAGTCAAGATGATATGAATCTTAGCATTATTTAAGTTTCATGTGTGGTTAGGACTTTGAAGTTTGTTCGTGTTTGACCTGTTAGGTTTGTGCGCGTGGAGCAATTGAAAGAAAAATTGTTAGAAAACAATAAACAGACGTATTGGGTACCTGAGTATGTGAAGGTTAGTGGAAGAAAGGATCAGTACTTTTGAGCATGTTACAAGTTTAGTTCGTTTAGATAAATTACTGATATGAATAAATTTATTCTAAAACCTTCTTCTTGATTAACCTGCAAATCAGGATAAACGTTTTCACAATTGGCTTGAAAATGCAAGGGATTGGGCAGTCAGCCGAAGTCGCTTTTGGGGTACTCCTCTTCCCATATGGATCAGCGATGATGGGGAGGAAGTTGTAGTCATGGATTCTGTGGAAAAGCTTGAAAAGCTCTCTGGTGTCAAGGTCTCTTCTTTTGTTGCTTGCTTTTCTTTCTTTGTTTTGTTTCTGTCTTTCTACTGCAACTACTTTTTATGCACAATTTTAAAAAATAAGCAGCAAATTATCAGCAGGTAGCTCACTAATGCTTCAGGAAAAGCTACTGTCACAATCTTTTTTCCTCTATTTGCAATTATTTTTGTGGTGAATATTTGTGGTGAATATTGGTGGATATATAGTTTTACAATCTGACTGAATGTTTCTAGAAGTCTTCTTAATATGTTCTGTTCAAGTTTATGCCATCATATGGGGGTTGGTTCTTATCTTCTTACTGGGCATTTCAGATGTCAGAAAGTCTGATACTCGTTTGTTTTTCTGATGGTTTATGGTGCAGGTATTTGATCTACATCGTCACCATATTGATCAAATTACAATCCCATCTAGTCGTGGCCATGAGTTTGGTGTGCTCCATCGTGTAGAAGACGTAAGATGGATCCAATACTTCTTTCATTTTACTACTAATCCTTGATTATCTGGGGTGTTATCCCATACTTACGCTTTTATCATACTTTTCAGGTTTTTGATTGTTGGTTTGAGAGTGGGTCGATGCCTTATGCATATATCCATTATCCGTTTGAAAACAAAGAGCTATTTGAGAAGAACTTTCCTGGTGATTTTGTGGCTGAAGGGCTTGATCAAACTCGTGGATGGTATGTCATTCCATCTCTTGATTGTGACGAGAAATATTAAGCATTGCATTAATTAAGCCTGGGCATTTAAAATTATTTAATAGCTATCATGGTGGTTACATGGTGAAAAAAGGGCTTTGCTTTCTATTAAGGTCTTTGAGAACGGAATTTAACCTTTTACCTTCTAGTATTGCATATCTTAATTGGTGTTTATCGTGTTGAGAGGTTTTCAACCCATGATCGGTGCTAAGAACCCATATCATATCAGTTCTCATAAGTTTTTCGAGAAGGGAATTCTATATTGATATATCGTTTAATCTCTTTAGACAAATTATCTCGTGCTATATCTCTGGGTTTGTTTTGTATTGTATTGGATGATCTGTATCTTAACTATCCTCAATGATTGCACTTAATTAAGTAATGAGTCGAGGCTAATGGAAGTTGTGATCAGTTTAATATAAAATGTGATCCTAGGAGTGTTTTGAAAAAGCATAACACACAATATTTGTTTCTGCTAAGTAGGCTATTCATGATATTGAAAGTTGTGGTTTGGTATCTACAGGTTTTATACTCTTATGGTGTTATCTACTGCATTATTCAATAAGCCTGCGTTTAAAAATCTGATTTGCAATGGTCTTGTGCTTGCTGAGGATGGTAAAAAGATGAGTAAGAAATTACGGAATTATCCACCACCTATGGAAGTTATAGATGAATATGGGGCGGTAAGTTTTCCTTTTATAAGCTCTTATGCTGCGTTTTCAGCTTTTATTTTTAGATTCTATAGCTATGAAAATCTTGGCAGCGTTTATACGTCATCACTTAGTCACTTTACCATAACCACCATGACAGGATGCTGTGCGACTGTACGTGATAAATTCTCCGGTTGTACGTGCTGAGCCACTACGCTTCAAAAGAGAGGGAGTACTTGGTATTGTGAGTGATCTTGGTGGTTGGTTTATTGATGCTTTGAGTAGATTTGTTGTTTCTCTGAACTAATCTTGTCCTGCGTTGGGATTCACTAGGTTAAAGATGTATTCCTTCCATGGTACAATGCATATCGGTTCCTTGTTCAAAACGCAAAGAGACTTGAGATTGAGGGTTCTGGAACCTTTGTTCCTATTGATCAGGCAAGTTTACAGTCATCAAACGTTCTCGATCAGTGGATTCACTCAGCTACACAGAGTCTTGTCCATTTCGTATGCGAAGAGATGGATGCATATCGGCTTTACACCGTAAGCATTTTACATGTCATTTTCAGCATGATATGGTGTTTAGAAAACAAGTTATCGTTTCCTTGTGGTACTTATTACATCTTTCTTAACCTTTTCCAGGTGGTTCCTTATCTCTTGAAGTTCCTCGACAATCTCACTAACATATATGTTAGATTCAACCGCAAGAGGTTAAAAGGCCGTACAGGAGAAGATGATTGTCGCATTGCTCTTTCAACTCTATACAATGTATAGAAAACAGTTCTGAGGATACTTTTGTTTACATGGTCACCATCATTTAAACACTCCAAATAGCTAATAATTGTGTCTGAATTTTCAGGTGCTCCTTACTTCTTGCAAAGTGATGACCCCTTTTACACCGTTCTTCACTGAAACTTTATACCAGAATCTGCGGAAAGTGTCTGAAGGTTCTGAAGAAAGCATTCATTACTGTTCTTTTCCACAACCAGAAGGAACGGTAATACTCAAATCCATATCTCCATATCCAAGGAGAAAATATAAATTTTCTGATTTCTTGCTTATTTATATTTTCTTGTCGTGTTTAAATAGAGAGGGGAGAGGATTGAGCAAAGTGTTACAAGGATGATGACAATCATTGATCTTGCTCGGAACATTCGTGAGCGTAACAAACTACCCTTGAAAACTCCTCTAAAGTGAGCATTGTATTTTTATTGTTTTTCAGTTTCTTCTTTGTTACCCTAAAACATGAAAAAAGTTCATACATGCTTATTTGTGTTGTATCAGGGAAATGATTGTAGTCCATCCAGATGCAGAATTCTTGAATGACATAACTGGAAAACTAAGAGAGGTATGTGGTGTTACAGTTTATCTTGTGGAAAGTCTTAATTATTATATATACGTATATGTACAAGATATTGTTTAATGTTGTTATCGAGGACTGCTTGAAATCAGCAAATCACTGTGTGGAAGAGAACCGACACCTGAGTGCATGCTAGGCTTTGCACATCAACTATTTGTTCTCTGTACATTCACAAGTAACCGATACCTCAGATTTATCCAATTTGATTTTGCATTGCAGTATGTCCTGGAAGAACTTAATGTAAAATCTCTTGTACCATGCAATGATACTCTGAAGTATGCATCTCTAAAAGCAGAACCAGATTTCAGGTTGGTCAAGTTTTCTGTCTGCAATTTTCTCTTTACCGTTGAGCTCAATGTGCTTTAGCAATTTTATTTGTTCAATCCTGCAGTGTATTGGGAAAACGACTTGGAAAGTCTATGGGGCAAGTTGCAAACGAAGTTAAAAAAATGTCTCAGGAAGATATCTTAAGATTTGAAGAGGCTGGAGAAGTTACTATTGCTGGACACTTGCTAAAGCTAACAGAGATCAAGGTCTCTCATATGATGGTGCTCTCTTATGGGATATCATGAAGAATATGTTGTTAATAGCTAAATTCTGACACATTTCTTTCTTGTGTTGTACAGATTGTTAGGGTTTTCAAACGCCCGGATGGTTTGAAAGATAATGAGATTGATGCAGCTGGAGATGGTATGAATCTTAATTTACTAGCATTTATCTTGATTGATTACTGGTGCTAGATCGGTAAGGATACATGTAATATTTGCTTATATTCATGATGCAGGTGATGTTTTGGTGATTCTGGATCTACGAGCAGATGATTCTTTGTTTGAAGCAGGTGCTGCCCGTGAGGTAAATAGATATAACATACAATGCTGTTCAAGTCCTAGATGAAACCGAAGCAATACATTTTCTTACAACTTGTATATTTGCTAGAGATTTATTTTTTCTGTGTCTAAACATTTTATTTCCAGATAAAGCTTCTGTTTTACGATATTGTGCTCATGAGCTTTCTCTCCCTGTGCTATAGATTGTCAATAGGATCCAGAAACTACGGAAAAAGTCAGGTCTGGAACCAACAGACTTTGTGGAAGTATACTTTGAATCACTGGACGAGGATGAATCTGTTTCGAAACAAGTTCTACTCTCTCAGGTAACTAACGAATGTTTCACTTCTGTTACATAATCAGTTGTTTAGCTGTGGATCAAACACAAAATTTCTAAACCACATACCTTAATTTTGTCGCATCATTCTTGTTTTGTTGGACAGGAACAAAACATTAGGGATTCAATTGGCTCGCCTGTGCTTCTGTCGACTTTAATGCCATCACATGCAGTTAGTCATCAACACTCCCACTTCTGCTTTGTTTTTTTTTATCCCCGACAGAAACTTAAATGTTTATCCTCCTGTCTTTTGTTTGACAGGTCGTTATATCCGATGAGGTATTTATCCCAAAAGAAACATCCGATGAAAGTGTCAAGAAGGTTCCAAAGTTGTCATATAAGATAAGTTTGGCTAGACCGGCTTTGAAGTTCAATGAAGAGGCTATTCTTGCTTTATACTCAGGTGAGTCACTGGCTCATCACAATAGATGTCTACTGTCAATTTTCTCACTCTCTTTAATGAGTCCCATCTATCGTTCCAGGAGACATGAAATTTGCAACCGGGCTTCAAGCATACTTGTTATCGAGGGATTATTTGAATCTTAAATCAGAGTTCCAAGCTGGAAATGGGAAGGTTTGTTTATGCTTACTCAAAATTCTGATCATTCGTTAAAGGTTTTTGAGAGCCCAAATTGTTTTACTTGATCGGTTTTTCTGTATCTCATATGGCAGATAACTGTAAGCTGCATCGAAAAGCTGCCTCCTGTGATTGTGGTTGTAGGAGAACATCTTCATTTGTCAGTCAGCGACGACTTGTTGAGCAAGAGGAACGAATGAGCCCTCCCTCTTGGTTTTGTTTGATTGTTTGTGGTAACTTGGGATTTATTTCAAACGTTAAGTCCCACATTTTTCTTCATCCATATCTTACCTTTAATGTGTTTCCTTAGATTGTTGCAAAAAGTGTTAAATCTTAGTGTTGAGATTATCTCAAAATTTATGGTGGGACAGATGTGACCAAAGTTGATTTCAGCTTCACAAACTTGCTCAAGAGTTTCGAGTTGTTTTTTTCCTAGCATGTACTACAGCTGATCCTCTTTGAAGTATCGAGAATTATTTAACACCTCTCTGATACAGAAAAATGAAATCTCATAAGAGTTTGAAAATTGTAAGTAAGACATTGACGAATAAAGCAAAATTAATCATCCTGTTTTATTATATTTACTTACAATACCATCAACTCTATTTGTACACATATAAAAGATCTTGAGGCTTGCATACTTTTCACTCAGCGTACCACAAGTGTCGAGTGAATCAACAATTGCCGAGTCTTACAAATTTGTAGTAATCAACATGCAATTTCACCGGTACAAAAAACTGAATGTGACAGGCAGTCGCATTAGTACGACAAAGCACACAATACCATCTTCAGATAGGAATGGTGTGCTTCCATCTTCCTTGTCCTCATACCAGATGTGTTTATCTAAAAAACTGCGCATACATGCTTAGTTTAAGGAGAGAAGCAAACACAAGAATCTGTATCATTTACTCACCAAAAACACAAAAAAAGCCATGGTGCACATAAAAACAACCAACAAAAAGCCCAGCCCAAACTAGAATATTGTTTTATTGTTTTATTGGGTGGGTCTCTCTTACGAGCTCTTATCGAATGTTTTATACCCACTAACTTGGCTGAAGAGGTTGTTGATTTGAACTTATGCTCTTCTTTTAGGAAGATGATGATTTGGAGATAAAACCGATTCTGAGGAAACATAATGAAAAATCCGAGGAGAAGGTAACCTACGATGGTCGGATTCTGCGGAATCCTCTTGTTTTCTGTACACTGTTCTAATTCATTCTCGTAACAGGAAACAAGGCAAATATGTAGTCATTTTGTCCAGCAGATGAAAGGAAGGATCGAGTTTTTGGAGAGAAAATCTGATTTAATCTCAGTGAAGGTATATAATTTTGAAAAATTAAATATTGTAGTGTTTGTTAGATATGTTGCGCATATTGTACAAGTTTTAATAACAGAACTTCCATAGCCTCAAAGCTACTTTGTTTAAGTCCTTTTCTCCCTAACAACAGCACACTTGCTGTTAAAATCAGGAAGTTGCCAGACGAAAAAGGACGCTCTTTGTTTTATGTCTCCCTCGCCGAATTAAAATATCAGATATGTAAGTTTCCACTTTCCTTGTCGGAGCAAGTTTTTTTCAGGACTGATATTTTTATCTTCCACTTTTACAACATCGATTTCTTCAAAAATGTTGGACTAGTTGTTCGTGTTCAACTTATTCTTAAGGAGGATGGCACGCGTATGGATTGTTGCTGTTGAGTTTGCTTCTGCTTACCAAGCAAATAAAGTGAGACTAGTTTTATGAAGAAATTATTTGAAAAGTAGTGTATACTTATGCTGAAAATTGTACAAGTAATTAATTATTTAAAATAACCTTTTATACTGTAGGCGCTGCAAAAGAAAAACGGTGAATATTTGCCATCTAGAAGGATCTTTCTTGTTGATGTGGATGAGATAGCTCCATACCATTCACAACCCAAGTAAATTGATTTTCTTATTTGTTTCTATAACATTGGTTGTAACTTATTGCTAGAGTTTTGACTAATGCTATTATTTTTTGTTAATTAGATATTGCATGGATCACATTGTTTCGCAAGGGCTTTAACTATTTGCATCTTTTGTTTGTTATCAAGAGCACATTGAGTGAAGTTTTTGGTATACATGAAGAGAGATGACAAGGATTTTTTATATTCCAGGTCCGGACGAGAAAGCCTTGCTAAAGATGAAGATGAGACACCTTCCGATTTTGTTGAGGTACCTCTTCCGAAGAGTAAGGCTACTTTTTGTTAATATGCGATATAAGTCCTTTTCTCCTCAAGAGTCGTGTTAACTCACATGTCTGTTAAATTCAGCAAGTACTCCTTGTTGCCAATCTCTCTCCCCAAACTAAAATATTTCAAATGTAAGTAGCACCTTAAATTTCCACTTTCGTTTTCGAAGCAAGTTTTTCATGTCTGCTGTTTTTAACCTCCACTTTTACAGCGTCAATTTCTTCAGGAATCGTGGAGGAGTTGTTAATGTTCGACTTATTGTAAACCACGAGGGTAAGCATGTGGGATATGGCTTTGTGGAGTTTGTTTCTTCTGAAAAAGCAAAAATGGTGAGAGTAGTTTTGTAGTAATAATGAAAAAAAAGTAGTGTTTAAATCTTTTATATTGCAGGCACTAGAAAAAAAGAATTGTAAATATTTGGGTTTTCTGCAAAAAAAACTATGGAACTTTATTTTTTTTGTAAGATTAATCTCCACTGCAAAAGTGTGCAGGTCAATCCTATCAATTCTTCACAACAAAATTTTCTCTTTTATTATTTGTTTTCATTTAATATATTAAAAAAGAAAAAAAAAACATAAAATTGTCTGTTCTTCTTTCTTCTTCATTGACTTCTAATTTCTATTCAAAATCAAATTAAATTCAAAGCCCATAATTTTATTTAGAATCTCGTCTGGCATCAACCTGGTGTGTATCAAAAAAGTAAAGATTTTTGAATCAAATTCAATCGCAAATCCCTTCTTTTTTTCTCTCTTTGTAAATTTTCCCCCTTTCTGATTTTTGCAGGTAGAGAAGTTGAAGATAAATTGCAGAAAGAAGGAGAAAGGAAGAGATCAAAGCAATTAAACTCATAAATCTCTTGGCGTTCCTCTCCACAGCCACAACTCCGGTGACATCCTCTCCCACAAAATTCAATTTCTCGCCGGAAAAATCACTCCCGTCAACGATAAACTCATCCCCACCGGTGAAATCACCTCCGTAACCGGAACTCCTTACGATTTCTTCGAGCCACGTGAGATCGGAAGCCGGATTCACGAATTAGCCGGCGGTTACGATATCAATTACGTCATCGACAGAACCGTCGGGAAGCATCTGAGGAAGACGGCGGTTGTTTCGGAGGCAATTACGGAGAGGAAAATGGAGCTGTGGATGAACCAGCCAGGTGTTCAATTTTACATGAGTAATATGCTGACACGTGTAATTGGTAAAGATAATGCAGTTTATGAAAACGAAGAGAAGACAAAGAAATTGTTTTTTTTTGTTTCGACAGAAACTTGATGTTGTTTTATTTTTCTTTTTAAATATATATTAAATGAAAACAAATAACAAAACCACGACCACGTCTCGCAGCAACTTCAAGCTTCTTCTTCTCTCTGGTTTTGTACAAGTTGCTAGGTAAGATGGTGTTGTCTCTCGAATCGAGTACTGACCTTTCAACCTGTATGTAGTCATCTCCTGTATCTGGACTTGTAAAAATGCCATAACCCTTCTGCAATATACAGTAACTGAGAATGTTAGATACAGTAACTGAGAATGTTCCATTTTCGCGTAAACATTTTCCTCATTATCAAATGCTTCACTAACTTCCTCAGCGTCATCACCAATATTACCAGGATCATCATCATCAGCTGCAGCAGTATCATCATCATCTTCATCAGATAATCTTCTACCTCCTACCATTCGCATATCAATGTAAGGATCATCACTCCTAACAACATACAATGTTAATCCCCTGAAGCAACCCCATAATGAATAGCTGAAAATAACTTCTCATCATCTTCAATATCTTCCCTCTTACTACTACCAGGTGGAAACCAACTAATCTTGTTCATATTATCTTCATACCCTAAGATATCTTGGAGCAGCATTAATACCTTTCCAAATTTAAAGTCTTCAGCTATGTGACTTCCACACGCATTTTTGAAAAAATCATGTTGTTTTTTTTCCCAATACTACGTCGTTTTAGTGATTCTGTTAGTTTCTTAACACCGGCTAACGGTGCCACGTCGACGATATGGCCAAGGACAGGTGACTTTGGAGGTTGGGGGGTTGACCCGCACACTTTTGACGTGAGGGTTTATCTTGCAAACAAAAAAAAAAGCTTGATGGTTTTTTTTGCAAAAAACCCTAAATATTTGCAAGGTCATCAGATTTTTCTTGATGTAGCTTAGACAGCTCCATACCCTCCAGGACCCAAGTAAATTGATTTCCCATGTATGGAGATTTTTTTCTATAACACTAGTTGTAACTTATTGCTAGAGTTTTGAAGACTAACGCTATTGTTTCTGTTAATTAGTTGCAACCTTGCAGAGAGGCTTTGGTAAGAGATTTAATTATTTGTCTTTTTATTTTTGTTATCAAGAGCACATTGGTGTATACAAGTACGGAGAGATCACTATAGGGTTTTTGATATTTCAGTTACGAAGACTACCTTCGTCGAGAAAGCCTTATGATAGAATATGATCGATGAGACAGTGGAAGGACTTGATGCAACTCCTGATTTTGTTGAGGTACATACATGTTCTTATTATCTTCAAAATATGTCATTCTCAGAAGCGTTTAATAATATAACTGTTGCCACAAAGTCGAAACATGACTTATTCTGTGGATGAATCTTTAGATGAGGCTACTTTTTGTAATGAAAATTTAAGTCCTTTTTTCTATTTAGAGTTGTGTTAACACACTTGGAAAATCGCTCTCCCCAAACCGAAATATCGCATATGTAAGTAGCGCCTTTAATTTCATCTTTCTTCTTTGGAAACAAGTTTTTCACAACAAATATTATTGTATCCTCCATTTTTACAGCATCAATTTCTTCAAAGATGCTGGGGAAGTTGTTCATGTTCGACTTATTGTAGACGAAAACGGAAAGCATGTAGGCAATGGCTTTGTTGAGTTTGCTTCTTCTAACGAAGCAAAGAAAGTGAGTACTTTATAGTAATGATGATAAAAACAGTCATTTGGAAAGTAGTGTATACTTATAATGAAAATTATACTAGTTATTTGAAAGTATGATTGCTGATTAAATCTTTTATACTTTAGGCTCTGGAAAAGAAGAAGAATGAATGTTTGCACGATTGCAAGATTGTTCTTAGTTGGCCTAAGATAGCTCCATACCCTCCAGGACCCGAGTAAATTGATTTTCCCTGTTTATGTAACTTATTTCTAGCTAGAGTTTTAATGCCATTGTGGAATACTAACACTATTAATTTTGTTAATTAGGTGGTATTGTGTAGATCACAAGGTTTGGTAAGGGATTTAACTATCTGCATCTTGAGTTTGTTATTCAAGTTTTAGGTACACATGGAGAGATGACAAGAGTTTTTGATATTCCAGGTACGAAGACTACCTTGTACAAGAAAGCCTTCTGATAGAAGATGAGGCTGATGAAACTCCCATTTTCCTTGAGGTACCTCTTCTTATTATCTTCAAAATATTTAAGAAAAGCTTAGCATTTAATAACACAAGTGTTGCCACAAAGTTGAAAGATGACTTATTCTTGGCCACTAAATTCAGGAAGTTGCCATAAGAAAAAAGACTCTATTTATTGACAAAATCTCTCTCGATATGAAATTACCAAGAGTGTAAGTAGCACCTTTAATTTCCATTTTTCCTTTTCGGAACAAGTTTTGTAATGACTTCACTTTTACAGCATCAGTTTCTTCGATGATTTTGTTGGAGAAGTTGTTAGTGTTCGACTTATTGCAAATCACGAGGGTAAGCATGTGGGCTGTGACTTTGTTGAGTTTGCTTCTGCTACCGAAGCAAAGAAGGTGAGAATAGTTTTGTAGTAATAATGAAATAAAAAAAATATTTAAGTAGTTATTTGAAAGTAGAATTGCTGATCAAATCTTTTACTGTAGGCGCTGGAATATAAGAATGGTGAAAGAATTTGCTGGTGTAAGAGTAATATTTATCTTGACGTGGCTTAGATCGTTGCAATCTGTGTACTCGGTTCTATTTGTACAATACTTAAAACTTTTGTTTATCTCAAAATTTTTGGTGGGACAGAGATGTGACCAAAGTTGATTTCAGCTTCACAGTATCTAGGATTATAGTTATAAGCAGCGAGGCTAACATAATTTTACAGTGAATAGTGAGATCTCATAAACTAATTGACGTATAAAGCAAAATTAATCATCCTAGTATTTAGTTTCCAACTTTCCATACCATCAACTTTATTTGTACATATATATAAGATGTTGAGGCTTACATATTTTTCACTCAGCATACCACAAGCGTCGAGTGGTTCGCCAATCAAAGCTTGGTTCAGTCTCGGCCACCTTCCCTTCTTTCCCTTCGTCGAACCACAGGCCTCGAGTGGTTCGCCAATCATAGTTTGGTTCCGCCTTGGCTACTTTCCCTTCATTGCTAGACTCACCTCCAGGAGTAGACTCAGACTCAGACTCAGACTTTGGAACACGGGCAAGGTTTGGGCCTTCAATGACGGGCTGAGGCTCAATGCAACGCTTCGGCTGGACCTCATCCGTGAGATGGTTTAACCGTGGAGTTGGTATTATAAGCAGTTTGTGCTGAGCCTCATTCGCTACGTTTTGGCTGTTTGCCTCATACTCAACAAACCGGACCACGGCGCAGGCCACAAATATAACCACAGCAATTGATAACACTGACCAGAATATTTTGTAACTTTTGAGACCGCTTTCCACCTGTAATTAGTTATAACATCCCCACGAATTAAAAAAATTAAAAAAATAATTAATTCCCCAAATCTAAACCTGTTGACTACAATATATGGTCCTAGATCTGTTCACTCAGAATCAATCAAACCGATCCGAAACAAACTGAAAAATAACAAACATCTAACCGGGCATCAGACCATAAACTCCCTGATCTAACATCTAACCAGCTATCAAACCAATCATGTTTTGAAATCAAAGTTACAAGAACTAAATATATGAAGCAGAAACCTTGGATAAGGTGAAGTTCTTTTTGGGAGTAAACACAAGATTCTTATCACCGTGTTCAAGACTATAGCGTAGCAAGTTGCAGATTGTTAGCGCTGTGGCTATGTCTCGGCTTTGTATAAAACAAACACATGCAGTTCATTTCAATAACCATTAGAGAAAATGTGATTTAAAAGTATATATTTGTGACCTGGAATGTCGAATATTTGTTTGTCCGGTGGGATACCGAGAAGTTCTCCAAGGAAAACTCGGACTCGGGCATGTTCCTCTCGTAAAAGTATATCTCCATGAGTCATAACAACTGCTGGCTTGTCATCTAGTAAACATATTCAAGTTCTTTAACATTTCTTTAAAGAAAACAAGACTATTTATAAAAATGGACTAAACCAACCATTAAATGATAGTAAAGGAGAGGTAAAAGCCGCGGAGATCATATGAGCATAGCTTGATTCACTCTCCATCGATTTCAAGATTTCGACCGCATTAACAACAAAGATAACGGAATTCACTTTCCTTATCTCACAACCGGTACCATAATCACGGATCATTCTATCCTTTAAATCCGAGCTGTCCGACGTCCTGAAGCAAATAAAAACTCATTAAGTTAACACCAAAACAAAAATGATGAAAGCCAAGAAGGAGAATAAATCAAGATAGAATCCAAACCAGATAACAGGTTCGCCGGGATGAACACCTTGTGTAATCCATTGTTTAATCTTACTAGTGTTATCAGATGACGAGATATGACTCAAACCACGTGTGTCATATAGGCTAAAAGAAGCAGATCTTCCTCTTGGAATCATATATTCTTGAGCAAAGAACGTGCCTCCTTTAGAAGCTGTACCATCTAAGAATCGAGAGCACAAAAACATTAAAACTATAGATGTTAAATTAAAGATGGATAAGTATGGATAGTCTACATGATTCTTGAGCTCTAGCTGGGGCAAATTCGTCGTCTTCGATCACTTTAGTAATCCTATTAATAAGAGTACTTTTCCCGGCGCCTTTCGGACCAACAACGAGGATAGTTGTCGTCTTTGGAACATCGTAAACGCCCAATTTCATATCAGACCATGATCCAGGAGTATAGCTATAAATATGCATTTTAAGCTAATCTCATTAGTTTTTAATATTAGGCAAGAACAGAATTCAATTTGTATGATCACAAATTAGAACTAACACAGCTTTTCCCTAATTAAAAATGAATCAAGAACCTCAAGATTTGGTTTCTGGCTTGTATCAGTTTACTTTTGCTGCTTTTGAGCAATAGATCATGGGTTTGTAGAATCTCTTGATAAGCCTTTTCTCTTCTTCTTAAATCAACCGCAAGATTTGAGAATTTAAGGAAATTCTCTTCAAGAACATCATCTTTAAACCCTAAATCATCACTGCCACATATGTAAAGAAACCCATTTCTTGAAATTATGATCATCGAGAACAATTAATGATAAAGAGTAAAATCATTTATACCTGAAACAGCAAGAACTAGGAGATGATGATGATCTTGAAAACTCAAGGTAAGATGAAGATTCTTCATTTACAAAAAGTTTTGTAAATCATTTATTTTTCGTTAATCCAAAACAGTTCAAGAAAACAAAAATCAGACTAGAAAAAAAAAGGAGATAAATCTACCATTTGTGAAAGTATCACCACCCATGGCTACGATTTTAAAACTTTCGACTCTTTATTTGTTCTTTGGTTGATGAAGAAAAATCACAGTTTAAGAAAAGAATTTCAAACAATTAGATTTGAATACAATCCTTTATTTATGAAATCACGATTAGCTGTTCATAAAGCAACAGGTAAGCGTCTCACCCAAAGTCGAGCTCGATGAAACTCTCCAATGGCGATTACAAGAAAATGATCGGAAGAGAAACCAAATGATAACAAACTTTTCTGATGATTACAATAATGACTTCCGAATTGTTTTTAAAAGCTACAGCTTAACAACTTTTTCAGATGCTCCAGATTTCATCAGCTGCATCCACGTGTCTTTTTCTTGACCGTTATTTCAGCTTTACTTCAACTACCAAAGCCTCCCTCCCCACCAGAGTCTGTCATGACTTAGAATTTTATGCTATATCAAATCCCCCCTGACCAAAGAAACTTTTCCACAAGGTTCAAAGTAGGGGTACCTCCTTTGGATATCAAACAACAGTTCCCATGTTGCGTATTCCACAGGTTCTTTTAGCCATTTAACCAACACCATTGTGGCCGGTTTATTTTGACGTTTAACCATCTTCCTTTCCAATATCAACTCTGGTTCCCTAACCATCACATCTGTCAAAATAGAAGGTAACTGAGTAGTAGTGTGTACATTACCTACTAATACCTTCAATTGTGAAACATGGAAGACAGGATGTACTTGAGATCCCGCAGCCCGCAGGTAGTTCCAAACGATAAGCAACAGAACCACATTTATCCAACACCTTATAAGGACCATAATACTTTGGTGCGAGTTTCTGATTTGATCTCATGACAACTGATTGTTGTCTATACGGCTGTAACTTGACATACACATAATCACCAATGTCAAATGCCCTTTCCGTCTGATGTTGATCAGCCAACTGTTTCATACGATGCTGAGCTCGTAGTAAGTGAAACATCAAAATAAGAATCATCTGTTCCCTTTCTTCCAAACTTTTTGCCACCATCGCTACCTTAGACTCCCCAGGTAAGTATGGTAAATGTATTGGAGGACTTTGTCCATACACAGCTTCATATGCCGTCAACTGGATGGATGTATCAAAAGTTGTATTATACCAATACTCTGCTAATGGTAGCCATCGACACCACATAGAAGGTCTGTCACTGCACATACATCGTAAGTAAGTCTCCAAACACCTATTAACCACTTCAGTTTGGCCATCACTTTGAGGGTGATAGGCACTGGAAAATTGCAGTGAAACGCCTTGTAATGTGAAAAGTTCCCTCCAAAATTCATTGAGAAAAATGGAATCTCTATCACTTACTATCGATCTTGGACAACCATGTAACTTGAAAATTGTATCCAAGAACGCCTGAGCTACTGTAAGTGCAGAGTAAGGATGCTGTAATGCTATAAAGTGGGCTGCTTTACTCAATCTATCCACCACCACGAAAATTACTGATTTACCTTCAGAATATGGAAGTCCCTCAATAAAATCCATGGATAAATCGCACGAATTGGCTTCTGGAATAGGTAATGGTTGCAACAAGCCTGGTGAAGCTTCATTGTCATATTTACATGTTTGACAAATAGTACAACTCCGAATGAACGCTTGTATGTCTTTAGACATACCTTTCCAGTAGAATAATCCTTTGACTCGCTGATTAGTGGCATCTCTGCCCGAGTGACCCCCACTACCCGAACAATGTAACCATTGAAGTACATTGTTTCTGATTTCCATATCCATAGGCACCATAATTTTACTCTTCCTCCTTAGTATATTCTGATTCCAAGAATAAAACCGTTTAATACTTGGTTTCTTCTTTACTTCCTCAATGATCTGTTTGATATCTGCATCTTGATCATAACCGGCTTGAATTTTGTTTAAGCAAATCACATTCAAGTACCGATAATGCCATATGTAAAACCTCTGCTCCTTCCACTCTTGACAGTGCATCAGCAGCTATATTTTGTTTTCCCTGCTTATACTGTATTTCATAATCAAACTCCAACAGTTTTGGAAGCCATTCTTGCTGAATAGGAGTATTCAGGAGTTGTTCAAGCAGGTATTTGAGGCTTTGTTGGTCTGTTTTGATTATAAAATGGCCTGAAAGCAGATAATGGTGCCACTTTTGAACTGCAAAAACCACTGCCAATAATTCCTTTTCGTAAATGGATAAATGGAGTTGTTTCCCTTTCAAATGTCTACTTATATATGCTAAAGGATGCCCCTCCTGCATCAATACTGCGCCAATGCATTGACCACATGCATCGGTTTCTACTACAAATATTTTATCAAACCTTGGTAGAGATAATACCGGAGCTTGACACAGAGCCATTTTAAGTTGATCAAAATCTTCCTGAGCTTCTTCATTCCAGCAAAAAGAGTCTTTTTGGTTAAAGCCGTTAATGGTCTCGCTATGGCGCCAAAATTCTGGACAAACCTTCTATAGTATCCTGTTAAGCCTAAAAATCCTCTCAACTGCTTCAAGTTTTGAGGTATTGGCCATTCGGATACTGCGTTGATCTTGTTAGGATCAGTAGATATACCTTTAGCTTCAATATAGTGTCCCAAATACTCCACTTTCTCTGTAGCAAATGCACATTTGCTTCGCTTTGCATACAAGTTATTTTTTTGCATCAAGGTGAATACAGTTTGAAGGTGTTGAAGATGTGTCTCCATTGATTTACTGTAGACCAAGATATCATCAAAGAACACCAATACAAACTTCCTTAGATACTCTTTGAATACTGCATTCATTAACCCTTGAAATGTAGCTGGAGCATTTGTAAGACCGAAGGGCATAACAACATATTCATAATGACCACTGTGAGTTTTAAAAGCCGTTTTATGAATATCTTCAGTCTCCATTCTGACCTGATAGTATCCTGCTCGAAGATTAATCTTAGAATAAATTCTTGATCCACCTAATTCATCCATAAGGTCTTCTATTAATGGAATAGGGAATCTATCCTTAACTGTCATGCCATTCAATCCTCTATAGTCCACACAAAGTCTCCATGTGCCATCTTTTTTTCTTTACTAGGACCACAGGGGATGCATAAGGACTAGAGCTTGCTTGAATGGTTCTATTATTCAGCAATTCCTGAACCATCTTATCAATTTTATTCTTCTGTTGTACTGCATACCTGTATGGCCTTTGGTTTATTGGGTTTGAACCTTCCATCAATGGGATTTTGTGATTATGATTCTTTCTAAACAGAGGTAATGCAGTTGGCTCTTCGAAAATATCATCAAACTGCTTGGTTAGCTCTTCTATCCTTGAATCATTATCTGAATCCCTTGCTTCACCTTTTAAAGAATACAATGTTACTTCCTCTTCTGTTTCCATCGTTCTTACATAAAGCATGGATAGTTGAGCTTGCTCTTCTTGTTTTTTTCTCCAATTCATGGATTTAACCTCCCTTATAGATCCTTGTTTAATACCATGTAACATAATTCTCTGTTTTCCCATCGTAAACCCCATTTCTAATGAGTTGAAATCCCATGTGATAGGTCCCAAAGTCTTCAGCCACTGTACTCCTAAAACCACATCACAATTTCCCAATGGTATAATCATGAAATCAGCTTGGAATGTATAGTTTCTGATTTCCCACTGGAATTATTTTATTAAACCACTTACTTTCAAAAACCTCCCATCAGCCACCTCCACTTTAGTTAAACCAGATGACTCAACTTTATATCCCAATTTTTCAGCCATTTTCACATCCAGAAAATTATGTTTCGAACCTGAATCCACCAATAAAAAGATTGTTTTCTTCTTATGGATTCCTCTGACTTTCATCGTTGTAAAATCTGAAACACCCGATACTGCATTAACTGAAACTTGTGGTCTCATTTCACATTCTACATCATCCTGCACTGCATCCACAAATTCTTCTTCTTCTTCACCATTACTCTCCATTGAATACAATTGAGTCTTATGTTTCAAATAATGCTCTGGAGTATACTTCTCATCACAGTGATAACAGAGTCCTTTTGCTCGTCTATCACTCATTTCTTCTTGGGACAAAAATTTCTTTGGTATAGAATTAGTACCTTTAGATGTCATATTTACCATATGACCTCCTCCTTTGTTATCTGATTCTTTTCTATACTGTACAGAACTTCTTGGTTGTTGTATATTATTGTTGCTCTTTGACCAACCTGTACTTGATAAATTCCTTGGATGAGCTTTTTCGTACAATCTTCCAAGAAGTAAACAGTGTCTCACTGTTCTTGGTTGAAACATACGAACATGCATCTGTGTATCCATCCTCAAACCCGCCAAGTAAGCGCTCATCAACACATCTTCATTTAAATTCAATCTTGTTTTGATCAGCTCAAATCTCTCATGATAATCCACAATCCCTTTCGTTTCTTGTAATTGTTTAAGTTCTGCCATAGGATCATCCAATACATCTTCAAATCTCTCTTTCAACAAAATTTTATATGCCTCCCAATCCATAGTCAATATACCACCAAACGCTGATTGAACTAAGGATTGATGAAATGTTGACGCATGACTATCAAAATGTAATGCGGCAATCTGAATTCTCATATCATACGGTGTTCGATCAATCACAAAGAATTCCTCAGCTTTAAACAACCATTCCTTATATCTTTCTCCATTAAACCGAGGAAAGTCAACTTTATCCAATCTTGTAAGACCTGAATATGTTGATTGATGATTTGTACGATCATTCCTTACTTGTTCTTGATAATAGGCTGAATCTTGTGTTCTCGATGCCGATGGCGAATTCCAAACTTGATTTGGATCTCCGTTACCAGAAACCGGCATCACACTCATCGCTTTAATCGCTTGTAACAATTCATCTTTCAGCTCTTGATTTTTTTTATCAATCATCGTTTCAAACTTCAACTCGAGCTTCAAACTCAGCGATTCTTCCAATTCACGAACTTCTGAATCTCTGATAGATGCATTAGCTCTTGTTTCCACCATTTTTATCAATTCCGAGGTTCGAATTGGCTCTGATACCTTTGATGAAGAAAAATTACAGTTTAAGAAAAGAATTTCACACAATTCGATTTGAATACAATCCTTTATTTATGAAATCACGATTAGCTGTTCATAAAGCAATAGGTAAGCGTCTCACCCAAAGTCGAGCTTGATGAAACTCTCCAATGGCGATTACAAGAAAATGATCGGAAGAGAAACCAAATGATAACAAACTTTTCTGATGATTACAATAATGACTTCCGAATTGTTTTTAAAAGCTACAGCTTAACAACTTTTTCAGATGCTCCAGATTTCATCAGCTGCATCCACGTGTTTTTTTCTTGACCGTTATTTCAGCTTTACTTCAACTACCAAAGCCTCCCTCTCCACCAGAGTCTTTCATGACTTAGAATTTTATGCTATATCATTGGTGCAGAGATTTTCTCACTCACAAAAGAAATTCAGAATTTTTTTATTTATTTAAAGAAATTCAGAATATTGTTTCGATAAAGATCGTATAAGAATCATAATATTCTGTTCTATCCCTTTGTGATCTTTCTTTTTTTTTGCTTCAATATCTTTGGTTTGTTGATCAGTCCCGGTCCCAGGACACCTCAATAAATTTTAGTGGACTTATTCGTTTTACTATATTTAGGGAATAATTGAAAAAACAATTCACATCAATTAAAGAAAGATTAAAATAAGTTAGTCGGTTCATTTTGCATATCGAGGCAGAAAATAGCGGCGTACAAAAAATATATTGGAAACGGATAATATGAATAGTGTTATGAACTATGGTTGGGCATCATATTCTAAAAGAATATAATGTTTTCCAAGTTTTTGTATGCCCTATATATACTTTCTTTTCTTTCTTATCTATTAGTAAAAATTATTATTTTGAAGTATTTTCTATAAAGGAATTTTGAAAGTCTAGGCGTCGTAGTCGATTTCGAGATCCAACCTTATTTCACAGGTTTAAAGAAGAGTCGTCTTGAATGATGAAGAAGGCTACGCAGGAAAAAGGTGTGGCTGTAACATGGGTGTTTTGGGACATGAATATGTGTCCGGTTCCCACCGATCCTAGTGTGGTTCGTGGGTGTATTAAACGGCTTTTGGAGAAGAATGGCTACTGTGGTCCTCTCAACGTCACTGCCTTTGGCAAACTAGGGGACGTCCCTACTAACATGCTGAGAGGAGACTATTCCAGTGGAATCGCTCTTACCAACGTTTCCCACGGGTCCTCAGACATTACAGAACTAATTGAGACAAATCCACCTCCAGCTAGTTTTATGCTCATATCCGATCGGAAAGCCTGCAGCCCAGGTTTATCTAAGGTTCTACAAATGGAGCGATACAACCTCTCCACCCGTTTTCTTATGATTCTCTTGAAACCTTAATCCTGGAAGATTAAGAAATGGGTGAATTTGAGGAGGAAACGGATGATGAATCTGCCTTGTGGGATTGCATAGTATCCTCCTGGCAAAGGTTTTGAAAATTTTACCACACATCTTGATAGTGAAGATTGAAGAACATCGAGAGCTGATGAGAACCTCCTACTCCAGCGCTTGATCTTCATCCTGACATGGTGCATTTCTTGTATAATATGGTGTTGCACGATCGGGCTAAGTGGCTATCCTCTGATAAACTGGGAGGCTGTAAAGTCGGAGGGTGAGACATTTGTCTTATGGGACTTCAATTCGTGTCCGGTTCCCCCTGGCTGTGATGCTAGTCTGGTCGGTCCGTGCATCAAACACTTGTTGAAGAAAGAAGGCTGCTCTGGTCCTCTCACCATCATTGCCATTGGCAAATTAGGGGTCGACGTCCCTACTGACATCCTCAGAAAAGTCTATTCCAGTGGAATCACTCTTCATAACGTCCCCTACGGTCCCTCAGACACTGCAAATCTCATTTCTGAGTGGTCCCATCAGTGTAATATAATAATGGTCATATCCAATGCCAAAATCTTCGCTTATCAGTCTGACTTCGTAAAAAGTAGATTCAACCTTATTGAGCCGTTTGCGAATGATTCTCTTGAAAGCTTTTGTCTGGCAGACTCAGGGGAGCTTGAGGAAGACGAGTGCAGTGAAACGGGTGAATCTGCTTTCTGGATTTGCTCAGTATGCAACTACCATAATACTCCTATCAAAGGCTTTGAAAGTTTCACCGCCCATCTCTCTAGTACATCCCATCCAGGGCCGGCTCAATATTTTCATGGACCCTAGGGTAAAAAGATTTTTTTGGACCCTTAAATTTTTTTTTTTGGGATTTTTACTAAAAACAATTTTGAACACTAAATATTTTAAAATGAGTAATATTTTTGTAAATTTTATAGTTAAAACTAAAAATATATACACATAACAAAGATTTTGGGCTCTCTCCAATCTAATTTTTTAAAATATTTTAACTTTTATATATATAAAAAAATCAAAAAAAAAAATCGGGCTTCTTAATTATTAACACCCAAGATTGGGCCCCGGGACGATCGCCCAACCTGCCCTCCCCTCTAAGCCGCCCCTGATCCCATCAACATAACTTGTCGGAGCTGTTGCCCATAAGTTATGAACTTGGAAGCTTGAGTTCACCACTTGAGTGAGCCTCCTGAGATAAACCTGGAGGCTGTAACATGGGTCTTTTGGGACATCAATATGTGTCCGGTTCCACCTGGCTGTGATCCTCGTCGGGTCGGTCCGTGTATTAAACGGTTTTTGGAGAAAAAAGGCTACTCTGGTCCTCTCACCATCACTGCCATTGGGGTACTAACAGACGTCCCTTTTGACATCCTGGGAGGAGTCTATTCCAGTGGAATCGCTCTTAATAACGTTTATGAAACAGGTGTTTCAGCCTCTTCGGATCTTATTTATGATTTTACGGATAGTAATCCACCTCCAGCTAATATACTTGTCATATCCGATGCATAAAATTTCGATTCTGATTATGCTTTCGAGCTACAATCGGAAGGATACAACCTTCTTCAGCCATTTCCATGTGATTCTCTTGAAAGCTTTTTTCTGGCAGATTCAGGGGCACTTGAGAAGGGTAAGTGCAGTGAATCTGCCTTGTAGATTTGCTCGGTATGCAGCCACGATGACCAAGGCTTCAAAAAATTCACCACTCATGTTACTAGTAGGCGACATGAACGGGAGTTGTTGGACTGGTTGCCTGGAAATGCTCGGTTTCTTCCTAGGGAGAATATTCCCTAAGTGTGACAAAGCCAAAGTGCAACGTGTGGTGTGGACGTGAAGAAGAAGAAGAACTGAACTTAAGAAGGCCCATGGTGTTATTTTAGCTAAAGAATTCTTATGCTCATTTTCGAGTGGCAAAATCAACTTGTGGACAAATAAAACAAATTGGTTACGTTTCATGCATTTACGTGTTGAAATTAAGGGGCTTTTATTGGATTGAGTTTTTATTTAATTTTAATGGTGAGTTTTTATTTAATTTTAATGGACTTAAAGTTGCATATATTCTAAAATTAAATTAGTGGATTTTGATGAAATGACAATACTCAAATGTGGTTCTTAAATCTATTGCTAATACTTTTGTATGGATTACTTTGTATTTGAAAATCATTGAAAATAAAATAATACTACCTAATATTTTCAAAATAGTTATAACAAAATAACATTCATCAAAACATTTATAAGAAAAAAATATTTGTTAGTAACAAAAATATTTTTTCAGTCAACCAAAATACTCAATCTTCTAATTATTGACCAATGATCTTGTGATTTGGTATAACATATAGAATATCCGATTGTCATACATTCAAAAGCAAATCTAAAAATGTAATTTATATTTCCAACGATACTTAATTTCCACAGGGACAAAATTTTACACTGATAATTATTTTAAATTAATAAAATTAAATTTTAATCTGATATTGTGAGAATATCCATAAGCAATAGGAAGAGTCTGAAGAGAAATGAAAGATATTAGAAATACTAGGGTAAGAGGTGGTATTTCATTTACTCATATAATTTAGTTGAAATATTACATCAAAGTCCATCCTTATTAAAATACAATAAAATCATGTACATGTTCAATAACATGTGTTTTAATGTATTTTAAAATACATTAAACAAATGTTGTATCCAATAACAGATGATTTTATTGTATTTTTTCAAATACACAATTGAATAACACTGGATTTCTCTTATAATTAAAAATACACTCAACTTCATTAAAATACAATATTCAATAATCCACCTAAGTGTTTTCGATAAAATACGGGATGAATTTTTTGGTCATTAGATGGACTATAAAATTGGGATAGCTATAATCATTATCCAGATTCACATTAATTTGAGTAAACGTCAATTTAGAATACATGTTTTTGTGTAATAATTGATTTTAGGACAAGCATTTTGGATAACTAAAAAAAAAATTGGATACTTTTTATTAATTTTCTAAGAAAATAAATACCCAAATTTGTAAGTTTTTGAATGGAAATAAGTAGAAGACGGAAAATTCGGGACTGGTATGGACCAGGTGAAATGGACAGGCCTAAAAATTTAAAAACGCAGTTAAGAAAAAATGAATTCTAAAATTTTCTTCTAGATATGACAGAAACAAATTAAAAGACTAAATGTTAAAAGACGATAGAACCAAATATTAATGCAACGAATATGTCTTTAGGGTAAGGCCACATCAAGATTTTGAATGATTGGCTTGGTTATTATGAGACCTAACAATAATGATAAGCCAATGTCAACAACCTCTTAACAAAAGACCAAACATGAGCAAATTAATCTCTCTATCATATATTATACAGAGACAAGAATTGAGAGATTTTTATCTGTTTGATATGATTTAAGCTCCAAAAACCCAATCTTTACAAATTAAAAAGGGGATTAAAGAAACAAATAAAGGTGACAAAATCTGGAAATCTTTTTTTTTTCTTCTATCTTTTTTTTTTTGTTTTTTCTGACAAACCTCTGTGTTATTTACTTTTACTAGGTGGTATTGGATCAGTTTCAGAGGTAATGAGTTTGTTGAAACGGCGCAGACACAGCCATCCAAGGGCGGTCCAACATATTTGTTTGCATTGATGATGTCATTGTGAACCCACTTGACTGTGAAGGTCCCATTGTTGATGTATGTTGCTGCATTGGACTGCTCACCAACATACATATATGTTTCTCATTAGGCAATTTTGTTATCACATTAATGGATCCATAGAGACAACTAAGTAATCTCACCTGAAGGATAGAGATAACGGAGAAGATTCAACCGGTGCGTGGAGGCTGCTTTCATTAGGAGAGAGTAGAGACCAGAAAACTGTAAAATGGTCAAAGAGAGATTCAACAATCTGATGAAAATATAACCGAAACCAAAGTTTATGATCATATGGTTTTAAGTTTCGTCACCTGATGGTTCCCGATCGTTATTAACCCCGGGGCAAAAGAGAAAATTCTGCATTTGTAAAACCGAAAATTCAGTTGTGGATTCATTATACAACTTGTTGAGAGGTTTTAACAATGGCTATTTCATGGTGTTTACCTCGCTCATGTCTTGAGATACATTGCGGACCATTTCTGTAAAATAAAGATTTGAATACTTGTCAATTGTCAATTTGTTGTCAAGTATCATGACCAAACTCTACACTAGGGAATGATACTTACCGAGTTTAGGAGCACTTGGTTTTACAGCCAGTGTCAAGCCAAGAAAACATTCATCAGGTTCTGAGTTAAAGTCCCACAGATTTAGCTCGAGATTTGGCATCGCCGCTGTAGAATATCACAAATTTAATTGAACTTAGTCTTAAAGTCATAAAAGCAGAACACATGAAGCAGAAACAAAGAAAGAAAAAAAAGTCTCACCCATGTTATTAAGCCTCAGCTCAAGGTCATGTAGAGGATATGAGGCCTGCGTAGCCATCTGTTCAGAATATATCGTTCCATTTTCAATTGTAGTGAGATAGATTCAAAAGAAGCAAAGGGAACATTCAAGTTACACTGAAAAAGGGATGATCTAGCGCCTGATCAGCTGTTGGTCGTTTCAATGGATCCCATGAGCAAAGTCGCTGTTGAATCAAAAATGAAGTTGAATGGTGATAATTTTCTTAAGAATGGTAAGAGATATCCACAAGGACTCACAGTGATCAAATCAATAGCTTCAGGAGTAGCATTAGGGAGTAGATCAGCAATTCGTGTCTGTGGAAACTGTCACAAGCAATTCAAAAGATCAAAGTCAATATTTTAAGATAGCCAACTTATCTTTTCATTACGAACTCTTACCTCTGTGTGACTAATACTCATAATTCGAGATATGCTTTTTGCTTCAGGGAACGTAGTCCAGTCCGGCTTGCCAAGAACACAGCAGATCTTGTATAATTGATCAATCTCACTGCTCATAAGCAAACCAATATATCAGATTTCAACCAAATGGTCTATACATAGAGTTGACAATACAAGCTCAAATGCACTATTAGATACATTGTCATGATACAATCACATGAGGTTAGAATATTAAGTAGCAATTAACTACGAAAAATTAAGTTTTATCAATTGGTCAAAGGGTAAAGAATTCACCTTTCGCCAGGGAATAACGGAGATAAAGCGAAAAGCTCAGCTAATATTGCTCCCACTGCCCACATATCTGCACTTCTTTTTAAACGTTAGTCTATAAACATTTGCAAAGCGGTTCGAAAAGGTCGAAAAGTTTTGAACTTTCCGGCTCCAGCAAATACTAGCCAAGGAATACAAATGTAAGTTGATTAAGCACAAAAAGATTATGCAAAAGTACCAACTGCAGGAGTGTATGATGAAGACTGTAGCAAAACTTCTGGAGCTCGATACCTGTTTGTGATAAGAGCCAATTATAATTCTATATCACCCTACCACATAAATACATTCTAGAATTAATACAAAGCAATACCAAAGTAATTACTTACCATCGTGTGGACACATACTCAGTGTAAGGAGGCACAGATGCAACTTCTCTAGCCAGTCCAAAGTCAGCAATTTTCAGTATATTGTTTGTCACCAGCAAATTCTCTACAGAAACAGAATCATACAACATCAGAGAACGAATTAGCATGAAAGTAACAATAGTATAAAGCAGAAAAGAACATACCGGGTTTCAGGTCCCGATGGAAATAACCGTTTTTATGCATATGTGCGAGTCCTTGCAACATCTGAGACATAAAACTTCTTATTTCTCCCTCAGAGAAAGGTCGTTCCCTTTCTTTCATTATATGGTACAGATTGTGGTCCTAGTCAAATCAATTTATCCAAGATCAATGAGACTATATACTCTCTAAGGATAAGCGTAAAATATTCTACACAGGAAGATCATCTCTACCATGCACTCAAAGATGAAAAATAGCTCATTATGTTCCCTCACAATCTCCTTCAACTTTATGATATGTGGATGATTTAGCTTACGAAGAGCCTGTAAAAGTAACATTATATCAACACCTTTAACATAGATTCGCCGCAATGGATTCAATAACAATCAGATACAACACCTTTACTTCTCGCAGATTCACACACTCTTCCCAATAATAAAATTTTCTCTTCATCTTCTTGACAGCAACCTAACCAAAACATAAGTTTAAGGTTGAATTAACCACACACTGATCCGATAAATAAAAAACTTACTATATACATTTTCAACAACTTACAACATCATGTGTTTCCAAATTCACAGCCTTATATACACTACCACAAGTACCATCACCAAGCTCTTCAAGAATCTTATACCTACAAAAAGCACATAAGTTTCTCACAAACCCATAACTCCATTATAACTCAACGAGAAGAAAGAACAAACCTTTCCATAATTCCGGGTTTTTGACAATACGATACTTATAAGAAATCGTCTAATTGACCTCTGACGTCTCTTGATTGAATAAATGGTTTAATTCTTGACTGTAGCAGATTGTAAACAAGAACCAGCTTCTCATCATAATACTGATTAATTATAATAATCAGAAAAGTTAACAACATTGTTCAATAAAAATAGAGCAGCTTTTACAAGCTGCTAATTAATAAGCTTCATCACAACAAATCTCCACCTACAAAGTTATCTGCAAAAAAAAAAAACAAACAAACAAATCTTTAATCAATTAGTTAAATAAAAGTAAATCTTTTTTATATAATCTGAGAGTGATTAAAACAGTAAAGATCGGTTTAAGAATCTGGAAAAGAAAAAAAAAATCATATGAAAAACTCTTAAAAGCCATAAATTTTCAATTTGTTTTGAACAATTCTATTGAGATAAAATTGAAACGAATAAGAAACAAAAATAAAGAACGATTCTTTAAGAAAAAAAAACAGATCAAATCTTATTGTAACAAAGAGGTTTAAAAAAAAAAAGTTTTTTTCCAGGCTCGGCTCCATTAATGGAGGAAAATAAAAACGCTTACATGAACGCAAAAGAAACAAAATAAAAGCTTTCCGATAAAAAAAAAAACGTAATCTAGAGTTATTTTTACTCATCTGTAAATAATTTTATGGGTAGAATTTGATTAGTTTTTTGGAATTTTAGAAGAAAAAATGATGAAAAAACCTTAAATACTCAAACAAAATAGCTTGAAATTGATGAAAATAATATATTTTAATTGAGTAGACTCGTCCCTCACCATTGATGGAAAAGAGTTAGAATTCGAGAAGATTAAAGGATCTGATGAACAAATTGAACGAAACACATCAATGTCGTTTTTATTTTCTGAAAGAAAGATGAAATTAAGAGAAGACACAAAAAAAAAAAAAAAGAAAGAGAGAATAAAAGATAAATTGCGGATGAAGAGAGAGAGAAAAGCAGATTACTTAGGAAGCCATGGGAGAAGGAAAAAAAAATTGTTGAAGAAGAAGAAGAAGAAGAAAAGGAATAATAATAAATTAATTAAATTTTAAAAGTATGATTTTTTTGATGAAATAAAATATTAAGAGGCGATAATTATTGAATTTTGATTTAAATTTTGTTTTTGATATATATTTAAAAATAGGAGAAAAGAAAAAACGGAGGAAAATGCTTGGTTGTGGTGGGGAAGGGACGGTGGTCCCCCAAGAGTGATTAATATATTGTATTTTGCCAAATTTGAAAGTACGGAAAAGCCCCTAAACTACTTTTGTATTTACTGGAAGATTCCACTGTTAGATAGATAAGAATTGACGAGGCCGCAGATGGGCTATTGGGCTTTCAGGAGTTGTTGGATTGCTCTTACAACTTTCAGCTAATAGGCCATAAGTAATTTATATAGATATTTTCAAACTAGATCTGAAAAACCAATCCAAAAATTATAACAACTGAATACACATTAACTATACTTACCATACTACAAAAGCAACTGAATAGCTACTAGCCCTGAGCAGAAATACCGAACCGAATTGGCCGAACCGGATCGAACCGAGATTTGGTCAATTCGGTTTAGAGGCAAAAACCGATCGGTGGAAGTCTAAAATAACTTCGGATTTCAGTTCAATTCGGTTTTAAACCGAAAACCGAAATTAAACCGATCGGTTTGGTTAATCTCAACCCTAGATATACTTTTATCCCTAATTCTCTTTCAGCCACTCACGATTCCTCTCTTTTTTCCTTCTCTCCACCTCGTTATCTCTTCTTCTTCTTCGTATTTTCATTTGTCTTATGATTCTTCTTCTGCTCCATCTCTTTTATTATTCTTCTTTTTCTTCTTCTTCTTCTTCTTCTTCTTCTTCTTCATCATCTGTTATTCTCTATCCGTCTTCTTCTTCTTTATCTGCTCCATCACTCTTCTAATTCTTCATCTGCTCTGTCTTTATTCTTCTTCATCTCTTCAGTCTCTATTCTACTTCATCTGATTTATCTTCTTCTTCTTCTTCAATTGCTATGTCTTTGCTTTTTCGTTTTGCCGTCAACATCTCCGGCCGCTTGACTCTGTCCAAAACCAAAACCCTACGTGTATTTTTAATGGGCTTGTTATTGGGTTTGTTACATGTTTTTTTTCTGGACTAAGACTTGTATAAGTTTGGTTTTGGGATTTAAACCAAACCGAACTAACCAAAAATTTTAAATTTCGGTTCAAGTTCGAGAATTATTTTTTAACACTAAACCAAACCGAATTTCTAATTTCCGAACTGAACCAAACCGAATTTGAATTTCGGTTCAATTCGGTAGAAAATTTTACTAACCGAATAACCCGAATTACCGAAATTCCGGACCGAACCGGCCGAATACCCATGCCTAATTAGTTACTAAGAGCATATCTCTAATGGTACAGACTCATTAGAGTCTCTACAAATTTTTAAAATAAATATTTTAACTAAAAATAGAAATTAACCAATAGGAAGAGTGCAAGTGGGAGATAAACTCTTCTACTATTGATAAAGACTCTTCCACTATTTGAGAGACTTTCTCAATAGTAGAAGAATCTCTCTCCCACTTGCCCTCTTCTTATTGGCCAATTTTTATTTTTAATTAAAAAATATATTTTTTAATTTTGAGATATTCATGTGAGTAGATATTCTAAAGAAACAAAAATTACAATCAATCATACACATAAAGCTCCTACTCCAAACAGCCTGATTTTTGAAGAATATTCATCTAGGAGCTTTATATATATTTGAAAAGTATCCATCTGGGAGCTTTACACTCTTCAAGATGTTAAGAAATAAATATTTTTCATGTGTTGTCATATTATAAAACATGGCGAAATATATCTATGAATACCAGATAAACGAAATGTGTACCCAGCTGGAAAATAATGCTGATGAGATTGCAAGGCTGAAGGAGTTAGTGGCGAGTATCCCGCGTTGATATCTTTGTTGTTGTAAGACTTGGCTTATGTTTATTTTGTTGTTTTAAGACTTATGTTTCTTTTGGTTCTTTTGTTGTTGTTGTAAGACTTTTGTTTATTTTGTTGTTGTTGTTCTAAGACTTATGTAGTTATTTTCTCCATGTTCAAAACAAACATAGTTTTATATAGTTAAACATAGTTATACCAAAATAAAATAATAAAACCAAGTCATGTTCAAAAACTAACAAAGTTTTACCTAGTTAAACAACCCGCGACAGTTATACCAAAATAAAACAACCAAACTAAGTTATGTTCAAAACAAACATAGTTTTACCTAGTTAAACATAGTTATACGAAAATAAAACAAACCGTGACACAAGATTTGTTCAACACAAACTCTTAAACCTACTTCCTTTGCCGAGTCACAATAGGACTTCTTTCCCTCACCAGTTTCTTTCGCTTTCTCTCGTTAGTCATTTTCATCATTTTGTTACTTGGCTCACCATCTTCCCCTACACCCACACCTTTTCCTTTACTTCCCTCACCAGTTTCATTTTCCTTACTAGATTCATCTTCACCCACCTCCATTCTCTCACCGGTTTCTTTTTCTTTACTAGATTCATCTTCACCCACCTCGTTTCCCTCACCGGTATCTTTTTCTTTACTTGATTCATCGACACTCACCTCATTTCCCTCACTTACCCCATCGTCACCCACCTCAACAACATCTTCCTCAACAAACTCTACATTTTCTCTAATCCACTTCAGATTTTGTTCCACAACTTGGAGTCTTTTATCTTGAGCATCAATCTTCTTATGGATTTCCTTAAATCCATTCTCAAACACTGCCATCAACCGGTTTTCTAGCTCAACTAATCCATCATTACTCACCTTCTTTCTGTTTCGAGCCACTCTTCCACTACCCATAATTTCCCGCACCACATTGTCCGCAACATCTTCGTTGCCTTCTTTCTCTCGGCTAGCAACATCTTCGTTGTAAAACTTTTCAAAAAATATTGTCTTCTTTTTCTCAACTAGAAGCTTCGTCCAACCATCAACAACTACATCATCCTCATCATTCCATCCACCCTCCTCGCCATCCATGATTTCTTCCAAAAGAACTTTCTCATCGGGAGATGGAATCATGATACTCTGAATCTCCTGTGAATAAGAGGACATAAAATTTAAATACAACAACCATGATACATATATAATTCATATGTTATGTAATTTACATTAAAATAATTTCTAACCTTAGTTGTACCAAATTTATCATACACATACGACATAGGAAAACCTTTAAGATGACTTGCTTTAAACTTCATCTTGCACATCCGAGGACACTCAGGATCTGCATTTCGAACATCTTCTCGGAAATTATTCTGCAGAATTGGAATTGCCTCAAACGCTAGAAGCTATAGACAACAAAAAATCATTCAGTTATTCCAAGTTTATTAGTTGTACAAAGTTGATCTACCATAAAAAATAATAATGAATAAATGATCAAATCATACATACCTCCAAAGGAATAACAAAACTAGGAAACACCTTTTATGGACCCACAACTCCTCCACAATCATTCATCAACTTAAAGATGTCTTTCATATTCTCATCAAATGCCAATCGCCCCCACGGGAAACTTTCACACAAGTTTAGGTCACCCACGGCTCGAAGAAATAAATTCTCCACATGGGATGCATGATCCCCTGTCTTTGACTTTTCTATGATGACGCTGCATAAAAAGTAGAGGATTATCATTCTAAGATGATCATTAGAAGGTTTCTTCATTGATAGTAGCTTTTTCTCCACATCTGCATAAGTTATTGTTTTCTTGGCACCAAATTTCTTCCCAACGAACTCGATATTGCCCATTCTTTTATAGTGGGTTGGATATTGATGACAATATAATCCCGACATGAGTGCGAATTCTCTGAGAGAATAGCGGATGGGAACGCCATTGACAATAAACCAACATTCATTCTTCTTCTCTAAACATGCTGTGCGCAGAAAAAGCATCCACATACCCATCAACTTGTTATTTGAATCCCTAGGCATATGGAAGAAGTGTTTGAACTGTGGGTGCTCTGTAAACCATTTTATCTCTCCCTCTTCAAGATGCTTTTCCAATGTTGTCACCGCCTTACTAATATAGCACTTCGCTGATATCTTAAATGGCTTCATATACTCAGTGGGACTGAAGAACATCTTAAGACGTTGTAATGCTTCAGTTTCCTCGTCGAAATCCTGCAATCGAGATCAAGTTGTACCAAGTTGTACAATTCTATACGTTTTCATTTCAAGAATTTATAAGGTACAAACAACATAGTTATACCAAGTTCTATACAATTTAGAGATATACCGTTGAATGCCGTCGATGGATTGACTCAGTTGGGCCCGACTCCGACTCAGTTCCTTCAGAATTAACTTCCTTCGCGGCTTCTTCTTCTTCTCTACCTTCTCTAATTGCCTCTTGATCTGTAGGATTCGACTCTCCACATACGGTTGGGGGGTTCGAGTCCATTAGTCCGTCTTCTTCTCTACCTTCTATGATTTGCTCCTCTTCTGTAGGATTTGACTCTCCACATTCACTCTGGTTCGAGTCCATTAATTTTTTTTGGAACCTTGTTAGCACCATCACTCCCCTTCACAAATCTACGAACACAATCGATTATGTCTACGGAGTTGTCCGTAGTTATACCAAGTTCGACGAAACGTAACTGGAACGGTTGGAGAAAAATATTGAGAAATTAACGGGAAAAGATGAGAAATGAAAAATTGATTCCAATCGAATGTCGCAAACCCTAGAAAAAAGAGGATTTTAAGTTTAGGTTGATTGGGTCATAATATATTGAGTTTTAAAAGGTCTTTTAATCTTTTACAATTGTTTTGAATAAAAATAAATAATAATAAAATTATTTTTTATAAGGAGAGCAATACAAATTACTCCTCAACACAAATTACTCAACAATTAGGAGTACCTCAGAATTTGACCCAAAATAAACAGACACGTCCTTCTAGGGTAACACAAATATTGACTCATTCGCTCCAATTGCTGCCGCCGCCGCTTCAGACAACCACTTGGTAGCTTCTCTGGTCGCCGGAACAAGAAAACGCAACGGAGATTCAACCTTCTTTCTTCAGATTGCTTCAGTTCTAAGCTCAAATCTTCTACAGATGCAACTCCTTATGAAAACGAAACGCCTAACACGGCAAAAAAAAGTCACATCTCATCAAGGAGAATGACCCACGCCTTGAGGGACAAAACTACCATTTCGCCATCTACGAATCTTGGTCTTGTCACTAAAGATACAAGTACCGGCTCTTACAGAAAAGATGATTTTTTTTCCGGTGCAAGCTTCCATCACCAGATACGAAACTCTATAGAAGAGAAACAGATACATGCCTTGTTAAAACCAAAATCAAATGAATCAGGATTTATTTGATCGATTTGAAACACGATAAGGCATGATCTAAAACTACAAAACAGTCGACATAAAGCCAACTGTAATCCGGAGTAGACTGAAAACAAAAGAAAACCAATGTCTAAACGGTACCTAACAGGAATTCTTTATTTCAGTCAAGTTTTCTTGTTTTATATATATATATATATATATAAATAAAAACAAAAGAAACCAATGTGTAAACGGGAAACAAACTTTTTACTTGCACACTTGTAGTAACACAGACAGTCAAAAGACTTGTAGTCACGGCTCGACAATGATCTTCCCAGTCGCATGGCCATCGATACTTTTGGCCCAAGCATCCTCAGCTTTGCTTAAAGGGAACTTGGAGTCAATCACAGTCTTCACTTTACCTTCTTTCACTAGATTCACCAAAATCTCCAAATTCTCAGCTTTGGGAATCATCAAGAGTGGCACCAATTGCTTCTTCGACATGGTTACTTTCTTAACAGCATAAGTCCACATAGCGCTAGGCCCCGGAGTAATGTCGATCACCTTCCCATTTTCCGACAAATTCGGTGCGAATGTCGAAAACGGTATCGCATGAGCACAATGGACCACAGCGTCATATTTCTTACCAGATGGACTCTTAAGAGCGGCTCCCTCGGGAGTCTTGTAGTCGAGAACCTCGTCCGCTCCTAAAGATTTGACAAAATCTATGTTCCGAGCTCCACATGTGGCGGTTACATGAGCATTCGCAAGCTTTGCTATCTGAACGGCATAGTGTCCAACTCCACCAGATGCTGCTGTGACTAGGATATTCGCCTTCTTCCCTGTACCATCCAGCTTTAACCCCGCAGGATTAGTTAGAGCCTGGAGAGCGGTTAAACCCGCTACAGGTAAAGCGGCTGCTTCAGCTGCTCCGACTTCTTGTGGCCTATTAACAGTCAGTTTCTCGCTTGCAACGGCATACTCAGCAAATCCACCTCCACTCTGAGAACAACCAAAACAGTTAGTTACCTTTTTTCATATCCCATTGTAAAATTGATTAACAACTTTAATGGCAATGGCGTGCCTGTAAGTTTAAAACCTACTAGATGGCTAAGAACCGCAACAACTTTGTCGCCAGTTTTGAATTTCTGGACTCCTGATCCAACCTCAACGACTTCTCCAGCAACATCCGTAGCTGTTCAAGAAAAATATCAACATTAGAATACGGATATAACAAAATCCCAAATTGATGGACAAGAAATTCTTTAAAGCGATTTGAATACCGGGAACGCAGGGGAACTTGCGGGGAAGAAAAGGCCTGATCATTCCTTTTTGAATTTTCCAATCAACAGGGTTTATACTAGTAGCTTCAAGTTTTAGTAAAACCTCGTTGCTCTTCGGCGATGGAACCGGAACTTGTAAATGCTGAAAGAATAAACATTTCAGATAAGCACATACCAAATAATTAACACATGAGAAAAACTAATTTCACATAATGATCTTAATTAATCAGTGACACTTTACCAAAAACAATCAAACTGTAATCCTAATGACAGCTTGATTAAAAATTATCACTAATAATATTATCCATCATCAACAATATCTCCTTCTTCTTTCTCTAATTTAGTAGATAATAAAATAAATTTATTCAAGGCGTGTCTCTCCAATCATCACAGAACAAAGAGATCCAAAATTACAAGTTAAATTCGAATCATTAAGTGGCTAAGTAAGCTACATCATTCTCAATATTCCAATTCAATTGAATTTCATGAAAACAGAGAGATAAAGTTTCAATATATCCTTCATTTCTATAAACTGAAGTAATTAATCTCCCAAATTTCTCCAGAAATCATTGTATCGTAATGAACACACTAATATACATCGGAAGAGAGAAGACAACATCGAGTAAAAGACATCACAACCTTTAAACCGGCGACGCCACCGCCGTAAGAGTCGTACTGAAGAGCGTGCATGAGTTTCCCGGCCATTGGTTAACGACGTCGATCTCTGAATCAAACAGTGGCGGATGAGAAAAGTAAAGTTTGAAGAAAGGATCTGGAAAGTTTATTTACCGCCGTGAACAGTTCTTTGGATTTTAAGCAAAGAGGCTTAAGGGGCAAAATCGGTATATCAAATAAAAATGGTTGTAATATTGCCACGTTCTCTCTGTTTAAGGAAGTAGAAATGGGAGTGTGTGTTAATGACTACATACGATGAGCCACGAACAGCTGGATCCGCTCTAAAAAGGATGTATTGGATTGAAGATTTGGTGGAATTTGGTTGAATTTAAATTTTAAGAGATTTGGATGAATTTTAAGGATTTTTGGTAAGATTTTCTATTTTTACTTTTAGGTAATTTTAGGTAATTTACTGATTCAGGTAATTTTATTTTTAAAGATAAAAAATCTTTATGATTATTTGATAAGATTTGTTATTAAAATTTTATAAGATTTTCCGAGAATTTTAAAGCAAAAAAAAAACAAATTTAGTGATGTACATTAATAGTGATTCTATCTCACAGCTCTATTTTCTATTGGTTCATTTTTTTTACTGATATTTATCTAAAATAATACTACTCTTTAAGTTATTTATTAAACTAATACTCTGAAAAAAAAGTTTACTAGTATAATATTAATATTTTGTTAAAAGACAAAAATATCTTTTACATTTACAAATTGAGAAAAATTTTAAAAATTTTAAAATTTATTAAATAAAACTAAAAAAAAAAAAATCAACCCACGGCATACTAAAAAAACCTAATCAATTATCTTCTCTCACAAAAAAAACTATAACTTTCTCACAAAAAAAATCCTAATCGCCGACTTCCTCATAGGCGCATTGCCTGACCGCCGTCTTCCTCACGGCCAGACTGCTGCCCTTGGTCTATCCTCGCCGCATCAGTCCCTGCCACATCTCTCGTTACCGCATCTGGGCTTTATTTCTCCCTAATCTAGTGAACAGTCGAATTTAATCATCGATCGTGTTTAGAGTTTAATAACTATGACACTTTGCTTGCTTGAAATTTGCAGAGGCTGATCGAATCGCCATGGATAAGAGTTCCTTTAAGCTTTTTAATCCTCTCGGTTTGTAACTTTTATCTCTTTTCTTCTCTAATTTTTCGATTTCTTTAGCTTTTTGGATGATTTATTTTTCAATTAATCATTGATTCTTATTTCGTTGAGCTTCTAATGCTGAATATTTAATATTGATGTTCTTGCGAAAACTTTCTTCAGATCGTGTAGGATTCTGATCTTTATTGATTAATTTTGTAAATTCACTCTTGAATTAGAGTTTATGGGATCAGATTCAACTTCTGCATATGATTTTGATTCTTCTTTTGCTGTTTGTTTATGTGTTTGTGTTATTTTTTTGGTACTTTTAAGGTCTACTAATTAAACTAGACCAATCCTAATAATCTCTGAATTTCAGGATATCTGTGACGCCCGCGATCCTCAATAGGATCGCCGGGAAGGACTTTGTTCGAGTAATGGGCAAGAATACTCGGACAAGTCGTGGTACGAGCTGCCCATCAGCTCGGGGAAGAAGAATTCAAGCTTAAGCCAGCCCAACAAATGATTAAACCAGCTTAAGTAAACAAGCTAGCTAGCTAAAGTGACAGTCCGAAGCTCGCTTAGCTCGGAAGATCGATGGCTAGCTGGTTCATTGAGATTTAGTGTAACACTAGCTAGGCAGCTGAGTGGCCAGTTGTGTTAGCTAGTGACGGTTGCCAAGTATGACCGAACGGGTACAAGTGTGGGACGCGTGTGATACGTGTGGGCAGTTACTCGAGATTCATTGAATCTGGCCGAACGGTTATACGAAACCGGTTACCATATTTTCGTATAAATATAGCGTTCGGACTCAATTTTGACACGAAAAACTTCGAAAAAATCGAGGAAAAATACGGAAAATTCCCAAGAGAAGAATCGAAGGAAGAACGGAAGTTCCGAGTCCGATCTGAAGTATTGGAGTGTCGGAGATTGATTCTGTCGATTATTTGGTCGATTTAATTCAAAGGAGAAAAACCGAGGGAATTATCCGGAAAATCCGTGAAAGTCAAGGTATGATCGAGATCTTTGGATTGGTCCGACTCAGATCTTACCGGGAAAAGTCTATGAATGACTAAGGGGATTATTGGGCTATAGTGAAATGAAACAACGTTCATACTTAGCATATGCATGCATCTGATTATTGCCAATGAAATACGGAAATACTTATGTTATTTTGGATGCAGGAAAAGATGGTGATCGTGGGAATGATCGGGCTTAGGCGTGAGAGACTCAAAGTCGGGAAGATGGGTGGTGATATGGCTGGATAGTTAGGATCGAATGTAAACTTGTAATAGCTTATATGCAAACTCATAAGTTGTTCGAATCCTTTGTTAAATAAATAAGTATCCGGTTTATTTCTTTTACTCTAAGTCTTGTGCATTTTAGTCTAAAAACACGAATCTCAGAATCAAACCTCGTTAAATCAACTTGTATAAAAATCAGACCATAAAACGGATTATGTGTCTGGGCAAACTCAGAATCCACCAGTTTACCAAACTCTGGATGGACAAAACGTTCAAGATGATGCGGCAGAAGCATCTAATGCCGCACGTCAGTCTGGGCAAAGTACGGATGGAAACGGGGCAATGATCGAGAATCCAAACACCCTACCATCGGCTCAGGAACAATGGGATACAATCAAATCAATAATGGCACAAATGACCATGTTGACCCAATCACTTGGATCAGGTTATGGAGAACAAGCGGGAAGCGAACGTTGTGAATCTGAGAAGTGATCGAATTGGATGCACCTTCCAAATCCCCAAGAAGAAGGGCGATTATCTGAGTTCTTGAGCACGCTTCCAGATTGGGAACAAGGCATTTCACGGAAGTTCTTACCCGATTATGGCGAGATGAGTGGAGAAGTCGATTCTTAAGAAACTTTAACTCCACCCGGTGCCCAGAGGATTACCGGAAGGATATTGCTGTTCATTTCCTCGAAGGAGATGCCCACAATTGGTGGCTAACTGTGGAGAAACGTAGGGGTGACAAGGTTGAAACCTTCGCTGACTTTGAAAGGGAATTTAACAAAAAGTTCTTCCCACCGGAAGCATGGGATAAACTCGAATGTGCCTACCTTGATCTAGTGCAAGGAGATAAGTCAGTTCGGGAGTACAATGAGGAATTTAATCGCCTAAGGCGATATGTGGGAAGAGAGCTCGAAGATGAGCAATCTCAAGTGCGCCGTTTCATCCGTGGACTAAGGATTGAAATCCGTAACCACTGTTTGATACGTACGTTCAACTCTGTTTCGGAGTTAGTGGAATGGGCAGCAATGATCGAAGCTGGTATTGAGGAAGAGAAACGCATCAATCGTGAGAAATTTCCTATTCGGCTCCTAACCATTTAAGGCGGAGATAGGAAAAGGAAGTTTGATAGGGTGGAAGATAACAAACCGGATGTAAAACGCATTGATTGCAAAACATGCGGTAAGAATCACGCTGGAACATGTTGGAAGGCAATTGGAGTATGTGGCCGATGTGGAAGTAAGGATCATACGATCCAAAACTGCCCACGCAGGGAACAAGGGTCGCAAAAGACTAACGGTGATGAGACCAGGACTTGTTTCCATTGTGGAAAAGCTGGGCATTTCAAGAGAGAATGTCCGAGACTTGAGACGGGTCAAAAGGGTAATCGTGGAGGAAATGATTTGTCGCCACCGGCAAAGAGACAAGCCATAACTCCACGAGTTTATGAGATGTCCGAGGAAAAGGAAAGCGCTGAGAATTTCAACACGATCACTGGTATGTAATTGTGAATTGAACTTCTTAAAAATGTTTTGCATTGCATAAGCATCATGCATAAGGGAATTGGGTACTCAACACTCTAGAGTTGTGTAGGGACCTTGAATGTTGGTGGTGTAAAAACATACACCATGTTTGATTCCGGAGCATCACATTGTTTTGTGAGCTCTGAGATGATTGGGAAAGGTGGGTTCATACAAGGACCGAACACCGAATATGGAATGATAAGAGCAGCTGGTGGGCAAGAAATGGTACCATCAGGAATTGTTCGGAATATCTCAGTTGAAGTCAATGGTGTCAATATGCCAACCGACCTAATCATCGTGAAACTTGAGAAGTACGATGTTATCTTAGGAATGGATTGGCTGGGCAAGTACAAAGCTCACATTGATTGTCACCGGGGAAGAGTACAATTTGAGAGGGAAAGTGGAATAATAAAATTCCAAGGAATAAAGGCAACTTCGGGAAGCTGGGTAATATCCGCAATCCAGGCAGAAAAGATGCTCGAGAAAGGATGCGAGGCATACATAGCCACGATAACCACAACAGAAGTTGGGGCAAAAACGGATTTGAAAGATATTCCGATTGCAAATGAGTTCGGGGATGTGTTCGAAGCCGTGAGTGGGTTACCACCAGACAGGTCAGAACCGTTCACCATAGAACTGGAACCGGGAACAACTCCAATCTCAAAAGCACCATATCGAATGGCACCGGCAGAAATGGCCGAGTTGAAAAAACAATTAGAGGAGTTGTTGGAAAAAGGATTCATTAAGCCGAGTAGTTCGCCATGGGGTGCACCGGTTTTATTCGTGAAAAATAAAGATGGAAACTTTAGGTTTTGCATCGACTATCGAGGATTAAACCAGGTAACGGTGAAAAACAAGTATCCCTTGCCACGGATTGATGAAATATTGGATCAACTACGAAGTGCTAAGTGGTTTTCCAAAATAGACTTGGCCTCGGGTTATCATCAAATCCCGATAGAACCATCAGATGTTCGGAAAACTGCATTCCGGACAAGATACGGACATTACGAGTTCGTGGTGATGCCATTTGGTTTAACCAATGCACCGGCAGCCTTTATGAAGATGATGAACAGCGTATTCCAAGAATTCCTTGACGTATTCGTGATCATCTTCATTGATGACATACTGGTTTACTCGAAGGATTGGGAAACGCATCAAGAACATTTGCGAATAATCTTGGAAAGACTAAGGGAACACAAACTCTTTGCTAAATTAAGCAAGTGTAGTTTTTGGCAGAAAAAGGTCGGATTCCTTGGGCACATTGTATCCGAAGAAGGAGTTTCCGTGGATCCGGAGAAAATAAAATCCATTAAGGATTGGCCACGACTAAAGAATGCCTCAGAAATTCAAAGTTTCCTCGGGTTGGCAAGATACTACCGAAGATTCGTGAAGGGATTCTCAAGTATGGCACAACCTATGACTCGTTTGACCGGGAAAGATGTCAAGTATGAATGGTCGGACGAATGTGAAACTAGTTTCATGAATTTGAAGAACATGCTTACGAGCGCACCAGTATTGGTGTTACCAGAACCGGAGGAACCTTATGTGGTTTATACAGATGCCTCCATCACGGGTTTAGGATGTGCACTAATGCAAAAGGGAAGTGTTATTGCATATGCTTCACGGCAACTGCGAAAACACGAGGAAAATTACCCTACTCATGATCTGGAAATGGCAGCGGTAGTATTTGCATTAAAGACTTGGCGTTCATACTTGTATGGTGCCAAAGTACAAATATTTACCGACCACAAAAGCCTAAAGTACATATTCACCCAGCCAGATTTAAATCTAAGGCAAAGGAGATGGATGGAATTGGTGACAGATTATGACTTAGACATTTCATATCATCCCGGAAAGGCTAACCAAGTTGCGGATGCACTAAGCCGAAGAAGGTTTGATATTGATGCAGCTAAGGACAAAGAAAGTCTAGTCAATATGATCGGAACCTTGCATTTGAATGCAATATCCGAGGATATGGAACCTTTAGGGTTGGCGACAGTAAATCAGGTGGATCTACTTAGTAGAATTCGAATTGCCCAAGGAAAAGATGAGGAACTAAACAAGGTAGCCAAAAACGATCACACCGAGTATCAAATATCAAACAATGGTACCATCGTGATCAAAGGGCGGGTGTGTGTTCCGGATGATCGAGAATTAAAGAAGGAAATTCTTAAGGAGGCGCACCAATCTAAGTTTTCAATCCACCCTAGATTAAACAAGATGTACCGTGATATGAAAAGGTATTATCATTGGGTTGGAATGAAGAAAGACATTGCGGAATGGGTGTCCAAGTGCAAGACATGCCAAATGGTTAAGGCGGAACACCAAGTTCCGAGTGGGTTATTGCAAAATTTACCCATTCCGGAATGGAAATGAGACCATGTCACGATGGATTTCGTGACAGGATTGCCTATGGGAGGATCGAAACATAATGCGATCTGGGTAGTGGTTGACCGCTTAACCAAATCCACACATTTTATAGCTATCTCAGAAGGCGATGGAGCCGAGGATATCGCAGCAAAGTACGTGAAAGAGATAGTATGTTTGCATGGAGTCCCGGTGAGTATCGTATCAGATCAAGATACTCGTTTTACCTCACAATTTTGGAAAGCTTTTCAGGAAGCCTTAGGTACGAAGGTGAATATGAGTACGGCATACCACCCTCAAACGGATGGGCAGTCTGAACGAACGATCCAAACACTCGAAGACATGTTACGGGCATGTGTTTTGGATTGGGGAGGCAACTGGGAAAAATACTTAATGCTGGTGGAATTCGCATACAATAATAGTTATCAAGCTAGTATTGGGATGTCACCATACGAAGCATTATATGGAAGACCATGCAGAACACCATTGTGTTGGACCCCGGTTGGGGAAAGAAGAATGTTTGGTCTGGACGTTGTGGATCAAACTATGGAAAAGATGAAATTCCTTAAGATTAAGTTAAAGGAAGCACAAGACCGACAAAAGAGTTATGCGGACAAACGTCGGAAAGAATTGGAATTTGAAGTCGGGGACTTGGTATATCTTAAGGCAACAACTTACAAAGGGAAAGGACGTTTTTCTAAGAAGAAAAAGTTAAGTCCAAGATATGTTGGACCATACCGGATCATCCAACGTGTTGGAGATGTCGCATATAGGCTGGAATTGCCACCGAGATTGGGTGCATTTCACGAAGTGTTCCACGTCTCGCAACTCCGGAAATGCCTAAGTGATCAAGATCACGTCGTAAAAGATGTGCCTTTGGAGTTGAAACCGAATCTAACCATGGAAGCAGAACCAATTCGGATCATTGATCAAATGGAAAAGGGGACTCGGAAAAAAATGATAAAAATGATCAAAGTCCTTTGGAACTGTGGCGGTCACGAAGAAGCTACTTGGGAAGTAGAAAATAAGATGAAGGCTGATTTTCCAAAATGGTTTAAGGAGATGGGTAAAAATCAACTTGAGTCGGATTCGAGGACGAATCCCATTCAAGGGGGGAGACTTGTGACGCCCGCGATCCTCAATAGGATCACCGGGAAGGACTTTGTTCGAGTAATGGGCAAGAATACTCGGACAAGTCGTGGTACGAGCTGCCCATCAGCTCGGGGAAGAAGAATTCAAGCTTAAGCCAGCCCAACAAATGATTAAACCAGCTTAAGTAAACAAGCTAGCTAGCTAGAGTGACAGTCCGGAAGCTCAGTTAGCTCGGAAGACTGATGGCTAGCTGGTTCACCGAGTGTAACACTAGCTAGGCAGCTGAGTGGCCAGTTGTGTTAGCTAGTGACGGTTGCCAAGTATGACCGAACAGGTACAAGTGTGGGACGCGTGTGAAACGTGTGGGCAGTTACTCGAGATTCATTGAATCTGGCCGAACGGTTATACGAAACCGGTTACCATATTTTCGTATAAATATAGCGTTCCAGACTCCATTTTCGACACGAAAAACTTCAGAAAAAACTGAGGAAAAATACGGAAAATTCCCAAGAGAAGAATCAGAAGGAGAACGAAGAAGTTCTGAGTCTGATACGAAGTATCGAAGTGTCGGAGATTGATTCTGTCGATTATTTGGTCGACGAATTCAAAGGAGAAAAACCGAGGGAATTATCCAGAAAATCCGTGAAAGTCAAGGTATGATCGAGATCTTTGGATTGGTCCAGACTCGTATCTTACCAGGGAAAAGTCTATGAATGACTAAGGGGATTATTGGGCTATAGTGAAATGAAACAACGTTCATACTTAGCATATGCATGCATCCGATTATTGCCAATGAAATACGGAAATACTTATGTTATTTTGGATGCAGGAAAAGATGGTGATCGTGGGAATGATCGGGCTTAGGCGTGAGAGACTCAAAGTCGGAAAGATGGGTGGTGATATGGCTGGATAGTTAGGATCGAATGTAAACTTGTAATAGCTTATATGCAAACTCATAAGTTGTTCGAAACCTTTGTTAAATAAATAAGTATCCGGTTTATTTCTTTTACTCTAAGTCTTGTGCATTTTACTCTAAAAATACGAATCTCAGAATCAAACCTCGTTAAATCAACTTGTATAAAAATCAGACCATAAAACGGATTAAGTATAGTAAGGATTTGTTCCGAACTTAAAGAAATTCGGGACGGGTCTATACAATATCTCTATTAAATGTTTTACATTTGATTAATCTTTTGGTTGTGTTTTGTTAATCAGAGGCAAGAATGAGTGAAGCTACTCGAATCCTGACAGAATTCCTGTAAGCTTATTAATTCAGTGGTTGATTAATCTTACTAATTTAGTTAAGCATTGTTCTAATTTAGAATTTGAAATTTTAGGTGATTCTCAAAGAGTACTTTTTCCATTTTCGGTGTGGTGGCTGTTCTCAAATTAACATAGTTGATCTGTTATCAATGGGTATTGTTGTGTTAAAAAATTAACTATTTTGTGTACGGGTTTTGTTTAGTGGTTTCCGACCAAAGCAGAAAGAGTTACGTCGATTTCTTTGTGGATCTGAGTAAAACTCATTGCAAGGAAGTCACAGAGCCTTACGGTTCTTCAATCTGAGGTATATTCAGATTAGAATTCATCTTCAAAGTTTAAGAAAAATCATTCATGTCTGATTCATAAATAGTTACAGTTGTGAGTTAGGGTTTTTGCGAGGACATTCCAGTCAGACCAGAGAGAGTTAGATGTTGATTTCATATCATTGCAAAGATCTCTCAACAAGGAAGCCATAGAAACTAACGGTTTGGAAATCTGAGGTATACTCCATTCAGAATTTGTTTCTGAACTTGGTACAAAATCACTGTTTTCTGAATCAGAAAAACCTAGAAAATTACTATTTTCAGTTCCGAGTTGGGGTTTTTGGAGACAAATTACGGCCAAACGTGAGCAGTTAAGGCACAATCTTTAGTGTTTTTGGTTTTTTCTTAAGCAAAATTGAGGTCGCTTTAGTGAAATTTTACATTGCTCGAGCATATTGGGTTCTCTTGGAGGATTGTTTTTGTTATGTTGATTCATTCACACTGGAGAACCATGGTTTGTTTCTAATGCTAATAGTTAGTTACTGAATTCTTGATAATAATGAACCATGATTGTTGTGATCTTGAGGTTGATATGTTTTATGATCTTGTGTATGATGTGACTCCATTCATGGATGATTATCTTGGAGGTGATGAAGTTTTTTTGTCCTCAACAGGTGGGGAAAGATTTTTTGTTACTGATATAAAATTTTGCGGATTTGAGACTAGTTGTTGACTTTTTATGTTGTGGTGTTCTTGTTGTTATAGGGAAAGATGCTACAAATTATTTTGAGACGTTGGTCACAATGACATTGCAAGGGACATAATAGAGAAATATTACATTGGTGAGATCAATTCATCTAGTGTTCCAGCAAGAAGGACATACATTGCACCACAACAACCAGCCTACAACCAAGACAACACACCAGGATTCATTATCAAGAGTAGAAGCCAGAGGCTTGCCAATGAATATCTCTGAATTTCTTCCCTCATGCGAAAATATATTGTTATTGTTGTTTAGTCCTTAGACTTCATCTGTTTCCTTACCAATTTTTGTTTAAATTTACAAACCAATAATCAATGCTACAATGAAAGTGATATATGAGAGGTTAAGATGAGATGTTTTCAACTTCGATGATATGATAGATGGGTGTTTCTTTTACCAAATCTGAAACTGCTTAAACTATGTTGTTTTTCTCATTAGCACTATAGTGAAAGTGATATATGAGAGGGGAGTATTGTGTTTTGTTTGTGTGATGTGAAAACAAAAAGAAAGAAAGAGAGACAAGTAGAAAATGATAAAAACCAAACCGCGACAAACCTTAAGCCTTGACAAAACACAACCATACGAGTGCAAGGGCTTTTGTGTAGTGGACACTTCATTTTTGGCTTTGAGGTATAGACTTTATTTCATCAAATGCTCAGAGATTGAGAAGAAAGAGTTTTGATATTATCGTGGAGTGTCAGGACAAGATGATGCACGTCATCTAGAAGCTTCTGGACATCAAGTTGACCAGCCATGCTATTACACGCTTCCACAATCTCATCCACACTATTGTATTTCTGTATGATCAGTTTCCTACGTAGTACTAATGCCACGATTGCATAGAGCAACAAATTTATGGTAAAAAGTCTGCCGTAACATAGCTGCAACAAATGTACCACAATAAGGCTCCGACTGGTAACATGTAGTATCAAACTTGAGTTGCAGTAGATGTTATAATTTGATGTAACTTGTAGTAAAAATTATGTGGTATCAAAGTTAAGTTGCAGTAGATTTATGTGGTAAGTATGCAGTAAAAATCTGAGTTATATTTTTGTCAAAACAACTGACTGGTAACTTTTATGATGTTTAGTTGCAGTATGTATTATCTAAAATAAATTTAATTTAAACTAATGATAATAATATTATTAAAAATTTAATGATTAGAAAAAAATATTTTTGTGATGTAAAACAAAAAAAATCTAGTGACGTACATTCCATAACATATTTGCAATTTCATCTCGTATGTTGTTCATAAATTGGCCGTCCACTGTTGCTTCTTCTTCTTCAAGTCGACTAAGTTCTTCTTCTTCAAATCGTCGCCTACAATTACCTCGATTAATAGTAATTTCTTCTTCAAAATCAGCATCTGGAATTTTATAAAGCCTAATAAAATTGTGAAGAACCATAGTAGCATGCAAAATTCTGTTCTGAGTCTTGACTTCATATCGAGGCAAATTGTCTAAGATCCTCCATTTTTTCTTCCAAACTCCAAATGTTCGTTCAATCACAGAACGAAGTGATGCATGCCACCTATTGAACAATTTTTTTTTGTTCCTAGGAGAACCTGCATCAAATTCTGAAAGATGATATCTGATATTTTCTCCTCTGTTTCCTCTGTAAGGGGCTAAAAATCCTCGTTTGTTTGCATATCCAGAATCAACAAGGTAATACTTACTTGCAGGAGGTTTAGGAAACAGAAGGTCTCCATCTATCGCGTATTGTAACACCAATGAATCATGTGTAGACCCCGATGCGCCTAACCATGCATATTTGAAGATCATATTTAAATCACATATGGCCATTATGTTTAGGCTTGTTTGTCCATGCCTATCCTAATATCCAATTGCATCACTACCTCCAACCATTACTTTGACATGCGTCCCATCAAGTGCCCCAACAAATCCACTGAAGAAAAGCCAATATCTTGAATCGTCTTGTAACTTACGAGGATAATGCTGGAGTGACGTTACTGTTGGAGTTGTTAAGTACTCACATGCAAGACTTTCTACTGCGTCTAATACTGCATAAAACTTTCGATAAACAGTCTCTTGGGAACGACCAAAGGATAATCCAACATACCGTTGTGTATCATTCTGGGAGCATGTAACAAGAAATATCGCCACCATCTCATCAACACTTATATGATCCGTACTTTGTAAGTTGTAACGTTGCTCCAGTGTTGTGCATAGGTCCTGGAATGCTTCTGGATGCATCCTCAACATGGTCATGCAATGTACTGGGTTATTACGAATCTGATTTTTGAGGTTTCGCCAACCCAATCCTCGTTCTATCGCCATTGGTTGTTTAGAAAAATAACGCTGGTAGTATGTCATCAAAGGTTGTACTATCATATCCATAAACTCTTCATCTTCTAGATCGTATAGTTCTAGCAACTCATCTTCCGTAAGATTTTCTAAACCACGAGAATACAACTCATTTAATCGTATGATCTGCAAGAAAATAGAAAAAGGTGATTAGAACATTTAAAATCACAAAACATGTAAACCGTAAAGGAAAACAAAATTTATTAGCTCAGAAAAAAAAGAAAAAAATGCATAAACTAAAATTCCATAGAAAACAGAAAAATCATTAAAAAAAATTAATCTTCAAGATTAATCGTCGTTTGACTCGATTCTCCATGACCCGTGTTTCCATCTCTGCCTTCATATCCTATATCTCTGAATAATGACATTAGCTCTGTGTGAGATGTGGCATTGAATTCTCTGTGACTCTCCATGTTTGTGTTTTCGATGTCTTGCTCTAGGTTGCCACTCGGATAATAACCTTTGCAACTTTCCAATTTATTGAGACGATCTCCAATGTATTTTCCAGCACGATTATATCCCGTATAACCCTCCATAAATGAGATCCTGTCATCATCATTTTCATTGTAGACCATCATTTCTCGAGCAAACGGATCTTCTTTTAGTACTTTGATACAAGCCCACCAAAAATCAGTCCACTTTATCAGACCTTGAATTGATTGCATGACTACATATGCTTCTTTGTATGGTGGAGCTTCATTCTTTTCTCTACGCTCTTTTGCTTCTTCCACTTGAGCACGACGAAGTTCCATCATTTCTTTGAAGTGTCCACTTATCTCTGTTTCAAATGCTTTTTTTCTTCGTGGTATGTTTTTTTCCCGACTTTGTAATATTTCTTTCCCTCGATTACTTGTGTATGGAGTAACACGTGCTTGTTTTCCGCTTGACCGCTTTGATGGACCAAAGAGCGACAATGGAGGAGATTCTGGTGTGATGTTTGGTGATTGTAGATGCACATCATTTGTAGGTGTAAGGTTTGAGTCATCTGCATCATTATCTTGGGATATCGGAATAGACTTATCTATTGGTTCCCCCTCATTCTCATCAAAATTCTTTGGACCTTGCGCATGAGTTGGATACATAGCTTCAGGTTTACTGCCTTGACGACCAAATATGCGCCTCATAAGCTCCATATGGGGAATCCCATTTTCTTTTATATCTTTTGCATATTTTATTTCCTGCAAAATATTTTAAAATATTAATACGATACCCAAAAAAATAAATCATATATAAAATCATTCAACTAAATTTAATGAAACAGTTAATTGATGCATGTTCAATAAAAAATTATATAAAATATTCAAGCCCACTTATCGATCACAATTATTTAAACCAATACTTAAAAAAAACAAAATAAATAGAACCATGAAATTGTTCTAAGATTTCAAACGATTAAAGGCTGTTTTTTGTCGTGTTCACATATGTATTTACAAAATATATATACATATTATATGTCTATGAATACTAAAAATATAGTATAGGTTAAATGTTTAAGATATATATATTTTTATATATTATTAGTCATTTTAAAGAAAAAAAATATATATAATGAAACAAACGTCAATATTTACAAATATATTGAATTAATATTCATATTAATAAATAATTAAAAATATAATATTTAAATAATAAAATAATCTACTATATATCAAAAGCAAATGTATTAGAACTTTTGAAAAATTATAACATACCTTTTCACGGTCATTCCACCACTCAGTATCCATCGTAATCAAACCAGTGCTGTGATCTACCGACACTCCAGTGAAATTATTCAGCCTTTTATAGGATCCCCATTTGTTTCTCAAGATGTCGTATTTACTCTTGAAACAGTCCCATTGAAGACTTATACCAGTTTTTTCTAAAAACTCTTTACAAATACGGTCTCTTCCAATTTCTCTTGGTAATTTTTGCTTGTATCTAATTTTCGCCAATTCAATATCAAGAAGCTCCAAATATAACCCAACTTGCTCATCCTCCCATACAATTTTTTTCTATAATGAACATCAAAAATTTAATACTAAACATACAATCTTTAAAATTTAGCATTTGACATAGACATTACCTTACGAGGGATACTTCCATTTCCACCAATATCATCAGCACCACCATCATCAACGCCACCATCATTAGACATCTTCATCAAAAAAAAAAAAAAATTAGTAATACAATAAAATATAAAACGATGCCAACCAGAAATGAATTGGTGTTTAGCTAATAGTATTAATATTATTTTCATGGTCCTTTGGTCAAACAACCTCTCTAAATTTATGATTACTGCAAATTGATTATAAACAATAATCGATCGTTACATGCAGCTGAAATCATTCATCTAAAACCCCTCAACTGATATCTTTACAAGTATACAAAATTAACAGATCAAAAGTATTTTTAATAGGTAGAAAAAAAACACCAGACCTCAAAATTTTTAATGATATAAAAAACACCAGACTGTGTTCCAAGGTGTCGTCAAGGGCCAAGGCTTTGCTGGGATTCTCAACTATTTTGTTTCATCTTAGATCACTCACTGGTTCAATGACTTTGGGTCCGGTGGTATATATATATACATAATACTTTTAAAATATTTTTAAATTATAACAAATAAAATCAATAATTGAGAGAATATAGGAACAATTATTTGAATTGTTTGAATTACTCAACTAAACTAAAAAAAATATTTGACCAATATCTGATTTGTTAGAGATATTTAAAAAAAAAAAAAACAATCGTTGGAACTAAACTTCAAGCCAAGAGCCTAACTCAACTTCACCACATAAGATTTTCATTGATGTTGAAATTTTTTTTGAGTTAACAATTTTACACATGACAAAACTCAAAAATGTACATCAGCCATACTTCATAATAACTCAAAACACAACTTCAAATTTTTTTTTAAACATCATGATTGGTAACATTTTTGAGGTATGATTGAGTTATGATCACAACTCAAAGAACATCATTAATACTTCATTGCACCAATCAGAGCCTAAGTCTGCAGACACTAAGAATATCATTCTAGTACATTTAATGTTTGCGGTAAAAGGAATTGCACCAAATCTTTTACGTAAAAAAAGATTAATAAATCTGTGATAACTAAAACAAAATCTACGGTAACTAAAATGTTATTCTAGCAAATTAACTTTGATAAAAAATCTACGGGCACTAGTATGTGAAACCTTACTCTGCTATAACTAAAAGTAAAAATCTACAATGGAAAAATAAGTCTACAAAATAAATCTACGGAAAAATAAAAAATCTGCCGTATAAATTCTAACACTTTAGGAAAATGAGAAAATCTACAACCTCTATGATGAGGTTCAGAAAAAAAAATCTACGGAGGGTAAGAATATCTGTGATGAATTAGAAAATCTACTACCATTAAAACTTACAAATCTACATTACAAAAAAAATCTACAAAACAAATCTACGGCAAAACTAAAAATCTGTCATACCAAAAAATGTGCAACAACGTAGAACCTCAGATTTATGTCACATATATTTTGTCAGTAATGGTAAAGTCGTAAATATTTATATTTTTAATATAAAAATGGAAATATTGCTGATGTGGTATTAATTCGTAATGGCATTTTTGTAATTATTTTTTTCTAACACATGGTGTGAAGGGTATTTTTGTGATAAAAAAAACTCATCTAACACTAATTTTTCCTATGCTAAGTTAGTCATTAAATCAAAATGTAGTATTATTCTAATAATTTTTCCTTCTTTTTAATTAATTAAAACATTATTTTTGAAATTTGTATAAGTTTTTACTAATGTAAATGCTCTTATATTGACATATATATCCCCAAATTCCCAATTTATACGTTCACCTCTTCTTCTGCAGAGTCATCTACTTCAGCGTCAAACCAAGTCATGCGTTGAAGGAAAATAAAGTGACAAATACAATAATAAAGCATTGAAGCTTCTTCTCGGTGGTGATTATATTGTAAGCTCCTTCTCTGTTTCTGCAAATAAAGTTTCAAACTTTAGTATGTTTAGTTTATACCCTTTTCAAATTCTTCCTTAGCTTCCTTGTGTCTTTCTTCATTTCCCATTCAGATTCATATTATTTAATCTATGTTTCAATTTGAATTTATGTAGAATCAACATGAACAATGATAGCTTAGTTTCCGTGGATGGAGAAAACAATGCTTATTGTTCATCCTCTCTATCTCCACTCCATAACATTCAGCCAGCTGAAACCAGAAACTTCCCATTCATCACATTAGAATCTCGAGATTTCTCAAAGGGAACAACATTCTCGAGGTCTTCTGCTTTCTGTAACTTATCATCCTCCTCAAGCTCTTACACTCAGAAACATCTCGACACCACTCATTAGACAATATGTTTTACCCAGAACCAATTAAATGTCAGGCTTTATTTTAGCATAAGATGTTGCTGATGTCTCGGGTTTTAACCCGAATAACTAAACCGCAAGTGCACGGTAAAATACGTGCTAGTACATTACGGGATCGAATCCACAAGGACTAGAGTGCACTTTAGACTTATGATGATCAAACAGAGCTAGAATAAAATATGGTGGGGGTTTTGTTGTCACTAGAAAACTGAATAAAAAGCAGCAAGTAAATCGAGTTATAAACAATTAAAAGAAAGAGTTGGGATTCAGAAAATCGCGGGGATTCAATGATCAATTAGACATCTAACCGGACTAAGATCTAATGAAATACGGTTCTAGAATTCGAAGCACTATTAAAAGCTAAACACACTTTCTCATGCGATAACCATCTAAACATAAATCTGTTAGGACCCTATGCTAGCAATTTTATCAAGTTCGATAAGTTCACCTAGTAATCCAACCTCAACTTTCGTTGGCTAACAATTACTAAACCTATAAACTATTAATTCCGATAACCTAACCAACGATAGCTGTATTAAAGAAACCTACATATCAATTGCTAGATTCGTCAACCTAACAATATCATTAAAATCATAAAAATAAAGAACTAATTAAAAAATCATAATATATAACAATATCGTAATCAATCATTGAAATCCCTTTGAATAGATTCCCATTCTGAACAATAGAACTACTCAAATATGACAGATAATGTGAGTGCTAAAACTCGCAAGTAGGAATTTTGATGTGCTAAGAACGATTAAGGGGGCTAAATTCTTTTCGAGACAAAGACTCTTAATAATTGAACGAATCAAAAGGAATTTTATTGATATTTAATCGGAGTTACAAAGGAGATAATGAGCAAAGAATGTAAAGTGGGAGCTCTCGGCAAGAGGTCATAGTGTCGGTTCTAGGTAAAAACAAGATGGTCTTCATCCTCGCCTTAGCTTGCCTTAAATAGTCCTCAGCTCAACCTCCTCCGCGTATCAGCTGCAGTCTGGTGCAACTGTCCCGAGAACTCCTCCGCGAATTGCACAGCCGCAGCCCGGTGCAACTGTCCCGAGATTCTCTCCGATTCTTTCTATCCGCCTTTGACTCGGCATGCCGACGAGCTGCAGGAGCCCGCTGATGAGCTGTGGGAGCCCGACTAACGAGCTGCCATGCTTGGCTCGTGCGTGGACATTATTAAATTAGGGCTGAATTGTTTGTCTTTGGCCCGCTAGCCAACAAAGCTATCTCAGGCCTTGCTTATCTCCAAGTCCACTTACAGCTTGGGCATTATCTGTAGTTGGGATGTGAAATCCGGGTCCAATAATATGATGAATGATTCTATTTATAGCATAAAACGAAATCTCAATATACAAAGTAATAGAGGTTCAAAAATCAACTTGAAAAGTATATCTAATCTCCCCAAAAAGTTATGAATAAAATTAACGAAAAATATCAGAAAACCTCTCTCTCTGGCTGCTCAACACGAGCATAAAGTATATATAGTAAAAACCCTAGGTTTAAGTCGGCGAAAATCAAAGATATGGAAAATCTTCGCATCGAGGATCGATCGATCCCCTGTGGATCGGTCGATCTCTGCTTCAAAACGCACCACTTCATTAATTTATCATTCTGGTCAATCTTTCTTCAAACTGGTTGGTCCAAATGCATCTCCAAGTGGTACTTGAAGTGTATAGACGTCCAAAGCTGCTCAAATCAATCCATTTAGCTTCCATGACTTGTAAACCTGAGGAAACACTAAATAGACACAAAAGACCAAAAATCTAATTCTAAACTCAATAAGAATTGTAAAAACATATGAAATCAAAGGCATAAAAACCCTTAAAATCATGACTCATCAATTCTCCCAGACTTGAATCCTTGCTTGTCCTCAAGTAAGAATAAACAAATGAAACAAATATTGAATAAAGGTTTGAAAACACGGAAACTCACCTTCGCATCATAACATTGCAATTACCAATCATCGTGTAATCCACATACTGCAGAACCAATCAAAATCGAACCACGATGTACTTCATGATGTGATCCTGGGGGAGGATCACGTCCCTGAATGTCCTCCAAATGATAGGTGAAGTCTTTGAAGCAAGGAAACCCTCCGATGTACCGGTTTGATGATGATTGGCGAGTGAGAAGGGGAACAGATCGGTTCAGATGGATGAGTAACCACGAAAATGGATTGAATGAAACTTCTAAGAGTTGCGGAATCACTCTTAGACTATCAGGGGTGTTTGTAGTGCAAGGAGATTTCCGAATACACTAATCAAACATGATCAAACAGTTTCAAGAGATTGAGAATAAGAAAGGTTTGATAAATCTGAAGAGAAAGAGAATACAAGTACTTATAGAGTTTCAGATACTTAGAACTAAAATATAGAAAATAGAAATTACTTAATGAGTCAAAGCTGATCATTAAGTGTACAAAAGACTTAAGACAAGTAACTCTTCAGCTTCAAAGTGGCGAGAATGGAGTGAATGGAGTGGGCTTGGATTTCATCAAGAGGAAATGATAAAGAGTGTGTGGGCTGGCCTCATTAAAAACCTCTCTTGGAAAACCCATTGGGATAAAACCAAGAGGAGGGAAAAAGAGTACAAGTCCACACACCTCTCTTGATGAATGCTTACGCGGCGTGAATCACAATCAAGGTGACTGGATTAGCAAACTCAAGTCGGCCCTGGATATGGTGTAAGAGAGTGTAGAATGCTTGATGGAATCTTGCTTGCTTGGATCGAGTCATCGGACCAAGGGGCACATGTAGATCTTTGTCGTTGGCTTCCTCAAGTCCATGTTGCTTTGTGGCTTCTCCTTTAGCTTCCTTAAGCTCTGGTTCAAGCTGCTCCTCCATCTCCTTAGCTCCCTTAAGCTCTGGTTCAAGCTGCTCCTCTATTTCCTTAGCTTCCTCAAGTCGGCTGCTGGTTAGGATCTCATCACTTCACCATAGACATTCACATCTTTCCCAATTCAACTCCAGAATTTTGCAGCATAGTCAACAAGCCCTTCATCGTTGGGACTCATCTCTGATGATCAATGCCAAGAACCTTCTAGACTCATTCTCGTACTATACTATGACAAGCCAACCATACCAAATTTCTGTACTCTTTCTCTCCCTCGAACTTATTGTTTTCTTACTCTCTTTCTTTTGTTTTCTTTTTTTTTTTTGTTTTCTTCTTTATTCAATGGTGTAGGCGAATAATAGCATCATGGAAAATTTTCCTAACCTCGCTTCCAACCTTCGTGTGATCATCTCTTTCAAAGTAAATTAATGGGGTCATGGAAAATTTTCCTACCCTTTTACTCAAAAAAAATCATTTCACCTTTTCTGCTTATAAATAATTTTCTTTAGAATAAGGGAGAGGAGTGCCATTTTGATGTTATACCGGTTATCTTTTGTCAAGTATTCCCACAGACGGCGCCAATTGTTGAACCATAGAAGTTAAATTAAGATTTTTGATGTTATAGCTGCACTTTGAGAAATGTTGTCTACGTGCCCTTGAGAAGGGATCAAGTCATTTGTAGTTCATGTTACAAAAGAGTGTTTTGAGATGATTTCTAGATGTTGAGAAGGTTTAGGGCTTCCTTTTCCTTCTTGAATTAGGGTTGCCTTTTCGTCCAAACTTTCCTCTTTCGAGTTGATTTCGTTTTCCGAATTGGTTTCCTTTTCTGAATTGATTAGATCGGTCTAAGTCTTTATGGACCAATTCGATTGGGCTTTGAAAGAAATCGATTTTGAGTTAAATCGGATCTAAGGTAGGATGCTAAATCCGGTACCAACAAGATACTAACCTGAACAATAATGATTTGAACGGATCAAAATGGATCACGAGTATCACTTTTTTTTTTTTTGGATAAAAGGATCACGAGTATCACTATAAATAAGATCTTAAGGATGACCTCTGTTATAAACTATTTGGTCGTTGACTCAATATAGTAAGGATGATGTATGTTAATCGCTGAGCAGTATATGTTTTTTACAAAAACACATAGGTATAATTCTCTAAGCATATTTTCTTTCTTTTATAAAACATTTTTGTTATGTTTTTTCATTGTGCTTGATTGTTTTTGTTTTTGTTGTCTAATGTTAATTTGTTGATAGTGAGTCTACAATATTTACCGTTTTAAAACAAAGTTATTTGGCTAATTCTAACCCAACATTTGTTTGTTAATTCTAACCGCAAACAAAAGAAGTTTGTTTTCATCCTACAAAAATATTTAATAAATGTGAAACAATTTGTAAAAATACTCAAATACAAAAGTAAACATATATTGACGTTTGGAAAATGAGACACAAATGTTTTTATTACAAATATTTATATTAATGGTTTGGAAGAAAAAGTGCTTAATGATTCGAGGAGGAGTAAAATAATAAAAGTAACGTCAAGATAAATTTAGTTAGCCTTAAGTCTTTCCCGGCAAGAAACAAATATCAAAAACCGTAAGTTTACTTTTCTATAAAACTGGCTTAAAGAGAAAGAGAATATTGATTATTGAAGCATCCTTACAAACAATAACAATAATAAAAAAAAATCTAAGAATACTCCCGGCTATGAGCGACCACAACCCATCACCGGAAAACCAAATCCCAACTCTCAACGTCGACCATCTAGAAGTTTTCTCAGCCCTTGGCCGTGGCTCTAAAGGAGTTGTGTTCCTAGTAAGATCCGACACCAAATGGCTTGCTTTAAAAGTCATACTAAGAGAATCAATCGAGAAGAAGACTAAAGATGAGTACAAACGTGTAAGTTTCGAACAAGAAGTGTTGTCAAGATTCAACCATCCTTTGTTTCCACGTCTTCATGGTGTTTTGTCTACAGATAAAGTTGTCGGTTACGCAATTGATTACTGTCCTGGACGAGATCTCAATTCCTTAAGGAAGAAACAGTCTGAAGAAATGTTTTCCGATGAGATCATTAGGTTTTATGCGGCGGAGCTTGTGATCGCACTTGAGTATTTGCATAATCAAGGAATCGTATATAGAGATTTGAAGCCGGATAACGTAATGATTCAAGAAAATGGTCATTTAATGCTTGTGGATTTCGATCTTTCCACGAATCTTCCTCCAAGAACTCCGAAATATTCGCCGTCGTCTCCGAGAACTTCGCCGGTGACGAGAAAGGAACGGTTTTTATTTACTTTTTCCGGTTTTTGTAACTCGGGAATCTCACCGGATGAGTCAGTATCGGCTGAGTTTGACTCGTCGGGAGAGAAGTCGAATTCGTTCGTTGGAACTGAAGAATATGTTGCGCCGGAGGTAATCAACGGAAGTGGTCATGACTTCGCCGTTGATTGGTGGTCGTTGGGAGTGGTTTTGTATGAGATGTTGTACGGAACGACGCCGTTTAAGGGGTTGAATAGGAAAGAGACTTTCTTAAAGATAATAACTGAACCGCCGAGTTTGGTCGGAGAAACGACATCGTTAAGGAACTTGGTAAGAAAACTGTTGGAGAAAGATCCTAGCCGTAGGATTAATGTGGAAGGAATCAAGGGTCACGATTACTTCAGAGGGTTGGATTGGGATTTGGTGCTTAGTGTATCACGACCACCGTATATTCCAGCGCCGGGGAACTATGAAATTTTGAAAATCGACGTGGAAAAATTCGCCGGTGAATTATTTTCTAATGGTGGTAACAATGGTACTATGAAAGTTAATGATCGGATTAGTAACACTTCGGTAGATAATAGTAACTTTTTGGTATTTTAATTTAATTTCTTTTATTAATTTGTAGAAATATTTATGTTGCGCATGATTTATATGGTACATTCCAACTAGTATATACTCGAGAACGTATAGAATAATATGCCAACTAGTTTCAAGAGAGCTCTTTGATTTTCTTTACTTTTTAGTTTTCATATTCCAATAATCTATTCGATCTAAGAGGATTTTGTTCCCAAAGAGAAGAGAAATCCCAAATCTTGGAATATGAAAAAAAAAAAGAATGAAAATAGGTGGTTTAGAAAGACACTAAAAGAAGAAAAAAGTAAAGTAAATAAACTGAAGATGTAATGAACAGTTTTGACGGTGGCATCAATAATCTTCACTTGGAGTTTTGATAATGGACCAACTTCCTCCTTCTGTCCCCTTCTCTATTCTTTTTTCTTTGTAGTCATTACTCATTACTATGATGATGATTTAATTTAGAGCTACCTATAGTGACTATTACACTACTATTCGATATAGGTGGTTGATGTTGAAATGTTATTAAATCACTAATGTTGAAAACTTGAACGTGTTAAAGTCGGTTTCTTGTGATGCTGATGCCAAATTCATTACTTGACTTGGTT